>BDMV01000004.1:9392627-9552869 GCA_008326285.1 Oryza officinalis | reverse complement strand
ATGTCCGATCTAGCTAAAAGGAACAAATACCCGCACCGGTTGGGCTCGAGCGGCTACGATGGCCACGTAGAGAAGTGGCGAGCAACTGAAGAGAAGTTTGCCGCCCAAGGCAAGCCCCTGCTTGTAGATGCCCTAAAGGAAAGAAGCAAAAACTGGGTTTGGGCACGGAGCACAGGGCAAGTCACCGATGCGGGAGAGATCCAGTTCGAGGATCCGGATATCGAGCGTGTGACCAGTAGTCTTAAGGACATTGCGGAAAAAGAGAAAACAGGGGAATTCATTGCCAAGAGAGAACATGATCAACTAACAGCTGCATTAGGCAACCCTGAACATTCCGGACGAGTAAGGGGCCTATCGTCAAGGACGAGCTGGAAGGAAGGGTTTCCGGAGGAAGCTAAGGGTTATAAGAAACGGGACAGGTACAAACAGAAATTGGAAGAGAGGATAGCAAAACAAGTTGAACAACATTTCTACTCTCTTGTTGCTCAAAATCGTCAAGCCTTCCCGCACTTGTTCCAGCAATCCGAAGAACCCACAGTACAGGTGCCAAGCAGTGTCGGGTCAGTGGACACCGCACCTTATCCAGTAGACAACATAACTGGCCCGACGCCGTGCAGCCTGCTCGTGCCGATAGGAAGGGCCGGGAAGACAAAGGAGGTGGGTACAGGGCTTGCGATACCAGGGCGCCAAATTCAGAACACGCTAATCCCTGAAGAATATGCAAGGGTGCAAGTGGCCAAGGTGCATGCAGAGCATACCAGTTTAGAGATAGATATTCCAACACCGGACGGGATACAATTGCTTGGGGATGCGGTGAATCAGTTGATACTATGGCATCGACGAGATATACTGCTGGTCGGTCCATCGCCTTCAACCCCACGCCCGCCGGCTCCAAAGATAGCTGCTGCGCCTGCACCACCTTCTCCACCAGGGCAAGATTCGCCAACTAATAGGCCTGCCTCCCCACATCCCTCCTTCCCTAATCCTTTAGGTCCAGGTTCACCACATCTATCAGCCCCTGAAGTCCAAGCAGAACAACCTCCTCTGACACCACCGTCTGCATTGGCGCTACCTGAAAGGCCTCTTATGAGAAGCGCAAGTCTTCCAAGTCCGACCAAGCTTGAACCTCGTCGGCTTATCCCGACAATGATTAGGTCAACTTATGATAAGGAAAAAATGGCCGTATACGAGGAAAGGTTAGTATTCCAGGCTTTCAGGGGGAGAGCGTCGACTGACAAGAAGCAGGATGAAACTCCACATTTGTCGGATTCACAAAAATCGATGAAAAATCAAATGGAGGACCTGCAAAACTGGACTTCCGACGAGGTGCCAACAAAGTACGTGCACGGGAAGCCGTTCCTGCCCCCGAAGCTCATGGAAGGCCTGCCTTGGGAAATGAGGCTGATGCATGACTGCTATCTGAAAGCATCTAAAAAAGGCCTGGGCATGATTACTGTGAAGGTCCCGGATAACGCTTTCACCAGTGGCCCAAATGGGATGTTGGTAATCGATTTCAACGACCTTCACGCATTATTCAAGCTGGACAAAATGGATATAAATCTCGTTGCTGCATTTTGCCTGTAAGTCATTCGTAATTAATGTCATATATTAATTTATTTGCTAACTAACTTCTGATAAATTACCCGCTTTATTACTTAGGATGCAATTCCACGCCGCTGAAAAGGCCAACCATCCAGTAGGATACATAAACCCAACAAGGGTTTGCTGGACGGAACACACGGTGAATATTCGTGCAGATTCCGCTGAGCTCAAAGGTAAAACGACGTTCGAGAAAAAAGAGGTCATCGAAAAAATGCACAAGAAAAAGATGGTCGGCGTAGCACTGTACTTGGGCAGAGCTATGGTTGCGCACAAAGACAAAACTGTCCTCTTCGTCTCTTACGCGCTGCGGTACGTTATGATTCTTCTGTAGTACTTATGTTTTAGTACGATATCACATACAACTAACATATCTTCTTTGCAGCGATCATTACATACTTTTTCTGATATATCCACGGGACCACCTGGCCGTAGTGCTGGATCCGGCGCACTATGGCGAGGAAACATTTACAGAGTTTATCGTTATATTAAATTTGTAAGTCCTGTTATGCACCATTTACTAAATGTTGGCTATTGTACTCTCGAATACACATAATTGACTCAAATAATTGTTTTGTCTTTATAGAGCACACAGATATTACGTAGACCACGGTGGACCAATCAATAATCCACAAAAGAAGAAGCTTCTCGTGAAGACAAGATGGCCGGTAATTACATGTCTCTTGTTCCGACATTTCTTACATATACTTGTTTCACTCAAAATATTGAAGTATACAATTTTTTTCAACATAGTGTTTTAAGCAACCACCACAGACTAATTTATGCGGATACTACGTACGCGAGATGCTTAGACTCAACGGGAGATACACTACAAAGTTTGAAGAAGTAAGTCGAGAGAAAATATCTTTTCACACATTATAAGATCTTTTATAACTTTCCTAACTATAACAATGTGTATTCCTTCTGAAACAGATCCCGTCCGTTCCAGTTGTAGCGAACCGGTTCGACGATCGAACCATACTAAACTTGTGTGCAGATATTTGCTGCTTCATCCGCCGCGATGTCTGCAACCATTTGGGCGATTTCTACGATCCGGAGAGCCAGCTTGCGACGGAGGATACCTTCAAACGACTTAGAGAGTGGGAAAAAGAACATATGTATAGTAGCTAGCTAGTACAAATATTTCTAATTAAGGATATATTTTATGTGGTTTTTTAAACTTCTGTAAATTGCGAGACGCGATGATACGTATATTATATACATATGTGATGCATGCGTACAAATTTAATATCTTAATTCCATGAAAAAATAATTAATTATGTTCAATATTCTTAATACGAGCCATGTGTATGTATACTATTACTGAGAGTGAGAGAGACGGAGAGAGAGAGAGGGGAGAGATAAGGTAATATATTCACATAAAATAATAAACCAACATATAAAATACTATTTTATATGCACATAAAAAAATGGGCAGATCGCTTATCCCATGCGGTCGCGTTAAGTGGACCGCACGGAATAAGCGAATGCCGTGCGGTCCACTTAACGCGACCGCACGGGAAGATCGCTTATCCCGTGCGGTCTGCTTAAGCGGCCCGCACGGGATAATGGATCTTCCCGTGCGGTTGGGCCGACCGCACGCGAAAATGGTCTTTTCCCAGACCTTTTCGCTCGTGCGGGCAGGCCTTCCGCACGGAAAGGTGTCTTTCGGCCCGCACGGAAAGGCTGTTTCTGTAGTAGTGAGTAACCCACGATCACTCAACCAACCCTCCTGGATAGATGCCATCCGGTCCTACAAAATCAGTAAATTTATTTTCTTTTATGAATAATCTCTAAATTTTGGTTATATATATCCACAAATGCACCATATATAGGAATGGAGTGCATGGGCTGTCATGCATCTCAAAAGGGTATTGAATTAATACAGCCTGTCAGCATTTAACATATGCCAAACAAAAAGGAATATCGTGTGCTGCCAAAACTCTCAGTTCATGATTTTTCACACAGCATTACTGGAATGTTGATACCATGATAACTTTAACTTGTTCCGAGATGATTACAACCAAACCGTGCATAAATCAAACATGAACCTAAAATTTTAAGACAAACCATGACTCTAAATGATGATAGACAAGACAACAACCATAACTAAAAGGATCACAATTCACACCAAACCAGGCATTAATCAACCATGAAACCTAAATTCTTAAGATAACAACCATGACACTAAATGATGACAGATAGTCCCTTGATTTTCTTCTGAAACCTAGGCGCTGCTCTTGTTCTTCTTGCTCCTGGTCTCCTGAAGGATGTGCTCTAGAATTTCAAGCTTCAGCTTCGGCATACACAGATCAGCACCAGCATCTTTGAACTCTTCCATGCTGTTGGTGTCAACTGAGACTCCAACAATCATCACATCAGTAGCACCACCCATGGCACGGATCTTGGATATTGCCTGGCAAGCAGTGACACAGGAATTAAACTTTTGAGTTAATTAGAAGCGTTTAACTAGTATCAGAACTACTTGATAATTCATTTGTTAACTGAATGAAAGGAAATACATTATTCTTTTGAAGTAAGTTATAAGTTATACCTCAGGACCAGTCATGATGGGCATAAGATTGTCAGTCAAAACAATATCAAATGTTTCTCCTCCAAGGAATAGTTCAACAGCTTCTTCTCCATTCTGAACCACAGTGGTTTCAACTTGGAATTTGCGCAGCATCGCCGACAGGATCATGCGGTTCACTTTGATGTCCTCAACAAGCAATGCCCTCAGGTTGGATCCTTCGGTTTGGAACGCCATGAGAGCAAGCTGCAGATTAATATAATGAAGAGAGATTAATTATTTCCCCGTAGTCCACCAAATAATTTTCAAGATGATTCTTGCATCAACGATGAATTCAAAACTAAGAGAAAAGAGCAAAGAATCACCTGATGGAACCTCTATTGTGCTCTACACAGGGGAAGCAGAAGATGAGAAAAACAAAAAACAGGAAGCGTTTGCTTGGAATAGTTTTGGATGCAATGGGACTCCTGTTTGCCTATGGTATTTATAGGCCAAACAAAGATAAAAAGTTGGCGATATGCTGAATCTGAAAGATCTCCTTCGATGAAACATATTAATCACAAGGTTAATTGCCAACCAGGTTTGTGATCACGTTTCTTGAAGTACAGATTTATGACATGAAAGAATGCTGTTTATGGAACTCTCAGATGACCAGGGAGATTGTTACGTTCAAAACTAGGATCATCCAGATTACACAATAAAGAATTTCTACTTTTGCATGTAAAACCGTGGATGGTTTTGCATTTTAACTGTGGGCTCTTTGTATTTGAGGAAAAAAATGGTAATATTAGTGCATGAAAGTTGGCAGATGTATTTACATTAATGGGGAAAATAATGGCGTCCTCCTAATTCCAGATGTGCCTTGCTGTTGGCAACATCCGGTATGTTCCAGAGTTTTAGCCAGCCAGTGTGGCCAAAATGTGATGTGCATATGAGAAATGTTCATATAAACTGTTCTTAAAAAAATAGTAATAAGCTACAGTAGTATAGCATTTCAATCCAGTTCGACAGCTTTGGTTGTACACATCGGTTAAACAAAAGACATAACTGAAAAATAAATAATATGTTTTCAGGAAAAAATAAATAAATAATTGAGTTAGGTACGACATAAAACAGATTAAATATTGACTCATTTTGTTAACTAAGTTTCCTAATAGGTGACGTTTGTGTAAATTTGATATGGTGCCTTATTTCCTAGAAAAAAAAAAGCATGTTTACATTTTTCAACCGTGCAAGGGAAATAGAAAGATAGCTATAATATAGTATTTAAGAAAAGGAGACATTTTTTTTCTCTACATACCACAAATCAAGTTTCACAGGGTGCTCCCTTGAATATTTATGACGATTGAAATTCATCACACTTATGGTGGTTCTTTCTTAGATAATGGAAGATGAAAAATGCATCTTTGGCCTCTGTACATAGTGCACCCAACCAAAATTATAGCGAATTAAAATAGCAGTTGGACAAACGCCAACATGCCTGTATTGAAATAACCTAGTAAGAAGGCCTAGAAAAAACTCAAACTATAGGAATAGACCAAAATAAGAGCATAACCAACTACCTAAAATTAAACCTAAGAGAACAGCATCATCCAAAGAAGGATAATAACATAGACAATTGTAGTAATATCCGACTAGCAAAAAGCGACTTATATCTATGGAAAGAATCAATAAGAATGGTAGAACAACGATTGATGCTGGGAGGATGTGGGCTAACAAGATTAGTTCACAGTTCAAGCGGTAGATAGTACGGAGATGAAGTACCTGAATCCATTGGAGAGGAGTAGGCGAGCAACGGTGGCGGAGGCGGCGGCGGCGGCGGCGGCGGCGGCGACATGAAAAATAGGAGATGGGAACAATAACTGCCTGTCTAGGGTATAAAACGAGGGTTAATATATTTCGCATAGTCGTGCGAAGAATAATAGCGTTATGGGCTTTGGTCTATGGGTCGGATATTAAGTATTTTTTTTCAAAGGCTTGATGTTTACCATGTACATATCAATTGAGCGGGCCCAACATATATTAATGGTGCCTTGTGTGGTCTAAAATGAAATTAACTGTGTTTAATAGATTTTCTTATGATCGAACTACACATTAGAGCTAGCACATATTTCTTTATTACAGTACTTCGCGATCAGGCAACATGGAATGTGCAATCCACTGTTCATTTCACCTTTTCATCATATGGCTACCATCCCGACTTCTGAATGCTCAAGCCCAATCAATGTTGTTAAAATCATAATCTTGAATCGAATCAAAAGTTCTAAGTAAGATCACAATCATAAATCATTAACATAAAAAATCATATATTATTTATATAGAATCGTAGAATCGTAAAATCGTACGATAGAATAGATATTTTGATAACCTTGCCTAACTCCTAAGCCCAACCACAGCGATCCTTATCTGTTCACTTTTCTTCTCCATCCCACATGCCAACCTCTCAGTCCTCCCCACTAATGTCTGCAGGAATCTCTACGAGAGGAGCAGCTCCAATGAACCTTGGTCTTCCCTTGTGTCTTGTGTAAATCCTGATAGGGTATCTATAGATCATGAGCTCAATCCATGTAAACACCATTCATGAGGAAACATACGGCAGATAATTTGCCTAGTGTTCTCCCACTCCGTGAGTCCCTCTCCCCCTCTCTGGCCTCTCTCTCTCAGCGCAATATGGAGGAACATGTTCAAGATACCATCAAGGTCACAAACCAGGAGAAGTGATTTGATTATTTTTGTGCAACATTGCCAAAACATTTTGTTGTAATAAGTGTTTCATTATGTTGTGAATGTGCATTTCATGTGTTGGCAAGTGTTTATTTGTTGGGAACATGTTTATAATATTTTCCACTTTGTTGTAAAAGGGGTAATGCACTTAGTGGATTAGTGAATTGTACTTACATACTCCTAGATAGAAAACATGATTACCAACATATTACTGAGACAAGCTTCCTGATCCTAAACGGTGTGATTTTTTAAAAAAAAGTGTTTTATTATTTATTTTTTAATTTTATAATGGTTAATTTATGGGGCTATTGTATTCTTACCCCTACTTTGAAGTCCAATTGTGGTTATATCCTTATTTTTTAGGGTTTTCATTTTTACCCTTTTTTTTAAACGAAGAATATATTTGCCCCTACTTTGGATGGTTGGATGGTTGGGTTAACGGTGTCGAGTCGAGTACCAAAAGACATTTATATCTTGTTTCTATTGCATATTTGCCCTTACTTCTGACCAACAATTGTGATTTTACCCCTTGTACATGAAACTTGGAACTTTATCCTGAACTTGTACACAACATTTTCTTGACTAATCTCTCACCGTCTCGTGAATCGCGATGCTGCTACATCCTGCTTAGTTCTCATGTGCTCCACTCCAAGCCGTATTTGCTGGTCCAAATGCTTCTCTAACTGCAAAACCAAGTTGATAGATACATCAATTGTGAGTCACTAGCTACATATTATAGTTTGTTTGTTCTGAAGATTAATCAAGATGTGCACACAAGAAAGTATGCTTGAAAGAAAAAGAGAATCGATAGCATCTGGAAGACTGAAGAAGTAGGAGGCTTTTACTCTGCACGCATCGACAACCGGCCGCCGTGGCCTCTGCTTCTCGCGTCGCCGCAAGTCGCCACTGTCAATTGCTGCTAGCGTCGAGAACCGGCCGTCGCGTCTAGGAGATGTCGCTGCTGCCTGCTGCTCGTGAAGCCGCGCCGAGGAGCCGCCGCTGCGCCTTGCTGCTCGCGCCGAGGCGCGCTTAGAAGCAGATCGCGTCGAGGCGTGCTTAGGAGCCGCCGCCGCCGCCTGCTTATCGTGACGCCGCGGCGAGGAGCGGCCGCCGGGCCTTGCTGCTCGCGTCGAGGTGCGCCTGAGGAGACGCCGCTGCCGCCCGCTGCTCGCGTCGCCGTGTCGGCTCGCCGGTGCCGCCTTCGCCGCACTCTCTTTCTCTCCTAGAGTTCGGAGATTCCTTGAGAGGTATGGAAGAACAAATCTGACCAAACATATTTACTCAAGGGTAGATTGGGAATCCCATATTTCCTAAATATTTTTCCCTTTTCATTTATATTTCTTTAACTCGATATTGTGGGACCAACAAACTGCCATTTAAGGTAGGGGCAAACAGTGACTTCGTTTAGAAAAAAAACAAGGCTAAATCCGCAAACCCTAAAAAGTAATGATAAAATCATAATTAAGATTGAAAGTAAGAGTATAAACACAATTCTCCTTTAATTTATTGGTTTGTACCCTCAAATGATGATCACGAAATCATTCAGCCATTTGTTGGGAGAGAACGGAGGTGGCAACATCCTGCTTCTGCCTCCGTGTCTTAGGCTTTAGAGAAAAGCTACGAGCCTACGATTACAAACTGGTATACAACCCCGCCTAGGATGGCAAGAATGCACGTGGCTGTGGCCTGTGTGCACAGTCGTGCACCCAGCGACCAGTGCATCACACACTCACGCGACGGGAATATCCTGGTCTGGACTATACCGAGAGAGTAAAAGACGACATTGACAAGTAAAGTAATTTAGTCATGTTTCTATTTGTCTTAAAATATAAAAAATTTTTAGTCATCTTGATTTTGCCTAGAGGGAGATGAATAGACGTTTTTAAAAATTATCACAACTTCATAGCATATTAGAATGATGAGAACTTTCGATTCAAATTGAAACTTCCAGTATGAGATTGAAAGTTCTGGTCTCAAACAAAAAGTTCGGCGGATAACGAAATAAAACACTAGCTGTAGTTTGAACAAACAAAATATATATGAATCAAAAGGTGACAAATAAGGTATCTAAGAAAGATATAAGGTCACCAACTATATCAATTAAGCATACAAATAGATTGGATTAAAACAAACTCAAGCACAATATAAGAGAAGACAAGAACGAGCAAATCAAGAGAGGAGACGCGTGATTTGTTTCCCGAAGTTCACAAACTTTCCGAGGCACACCATAACTTTGGGTGCTCACCGGCGACGCCGCCGTCGTGGAGACCTTAGTCCCCAAGAGTAACAAACACAATCGAAGATTTGCTTGCTATGAACTCTAATGCTCAAAGTATAGAGTGAATTACGAAATCATTGTTATGATTAATATTTTGTGATGAACAATTGGCTTTGCAAATGATTTATTCGATAAATTGGTTTGAGAATATTTGCGGATGTTGGTGTGAGTGCGTGTGACTAATGTGGATTAGGTTGTGATATCTGTGCCTAGAAACGGTTGTGTCTGATTATGTGTAGGAGTCTTGGAGGTTAACTTCGGTCAACGGTGAGATCGGGACTAAACTCAGGGAGGAGTTGAGGTCCAGATGATCAAAGATACCAGGTGACGAAGTTGGATACGAGATTACACACGATGGATGAACATCGTGTGGGAAAGATCTTCACAACGGGCTTCACGAGGTGTGTGTGCAAGCGTCGGTGTTCGCGAAGGAAATAAGAAGAAAAATTGAAAAAGGGTATATGGATACTACAGTACTCGAGGTACTGTAGCATGGCAGTACTGCATGCATGCATATGGTGGCTGTAGCTATAGTGTTTTGATAGAGAAGCAAATTTTGGAAAGTATAATTGATTTGGAAAGTGAGGGTTTGAGTTCTAGTGGAACTAGGAGTTCTAATCCTACTAGGAGTTCTACTCCTATTTTGAGTAGGAGATTTTTGGTATAAATAAATGAGAGGTTGAGGCTAGAAATATATCAATTTTTTCGGAGAAAAAAGTTAGGGTTTGCTTTTAGACTTCAATCTAGTTCCAGAGTTGAGGGAGAAGTGCTTTAGATGCACTTTGTAAACATATATTGATGCAATAAAGTTGATCTACTTTCAAGAATTCGTCGATATGTGTTTTCTCCGGTTCCCGACGGTCAGACCGGCAGCTTGGAGGCGGTCTGACCGGCAGCAGTGCAGCGGTTTGATCGGCGGCATCACGGTGGTCTGATCAGTGCGACTTCATCAGGTTAAAGGGTAACTTTTATTTTCGCTAAAAGTTTTGGTTTTGGTTTTTGGTTTTTCCTACTATTCACCCCCCTCTAGTAGGTTTGTTTGGTCTTGTTCGATCCTACAAGTTGTATCAAAGCCATGTTTTTTTATTTGATTTTTACCGATCTTTAGATTTGTTGCCATGACTGAAAATTTTAGAACAAACCTCATGTCTTCGATGGAGTTGATTTTGATTTTTGGAAGAAAAAGATAAAATCTTATATTACATCTCAAAGTTATGATATTTGGTTAAAAGTTATTGAACCTTATGAGATACTTGCTCGTATTGACACCCTCGCTCGTAAACTGGATTTTGAAAATAATTGCAAAGCGCGTAATATTCTTCTCAATGGAATTTCTCGCTCCGATTTTGATCGTGTTTCGCATCTTGCTACTGCTAATGCAATTTGGAAAGCTTTAAATGATTTTTACACTGGTTCTTTCAATATTAAAGAATTACGAAAAGATATTTTCAAAAAAGAGTATATTAGATTTGAGATGAATCTTAGTGAATCTTTGAATGAATATCTAGCGTGTTTTAATAAAATTTTGAGTAATCTTAAATCTGTTGATGCTTTCTATGAGATTAATTATTCTCAATCTGAGATTGCTCGTCACTTTCTGAATGGTCTTGATATGAAGATTTGAGATATTAAAGTTACATCTATTCAGAAATCAGTTGACATGAACACTTTAACTTTGGATATTCTTTATACCAAATTGAAGACTTATGAGATAAATATTCTTTCAAAAAGAACTGATTCTAAATCTACTGCTTTGGTGTCTTCATCTGGATCTTTTTTGGATTCTTCTCCTATGACCATTTTTTCTGCTTTTAATGCCTTGTCTGATGATCAACTGGAGGAATTCAGTGAGGAGGACTTGGTTTTTGTTGCTAACAGAGTTTCTCGAGCTTTTAAAAAAAGTAAAGAACAGAAAGCGAGGAGGACCCGTTCGATGTTTTGAGTGCGAAGAGTTGAATCATATCAAGTTCAATTGTCCTAACCGCAAGAAGGTGAACAAGGGGAAGGAGGTGGACAAGAAGAATATCAAAAAGAAGAAGAAGAAGAGTTGCATGCAAAGGCTAATTCGAGAATTCATAGAAGTTTGTGAGAGCGATGAATCAGACTCAGAAAAAGAGAGCAATGGAAAAGGTAAGCATGTTGTTGATTTAACTTTTATTGCTCGCAATGCAAGTTCTGATGAGGATGAATCTGATAGTGATAGTGAAGAAAAACTTAGCTATGATCAATTAAAACATGCTGCTTTCAAATTTGTGGAGAAACTTACAACATATTCTAATATGCTTGATGAGAGGGATCACATTATTGAGATTCTAAATGCTGAAATTGGTAGATTAAATCTTTGATTCCTAATGATGATGATTGCAAATCTTGTAAAGTTTTATTTTCTAAAATTAATGCTTCACGAGATGTTAATTCTGTTAATTGCTTGAAATTAAAATCTGAGATTGAAAATACCAAAAAGCTTGAGTCTTCTTTTACTCTTGGATTTGCTTTGCATGCTTGTGTTGTTGATGAGTTGATTTTGACCAAGAACGTTTTGAAAAAATATAAAACTATTTTTTGTGCAAGTTATTTGTTCAATGTTTTGAGTGCAAAAAGGGTTAAACAACACAAGGATATTTTGATTTTTCAAAATTGCTCAAAGTGCTTTCTGAATGAGATGAAATTGAAAGATGCTTTAGGACATGTTGAGTACATGGAAAACATTGTGAAATGTGATGAGGTGCTTTCGTGTTTTAAGTGTTGCAAGAACAAAGGTGTTTTGGTTGATTGTGAAAATTGTGCAAATTTGAACAAAAAAAAGTTTCTTACTTGAAAAGTTCTTTGGAAAAGTTTTCCGATGGTAAAAAGAAACTTAACATGATTTTGGATCAATCAAAAATGAGCACTTATAATTGTGGTATAGGTTTTGATACTAATGACTATTTTACAAATCACCAACCTGCTGTTTTGAGCGTAAGTGAAAAAGGTGAAGTTGTAACAAAACCTGAACCAAAAAAGGTTTTTAAATCTGCTGGGATTTTATTTTGCCTTCTCTTTCATCAACGGTTCAAGAAACAAAGTCTTTGATTGCGAAACCATCAATTTCAAAACCATCTACTTCAAAAACTTTTTGTCGTGAGAAGTATACTTGTTCTTTTTGTGAAAAAGATAAACATTTGGTTGGTTTTTGTTTTAGACTTGCTCGTAAACAAAAAAAAAAGAAAAAGAGATAGCTTTTGCGAAACAAAGATAGCAAAAATCGGATTTTGGTTCAAGGAGCACGGACAGATCGACACTGACCAGTCGGTCATACCGGCTGGTGGTCAGACCGCAAGTGTCCAGGCGATCAGACCGGTCAGGCCTGGTCAGACCGGCTAGACAGCAGTGGTCAGACCAGTCTCAGGGCAATTTTGCACGTAATTCAAATCGGATTTTTGTGAAGCGGCAAGGTAAGTTTTCAGGTAAGCCTGATTCTGATTTTGTTCCTACATATGTATCTATTGGTTCAAATGGTCATGTGACTCAGTGTTGGATTCCAAAATTTCTTATTTCTAACCCCAACACGAAGGTCTCGACATCTTCTTGTTCGTAGGTATTTTGGCAGCATACTTCTCATGTGTGTTCAAAGTGGAGACGGTGATTGCTTTCCAAGGTAACATCAATTTACTTTTAGGTGAACATAATTTTTGTTCTATTTCCTCGTTTATTAGCTTTTCATATGCTAGTTTTTGAGATAGTTGTTTTTAATAATACAAGTTAATATATGTCAATTCTTGAGTACTTCAATAATATTGTTGGCAATTGGATTTTTAAAAAAAATCTTTGATTTCTTCTTGAAAGGGTAAGAATTGAATTGTTTCGATTTTAAAAATAGTCGATTTTGTGCTTTGATTGCAAATATGGAGAGAAATTCTTTCTTTAAAAAGAAGAAGAGTTTTTCTTTTTCACTTCTATGATTTTTGTTTTTATTTTTCAAAAACACAAATTTGCATTTTGGATATGTTGCCATTGTGTTCATCGAGAGGAAGATCCTCACTAGCTCTTAACTTTTCAATCTCTCAATCCAACTCTTTTTCCTTCTCAAATCCCTCTCATAAAGAGGCACCACAAAGGTAGAAAAATAAGAAAGGCTATTAGGCAGCCACTCAAAGCTTGAGTAAAAGAGTTTATATACATGAGCCTTTCAAAAATAGACGTTGGAAGCCAATATTCCAATTTTCGGAATTTCCGAACTGCATTTTCAGACAAGTCCAAAAATCAATAGAAAGCAATCTCAGTTTCGCAGCCATTTTCAGAATTTCCAAAATATTTTCAGAATTTTCGAGATTTTTTCGGAATTTTCGAAAAACACCATGCAAAACGACCATAACTTTTTGCTCGGAAGTCCGTTTTTGATGATCTTGGACTCTGTGGAAAGCTCACTCAGAGAACTACCAACTCAACCAAAAGGAAGGTCTAAAACCACTTAAAGAATAGGTTAAAACTTGGGTTTCTCTCACGGTAGCACTAGGATAGGTCACTTTAAGCACCGAGACATTCACAAACATATCGACGTTGCATCCCTCTTGATAGTACGGTATTCCTATACTCAAAAGTAGATAGAAAGAGAATTATACCAATATGAATGCTTTCTTTCTATCTTCATTTTTTTGTCATAAGGACGCCAACGGCAAAACCGTTTCACCATATATTCTTCAAATGATTGATGCGGTTACTTATATCTTCAAATGACCTCGCACGGTTCATCATGACAAAGCCGTCACTCGTCCTTCACTACCGGATTTGGTTCTTCGGCGCCAAGCCCCTTGCTTGCCCTTCACCACCGCATGGTCCATCGCGACCGAGCATCGCTTGCCTTTCACTGTCTTGCCATAGTAGCCACTTTATATCCCACATCTAAAATCTTCACTTTGTCATCCTTGGCATCTTTAGGTGTAATCATATCACTTGAGCATTAACATATTTTCAATCCTTGAGACCTATTTTTTCTCATTCAACTCAATGAAATTATTAGTCCCAATGATCCGGTTGTCAACCTTTACTTGTTGACCAACCGATTGCATGTATAAAAGGATAAGAATAAATAATGAGTATTAATCAACACCATAAGTGTCATATACTCAAATATATGCTCAAATATAAATATCTCAATTAATGACGTAAAAGAAAACACCTATTAAACCAATCACAGCAATACCGGTTACAGTACCTATCAGCCAAAGAGGAATTCTTCCAGTAGTATCGGCCATTTCCCCTACTTTCCTCCACATTTTATCAAGTGATCATGCTAGAGACAAAAACAATCATGGATAGTTATAAGGATGGTATCCTTCCAAATGGGGATAAGAGAATTCTTACTACTCTCTTTCTTTCTCTCAATTGAAGAAGTAATTGGAAAATAAAACAGCAAGTACAAAAATGAGTAATAAACCCCAATATAGACTGGTACGATTCAATTCAACATTTTGTTCATTCGGGTTTGATTGTGTCATAGTTCGAATTTGGTTTATCGTTGGATGAACTGCATTGCTGATATTGATCTCAAGAAAAAAACAGTAGGTACAGCTAGTCCGTGAACAGCCAGCCATCGCCCTGTAAAAATAGGATAGGTTCGATCTATGGTCATTGAGGGCCTCCTAAAAGGATCTACTAAATTCATCGAGTTGTTCTAAAGAATTAGAATAACTTAGATCAAGTACATGCATAACTAAGATATAAAATTTGCTCCCCCTAAATGTATGCATACAAAATGTTTGTGTGAAGCAAAAGTATGCATAAAAAGATATGAAACATTAGGAGCTTATCCTATACAAGAATAAAAGACATTTATCAAATATAGGCATTAAAATAAAAACATACCTTAATCATCTCCATGTTCTCAATGTAAAGAGACTAAATAAAAAAAATGTTCAAACAAAACATTAGTCTCACATGTATATTGTTATTCACATGAAAATATTATATATAAACATATCAATATGTGCATGGAGAGGAGGAATGATACATATAACTTGATCTCCGTGTACTTTATCCTTGTTGTGATTTAGGTCCACCATCAACGAATATTTCTATCTCAACTCATATGAAGTCCGTAAACCATTTCTCACAATTTCCACTTCCATATCCACATGAGACTAGGATAAAGAAAATGCTTATAAAAATATTAATCTCGTATAATTGAATTTATCATTAATCACCAAAACCAAATTAGTGACACTTAAACTTTCAGTTACAATATTGCAAAAAAACATGCAACCAACATTAGGAGACAGTACACATTGAGATTTGGGACACGCACATGTCTCTCACATGTACAAGTATTAAATTGAATAAGACAGAACTATATTAACTAAAGCTAAATCATTAATATTAATTTGAGCTTGGTTGGCTTAAAAGTTCTATCTAGTAACATCACTTTCTCAGGTACATCACAAGACATTTCCTTGTATCCTTGGCGCAGCATACAAAAGGCCCATGGACATCACATATCAGAAAATTGCACACCAAAAGAACATGCATGGCGAAGTCAATATAATCATTTGTGTCAAAAGCATGATAGGCACCTGAAAATACACTTCTAAAAATTCCAGGCATGATGGCAGTTAACTCTTCATTATAATCAGCAAACTGCATACATGTTGATAATCACAAAAGGAACATTTCATCTAATCTTCAGCCCCATCTAATCTAGCTTTGATTTTGAGTAATTCCTCTTATTTAATGACTTAGTGACTATCCATTAGTGAATCAGAATTAATTCTCATTAGTACCATCGTAGCTTATGCACCTTAATCAAGTTTACTAACTACATGCCACTAGACAATTCAACAGATCCTTCAGAGTTCACAAGACCTAAACATTAAAAAAAAGATTTCCTCATTAGACAACACCT
This sequence comes from Oryza officinalis, assembly GCA_008326285.1. Taxonomy (NCBI): domain Eukaryota; kingdom Viridiplantae; phylum Streptophyta; class Magnoliopsida; order Poales; family Poaceae; genus Oryza; species Oryza officinalis. The sequence continues at coordinate 9,536,861 of BDMV01000004.1, read as the reverse complement.
CCCAATGACAGTAGTAAAAAGTCAGTACTATAAATTCTTATAGGCATGCTAATACTTAAAATTAAGTTCAGAAATCAACAAATGGGTACTATTCCATTAATTCATGTAAGGGCAATGATGTTACAGCACTAAACCTTTTTTGAGTTTCCAGTTCATGAAAACAAAGACATTCAGTCCAAGATGATAAAAACAAAAGTGAGAATAATGAATTTAGACCTGTTTTCAACTTATTTTCAGGCATGAAATGCAACACTTGGATAAATGATACATGGCATGGTTTCTTTATTTATACACTTCTAAAAATTACAGATGATCTTCATTTATAATTAGCTAATTGCATGCACCAAAGTTCAAAACCTGAGCACTACTTGTGTTTACCGGAACATTATCCAAAATTAAGAACTTCTAGAAACTCCAGGCATGACGTACCTCACAAAAGCCACCTAGTCTCACCTCACAAAAGCCATCTAGTCTCATGTATATCAGCCCTGGTAATAATACAAGAAAAATAAGTACAACATGCTAGGACGACACTAATGAAAATAGACTATCATAATCAGAAAGGCCAAACTCACCATTTGAAGTCACAACCACAAAATTCTAGACACCGGATCAGCACTAATGAAGATTTCTCTATTCTGAGCATCTTCAAAAATACCAAATGCTTGAGCATTTTCCTCAGGAGACAATTCTTTCATTGTGCTCAAGACAGCAATTAAGTTCTTGTTTGAAAATTCATCAACGTTCTGTTTACACTACAGAATATTATTGAATTGGTTGATCAACCAAACAACTCATGGCACAAAAAATACTAGGTAGTGCATTACTGTTTGAGTTATCTAAACAAGGATCATTCAAATAGAAGACATTGAATCTGTTTCACAATGTAAATGCCTCCAAGAATTAAAACCCAGGTTGTACATGAAGAGTTGTATTGATATGTATGCAAGGCAACATGATTAATAGAATGATAACGTCAATATATAGTGGGAAAAGAGTGATCCTAGCAAATATGCCACAAAAAATGGTAAAACTTAAAATATCAGGAGATAAGTTCACCAATCATTACATTAAAATTCCTAATCTCAAGCAGAAAAAGATGCTGACTCTAATCTCAAGCAGAAAAAGTGTCTGATATGACAATTTGGATCCTTTGAAAAATGAAAGCAGTTGTTACTTTTCACTAATGTGCATTCTCTGTAAGGATAACTGCTAATACTGATTAAAATTGTAGCACTTCATTGACTGTTCCCTAAAGCATATATTACATGAGGATCAACAAGAGGAAATGCTAAATAGGAGGCTACAAACTAGTTAATCAGACTGGGCGCGTATAGTAAGCACAAGCAAGCAATGGAATATCATTGTGCAAGGATACACATGGAGCCCCACAAGCAAGCCATTACACTACTGCAACAGAGAAGCAAGCAATTGCTGGAATAATCATTTTGCAAGAATGGAATTTGATATACCTGGACGATTCCTGGATGAGGTAGTAGAAGATGCCGAGGCCCTCGAGGTCCTTGCTGGATTTAGGGAAAACGGAAGTTGCGGCGGATCTTGCAGAGAGGGAAGGCAAAAATTTGTAAGCTTCTCTGTCCACACGAGCAACGGTGGATCTAGGCTTGGAGAAGGCTGCGTCGACGCCGTGCAGGAAGGGAGCAGACCGGCAACGGGGGTAGAAGGGAGGCGGCGCCGGCGGATGCATCTAGAGGCGGCAGCTCCGACGGATGCGTCTAGAGGCGGCAGCTTCGGCGGATGCGTCTAGAGGCGGCAGCTCCGATGGATGCGGTGAGGCGGCGGCGTTCGCGGTGAGAGGAGGCCGAAGCGTCGCTGTGGCGCTGCGTGAGGGATTCGTTCCACGGGCTAGAGTGATGAATCAATTTCCCTAGGATTTGGGGGGTATTGGGCCGAGAAACCTACCTTCCCGAGCCTTGCCAAATGGACTTTTGAGAGGCTGCCAAACGAGGCCTAAAGGCAATGCTACAAAGACTTTTTCCTCCTCATCAGTGTTGGGTAAGGTATAAATTGTGGGTTACAATGAGACCAAATCTATCTGCATTGAGGAACAAATCAGGGACTCGATGAAAAGAAAATAGAAAATGTTTTTCCTGGAAAAAACAATCCAGCAGCCCGACCATCTCTGCCAGGGTGGCTAATGTTGACGCTTGCTTCACTAACATCACAAAACGCATTGGTCAGCCAAAAGGGGCCGGTCTAAAGGCACCTCAGCGTAGTTGGCAACTTGACATCTAGCCAGCACTGAAACGCTTTAATTAGCCCTTCACACCCTCAACTCTTAGTTTTGTACCTCGGGATGGAAAGAATTTAAGCAATTGCAGTACACCACTCACAAAAGAACATGCATACATACAAAGATCATATAAAAAGGAACAAATGTAGTAATCTTCAATTTCCTGTTATATGTCCATGCATGGCTGGAATCTTTTCCTATTCTAACATTTAAAAATAGCTTATTATCTCATTCATCAGATTAATTACAAAACCTTACATGAACAAAATACATGGGCTACCATCTCGACAGGGTATTGAATACACCAGACCTAAACAGCAAGAAGCATGCAATGAATAGATCGTGATGCCAAAACTCCGTTCCCTCTATACGAACTTCTAGAAACAAATATCAGGTCCCCAAAAAGGGATGGAACAATTAAAAAATGAAATGCAGCCTGGCATGGTTAAAGTATGGGGCAACAATTTCAGCTCAGTAAAGGGCAAAAACATTGCGATGATTTTCACACGGCATTACTGGGAATATTGACATTGTACTCCGCTGTCATTAAGTGCTCTGTACTCGTATCCTGCGGAGCAATGCCTGCATTATTAAATTGGTTATCAGTGTTTTGTGTTAGACGCAAATCTACCCATTATGAAACCTCCCAAGTACAGAATTAGTTTCTCCCAGAATCCCACTATTTCTCTATCTGGGTTTCAAAAACATGGAGTAGAACAAATGAACTTTGATATACATCAGTTAACATGACTTCTGGGGAGACTAAGTCAGCACCAAATAAACTATATATTACAGGCTCATTTAAGCCTGCATAACAGTACACCATCTATTTGTTATATTCCACTGCAGATCTCGTCTCCCTACCTTTTAGTTGTATTCTACCAAAACAGATAATATGATCAATATTGGGAGGGTAAGAAAGAGAGATTTTTTCCGCAAACAAATAATCCATCAAGATGACTAGCTCAAAATAGTCAACTATGGATCAGACACCCTCGATCAGTGATAGTAAAATCATGGATGTTTAACCAGTCACTATAAACATCACAGTCTCAGGTTTCCAAGCACAAACTAATTTAGTATTTTAGTCCACTCTGCGTATCTTTAAAAGTTGTAGCAAGCAAAACGAAAATTGTTCAATGAATGTTTGACCAGCTTTGCGACTAAACTCTAGCCAGAAAAAGGGACAAATCAGGTTCATAGTGTTGAAATTACACTCCTAACTAGATCAAGAGAATGCAATATAAATATATAGTCAGATGCCCTTGAAAAAAAGGTTAAGATGTTGACATCTATAAAGACAGAAGGCAACAAGTCAGAACAGATTGATTCCAGTTGTTACCTGCACAGGATTTCATGCCAATAATGGCGATGTCTTGGGAGTACTTCCGATGTACCATATGAGTACTGAACATTTGCAGACACAGTCAGTTCCTAATGTACAGGTCAGTCATTCATCAACTTTTGTCCCAAACTTTTCAGCCAAGAAACCATCAAGACGACCATAATTCGGAATAGCTTCTGCACTGAAGTTCTCAGCAGGCAACTTCCGAATGCATACAAGAATATGTTGGACATCACGGCACAATCTGAGTTTCATCAATCATTGTAAATGTTACGGAACACCCATAGCTCACAAGGAGAATCAAATTTAGTTTTTTTTTTCCATCTCCCTGTGGGAGAGAGTGCAACAAGTTTAGGAGTACCTGTTCTTGGCCTGAGGTGTACTGACTTCTAACTTTGAAAATGCTTCTGTAATATGTGAATGGAATATTTGAACTACTTGCCTGCATTGCACAAGAGGGTAGAAAGAAATCAGCAGCACGCAATATTACCTTGCAGCAAAACAGTAGATTATTAACATATTACATGAACAGATGAAAACTTGTTCAGGCAAAGCATAAAAGTCAAAAATAGAGATGCTGGTTCTAACTCATAACAAATATGGGGGGATATCAGATGTGCAGAACAATATCATCTTACATGTTGTGTTCATATAATTGAGAAGATCTATGATAGTTAATCATGGTATATTTCACCAAGGGCCTGCTTGGGAGTTGTGTATTTTTATACTCTTGTGATCGAAATACAAGAGTAATTTCATGTTACCCATAATTAGCATTACCAGTGAAATACAAATGCCTGGCATACTGACCATTTGGATTATGGATATTAACAAGCATGTCGAAATCAAGAAGATTAGATAGCAGTTGTCACGACCCGAGGCCATGACGGGATAACTACCGCTGAATGGATAGCCGGACGGCATCGGCTCCTGAAGAAGGGATGTAGATTTAGGCTGCGTTCTTGGGTGAGGGTTGGGAACCCCCACCTCCCGACACGAAAAATGGAGCAATGGATTAGTGCACGATTAATTAAGTATTAGGTAAAAAAAACTTAAAAAATAGGTTAGTATGATTTTTTAAAGCAACTTTCCTATAGAAAATTTTTGCAAAAAACACACCGTTTAGAAGTTTGGAAAGCATGCGCGCGGAAAACGAGAGGATAGGATGGGAACCAGCAGAGCCGAACACAGCCTTAGGTTGGGGGGAAGAACATTAGGGGAAGAGATTAGACTAATTGGTATTCATTGCTTAAGCCCAACGATTACAATCCCATCCCTTATATAGATGGTATGACCCTGAAATAACTAACTTGATCTAATCTAAATTTATCTCTTAATCCTATCCTATCACCTAACCTGTTGCTACAGTACCGTGGGTACTGTTCACTCGCCCAGGGTTGGGTCCATGGGCCTCGCCCTCTCGGCCCAATGCCCATGTCACTACACCCCTCTTTTCGAGCAGCTCGTCCTCGAGCTGTAGGATGGACTAAATTTAGACGATTCACTAGATAAAATCGAACATAACTGAAGCCTGTTACATCTCGGATTATCATATCATTTAAAATAAACAATAAATCTAACATTATTAATAGCCTCGTCTCCCTAGTCAGTGGTGGGCCCCATCCTACGGCTCGTAGCGAAAGGGCAAGTCCATGTCGTGTGTCAAACCTGGACAGGATGCCACTCCGGAGAAATCTTGATGTCAGCCAACGTATAGAGGCCTGTAGATGAAGCTTGTTCGAATAGATCCATGTCCACAAGTAGATGAGCCCGTTAAACTGCACCAGATGTCTACCCGGCCAACCCAACAGCCACAGCATCGGCTGCGGCACTTGAAGCCTACTCCAACGGTGCAGCCCAAATGAACTATTCTGTCAGCCCATTAGAACAATAGGGAAAGCCCTATCCTCTGCCTTACCTCACAGGCAAGATGACTGCGACAAAAAACGCGCCTCCCGCTGCACGCAGAGGACGGCGTGCGTCGCGTTGTTCGACGATGGGTAGCGGCGATATTTCCGCTTCCAGCCGCATGCACCGATCGCGTTGTTCGACGATGGGTAGCGGCGATATTTCCGCTTTCAGCCGCATGCCCCAATCTCTTCCGTGACTTGTCCCGGAAATTGCGCCGCCTCCAACAAATTGTAGACACGTCGCCTATCTGCCACCAAAAATCGCAACGCCTCCAACCATTCGGAATGAAACTTCCGGAAATCGCGTCGCATCCTCACCTCGCACCATCCCCGCCGTCCCTGGAAGTTGCGGCCCAGCGACCCCTCTTGAAAACTGCGCCCGCTCCCTGATCAGGCAAGGTAGCTGCCTCTGTCGCCATGGAGGGCGCCATTGCCAAGGCCAGGCGCAAGGAGTTGCTGAGCCAGAAGGCGGAACCTGCTGGTGTTGAATTGGGGTCTGCTTCACCCGATTGGTTGCTGCCTGCTGGAGCGGAGGCACCATCGCCAAGGCTGACCTGGGCACCACAATACCAAGTTGTGCCGCCGCCGTCGTCATTGAATGAGGACGGCCTCGAGGTTGCAAGAGAGATGAACAGCGTGGCATGACAACCACCAGTGGACAGGACTGTGTTGTGCAGTGCGCAGCTTCATCAACACCAAGCCCACCTCCGTCTCTTCAGTGTGACTCTGCCACCTTCACCTTCTGCACAGCACGCCTCTCCTCCACAAACTCCTGCAACATGGCCGCCAACTTCTCAAAGTCTTCCCTCTAACTTCTTGAAGCTCAGCAAGAGAGGTGTCACCGGTATGGAGCTGCTGCTGGACGGCTGCTCCCAGCTGATGTGCAGCCAACAGCACCCATCATAGATTGCACAGCCATGGAGGATTTTCCAGGCATTGCTCAGCGGCCGCTTGAGTTTGAAATGGAACGGAGGCCTCTACATGTGTTCCCATCTGGAGCACGTGGATCTTCTTCTCTGCTCCATAACAATCAAACACCTGATGGAGTAACTCTTCATCTACCGAATACACGAAATGGCTCACCGTGACTCGGAGAACTCGATTGGCATTGGAAGCCATGGTGACTGGCTCTGATACCAAGTTGTCACGACCCGAGGCCATGACGGGATAACTACCGCCGAGAGGATAGCTGGACAGCATCGGCTCCTAGAGAAGGGATGTAGATTTAGGTTGGGGAGAAGAACATTAGGGGAAGAGATTAGACTTATTGATATTCATTGCTTAAGCCCAACGATTACAATCCCATCCCTTATATAGAGATGGTATGACCCTGAAATAACTAACTTGATCTAATCTAAATTTATCTCTTAATCATATCCTATTACCTAACCTGATGCTACATACCGTGGGTACTGTTCACTTGCCAGGGGTTGGGTCCATGGGCCTCACCCTCTCAGCCCAATGTCCATGACAGCAGGAGGATTTAGGACACAGAATCAATTCATGAAAGAGTAAATAGTGAACATGATCGAGTTGCAGACCAATAATCAAAATAGAACAGTAAAAATCAGCAACAAAATTCCAACCAAAATCCGCTGGCCAAAACTGGTTCCACACCTTAGTCCAGAGCATGTCTCCAGTGTCGCAGTTGCTGCTGTTGCTGCAGAATTAAGGAACACGTTGGACTCCTACACGATGGGCATGGTGGTGAGGCAGAATGAGGCTGCTGTTGCGGTTGTCAAAGATCTCCTATGCAGATCCAGGATCCTAAGCTCGAGGCAAACCCAGGAGCCATCAGCTAGGAGCAAAGCAAGGTAAGAGCGGCGGGAGATGGGGTGGAGATGTGAGGCCACAGGGAGGGGGGCGAAGGAATGTTGGAGATAGAGCTTGAGGTGAGCCCAACAGCCATCGACAGCAGTAGCTGGAGGGGATGGGAAGGGTGGAGAGCAGGGCAGACGATAAGCTTAAGATGATTAACAGTGTGGGGAGGAGTCAGAGAGGCGGCTGGGACACACTAAGTGAGCGCAACTTCCATCATATTTCCAGGGCAGTGCTTCTTTTTCCAGTTGTAATGAGCTTTCTCCCATGTATTTTAATCCAAAAACTAGCCCATCCAAGCACTCATTTACAGCTCAGCTCAAAAAAAATTACAAGCCAATATTTTAGACTGGTTTGGGCCCAAAACTGGGTTTCCAAGCAGGCCCTAAATGATTTTTTTACTTATAATTGGAAATTAAAACAGGTAAAGACCTGCATATGTTGTAGCTAAAAATCACACGTCTGAAATATAAAATGGTGCAATAATTATAATGATAGCATGGAGCTAAAGTCAATAGTAAAAAGTAAAAAAAAAAATACCTGAATATCAATTGCACATCCGCCTCAAGCAATGTTTGAGAAAGGATGCGATGCAAGTAACTAACTTCCTGCAATAGGTTTTTGTGAAAAAAAAATTAACAGTTAGCATAAATAAGTTAAAACACCTGAAACCAGGAAAAAAAGCATATCCCTTGCGTGAATTCAAACTATCAAAGAGATAAATGAAAGTAATGTTCACATAACAAAAAGACCATAAACCACGTGTTATTTTCACCTAGCAACACGTGAACTTAAATTCTTACTTAAATCATGGCAACACCCTTTAAACAATCACATACAACTAGAAATATGCAACCATGTGATAACATTAGATTTATACTGATAACAATTAAAACAATGTACCTTCGTAACAGCCTTGGCAAATTGACTTGGCTGCAAATCAGTATCTTCAGGCCCATTCCAACTTTCCACCATTTGGGGTAATTTTCTCAGATTTGCTAGTAATCTCTCTCTCATTATCTGGACTAGCTTGGTGTGAATTTCATCTCGATGAATCTTGTAATCCTGTTATTCCTTGAAACTTGTAAGAAATGGCATTCATAGAACGACAACTAAAAGATGGTAGTAGCATTCATGAGTTGCTTGAACTAACGAAATGTCAGTATGTAAATTAATGATCATACCTGAGTCACTCTATCCAGTTCAGACATTAATAGTTGTTTGCGTGCCTCGGGTATTTTCAGGAAAAGTACACGCCGGATATCTGCAGTATGATGAAAATGTTGAGTTTAGGCAAAGGCAAAATCGCCTATATTCAATTATTTCTACAAGACCAACAAGTGAGCAAACATGGACATAGCAAACACCAGGACAGAGTACCACCACATCATGCATTATAGAAGAGTAAAAAACAGTGCTTACCTGGAATTAAAGAATATATAAAGCTGATTATCTGACTTGCCAAAGCTAAATGCTTAGACGTAATTGATTTCAGACCAGACACCTGAAAATCAAAATAAAGGAGAATAAAACTCACCAATCCAAACTAGTGGAAGACAAGTTGAGTAGCTACACAAAATCAGCTATTGAGATTAATCAGGATTAGAAGCATTAAACTAATCAGACATTGAAGTACAATTGTTCAAACAGAATAATTAACTGTTTGTTTACAACAGCATTTCCATATAGGTAGAACAAAGTGCACAAATAGTTTTTTTTTGTGCAACAGAGTGATACAAATTGTTCATTGAGCATAAACAACTCATACTATTCGAGAATGCAGATAAAGATTACACAAAACAATGGAAAAACATGGTACGCAATGAGGTACAGCATTCAGTAAACGAGGTGCTATGTCCAGCCTAAGGCTATCCTATTAAAAGGACATCATTATATCTTAATCAAACAAGAACAAACAGATGTTCATTAGTCCCATGATCCCATCTCCCTCCCTGCCTTAGGCGCAGATGGCTCCATGGTGCCAGTGCACCACTTATGTCCAACATCCAACCAAGCCTTAAGGTGTACATGGATCTAAAAGCGAAGGCACTACACTTTTCCATGCAAGGTTAGCGTTTGATAGAAGCATACAAATCTTTCTTTTGATAGCACACTAACCCATAACTGATGGTAAAAGCTTGCCCCACAAGGAGAGTTGAATTCTCCAGAAAGCAGGTACATGTCAGTTGGCACCCATGTAAAAGCTTTAAAAACAATCAGTCAGGCTTGGTCGAAGTTGAATAAAGCCAAATACATATTGTTTCTGCAATCTACAGCAAAAAGGGCTGGCTGAACCTAACCTAGCTAAGCTAAGTGAGCAGATGATCCATAAGAACTTCTAGTGTCCTTAACCCGTGTTACATACCCATGAAAACACGAGAGTTGTGTTTACCTATGTTGTAAAAATACTAGCATATTGCCCTCGTGTTACAACAGGATCTATACTCTTTTAAAAGACCTCAATGGTGGTGGTGAGTGGTGAATCTGCCACCACCCACTATCACTGCCATGTGGGTCCCCCAAACAGTGAGGTAGGTGGACTTTTGTCCCTTGCTCAACCTCAAGCCATCAAACAGGAAATTTTTCTTTTGAAGCGAGGTGAAAATGATGACAAATAATATAACCCTAAGATTTTAGAACAAGGGTAGTTTTATTTTAATTTTTGAGGCTTCAGAGTGTACAGTGTGGTTCTCTTATTTAATTCCCGTTGCAACGCACGGGCATTCAGCTAGTTTTAATTAAAGAAAATTATCATTAACCTGTTATTACGATCATTTTCTGCATATACATTGTCCTTTTTCCTTCTCACAAAAATAGAGAGCTGGTGGTGGGGGTGGTGGCAGACTCACCACCGCCACTCCCTTCTAAATGAGTACAGATATAGAAAAAAGACTACAGTTAACAACTTAATGACTCAAATTGCATGTAACAGTTACACTACCTGCATGGCGCCTGCACCAAGAACCAGTTGGCACGTCCTAGTGTTGAAGAGCTTCAATATTTCAACAACACGTTGGACCACCTCAAAAGATAATGATGGCAAACATTTACTGATGTCAACATATTCCGATAACATCTTCAACAATATCAAACCACTGCAAGAGTGAACATGATTTAAATTGAGAATCTCATGGAATGGGAACACAAGTTAACAAAAAGACAACAAATAAAACAAGGTTGACCACAAATCAATAGAGGGATGGTTTATGACTCTAGATATCGAAATTTTGGGAAATAAAAGTGTCACATTGTTCAGCATTGCAACACTGAAAGGTGCGCAAGAAGAGAATGCAACTTGACTTGAACTATTAAATAGAAAATATAGATGACTAACCAGTTTACCATATGATAGCCAACACCCCCATGCACAATGGTTTGCTGTGTTGATCTAGCATGTCCAACATTGTTTTCAGTCGAAGGAGAAGTAGATACTACATTGCCATTATCAGTATTATTTTCAGCTGAATTTACTGGTTCTTGACTTGTAACCCGATTTTCACGGAGCTTTGAGTTGTCATCAGTGCTAGGCATCTCCATGCCATTAGCAACAGAATAAGTGGATGATAGTGACAGAACAATTGCTTGGAACTCTTCTGGAACATCAACAGCAACCCATGTCTCTTGGTCAAGAACTGCCTTGATTTTTGCCATCTTCAAATGAATATTAGAAGTTTTAGTGCACAAAAATACTATAAGTTGTGCATCAACTATAGACAAAGTACAGATCAGTCTGCAATCCAAACCACAGTTGTTTCCACAACCTTGACAATTAGTATTTATGATGATTGTTGAGTAGCAAAAAAAGCAGCAGTGACACCTAATAATGTTGATTGTTTTCAGAAACTATAATATTAATTGTTGAGTACTTGTTTAAGCCTTACATTCTCCGTTTGCACTACCATTTTACTCTCAGGGTATTTGATGGTGAAATGCACTTTCCGCAAGTAATATTCTCCAATTAAAAAGCATAATAAAGGTACAGCATTGTATTCAATTTGATGGATATCTATAACTGAGGGATCAGGGATAAAGCTGAGTGATTTATATTCTTTCAAAATAGAACGATTATCCATTAAAGTTCGTGTACAATGATGGTTCGTAGTCTTTTTAATACTCTTCTCTCCTTATAAATGACATTTGAAGAATGGCCTTTTAATTTTCATCATCAGTAAACTTATGCAAGTTGTTTACCATTGTAGAATTCAACAAATGCTGATATTCAACAAATTTTATCACTTACCCGGACAGTATGCTGATAGTCAACAAATTGCTTTGATTGTTGTTGTACAATTCCACGGATGTTGTAACCCAACCTGCCTCCAATCTACAGGAATAGGAAGATACGATAAAGTCATAACTTGCCTGTATGCAGTGATGAGCATAATTAGCATTTGTGCATAATTTTTCAAACAGGAAAAGAAATAACCTTTTCAGTGGCAGCTACAAATTCTTCTGTTATATTATAGATGATCAAGAACTCCTGAAGTCTTAATTTGGGGTGAAGGGCAGCACGAACACCAAGAAGTTTAGCCCATCGTCCATGGGCAGCATCACATGCAGCAAAAACAGCTTCTGTGTTTTCTCTCAAGACATCAGCTCTGTACCAAAGGCATATATTAGAGCACAATTGTAATTGTCAAATATAATTATGATATAAAAAGAGTTAAAGCCTAGAATTTGACCCAACATTTTAATTTTTTTTGTATTGGATCTGTCCACAGAACTACCATGACATCAGCTAACATGACATAAAGAACATATCTACTCCCTCCATCCCAAAATATAGCTACTTCTAGCGTTCAATTTATTGTCCCAAAATATAGCTACTTCTAGAGTACCAAAGGGTGTCCCAAAATATAGCTAGTGAAAAACTTTAGAAGTAGCTATATTTTGGGACAAAGGGAGGTTCTTTTAGGCAAACAGAGGAATTTTTCGTATTTATCAAAAAAAGGTGAAAAAAAATCTAGCCATTCCTCAAGGTGGGACAAAATTACAATGGTTCAGATTACAACAAAAGTCCATTTCAGGTATGATTTTGTAATTATTAATTTCAAATTTCAGAATAACCAGAAAAACAGATAGTAACAAAAACTATATTAGGATGGATTCTATATATAACTTTTGTTGCTCCTAAATTTTAATTTTGGAACTATTCATAAAAATATTTTTATTCCAAACCTAACAATAAAGTTCAAATATGTTTTTCCATAGAATTTTGATGCAGATGTATATGATATCTAGCCAATGTGAGTGCACGATTTAATAACTAGTTGCACCTTAACTTACCGGACATTCTTTATTGAATTTGTACTGGCCATGTCATTCGTTTTTCCTTGAAAGAAGGGAAACTTAGTATTACTCCGGGTAAGAGTATTAGACACCCGTGAAGTGACACCATAGTCATTTTCTTGGGAAAAATCAGAAACTGAGCCACTGTGCTGTGGTACAGAATTTGAAGCATCAGAACTTAAGCTCCCCTCGAGGTTTCCCATGATCCATTCAACTATTCTTTTAACTTCAGCTGCTTGCACTAGATGTACCTGAATTGACAAAAGAATGTCAATTACCTGAAGTTTTTTTCTTTAAATCTTCAGAAATTGTACATGATTTAAGTAGACAAGAAACATTTCAAGCATGCTGAAAAAACTTAGGTCAATGCTACATGGTTTTCAGATGGGAAAAGGCACAAGAAATTATAGTTAAAAGTTAACAACTCTTATTTTCATTTAGTTACATGTAGCATAGCAATGTTCAAAACTCTTTTCCTCACATCCTCAAGCGACCAGCCAACCACTGCTAAATATCTTTTTATCAAAAATAGAAATACAGATATATAGGTGATGACTTCAAGCAGACCCCTAATACGGTAGCCAGCAGAACCGGCGGATAGGCAGGTTCGCCAGGTCCACCCTGGCAAAGGCTCACTGGTCGCCTTGCTCGAGCCAGCAACTTACTAGAGAGGGTAACACTGGGTTTTCTACCTGCCACCCCAGTCAGTGCATATGTGAAGTGTGTGAGAGAGAAGCTACAGGTTCCCAATGCTTGCAGCCTTCCACAGTGCATATAAGCTACTCAGTTCATGCCGAGGAGCAGAACAACCCAGCTCCTTCAGCTACCCAAAAGAGCCATGGATCCCAAACAAGCTCCTTTTAAGTCATACATCGAACTTGCGATCTTGCGGTACAGATCTTGAGCCTCGGCCTGTGACTTGAAGGAACTTGTGCCGATTCATTTTTGAATTTTCATTTCCCCAGGTTCCCAATCCTTCCACCGCGCATATAAGTTACCAGGTTGATGCACATGTGACTTGAAGGAACTTGTCTCAATTCATTGCTGAATTTGTTTTGAAATTCATTACTGGGTAATTAGCAGCTTCCTCAGCATTGACCATGACAATGACCTGCCCTTTAGGAATGAACTTCAAAACAAATTAATGTGTTTACCTCTCTCTGAATTTGTGCCACGCATGCCTCCATTGCAGCAGTGCTAGCTGCTCCTTGATATGAACATTGTGAGGAATTGCGTCTTTTTGTTCCTGGACACATCTGCTTGCCTGATTAGTTTAAGTTTTGTGCCTCGATTAGTTGGGGTGTTCGCCAATTGAATCCCACCCTATTGAATTACCACGCCATGAAAGGATTCAGCATCCAAGACACCAGACCTCATTTCCACATGACTGCCCTGCCTGTGCACTATCATCGATCTCACCTCACCTCCAGATCACCATCACACCATATTTCACCACCTGTATTATTGATCTCATCCCCTAGGTGGCAACGGAGGTCATTGCCACTGCCTAGCTAGTCCTACGCCATAAACCCCAATAGTCCCATCATTGTTGTCAACTTATCACTAGAAGAGGAATTCTTTAAGGTTTTCACCAACTGTCCAAGGCCTAAAATATGTACTGCAGGGGTTTAGGGGAGTCATGTCAAGCGACCAGTGAGCGAACAGATCAACATTTTCATGGTTTTCTCAACTCAGTTAAAACCATGTATATACAACCCTAGTTTAGCCGGATTTAGCATCATCAAAAGGTTATGTATTATTAGTTGTAAGGGTTACGTATTACTAGTTGTAAGGGCCACATGCCCACATCTAGCAGAAAACTTATAAGTAGTTTTCCATATTTTAAAACTTTTGTTTATGAATCAGATTAACTTGAAAAGATCTCAAACAAAAAGTAGAAGTACATGTAACTTCTTACATATCTCAACCCAAATTCTGAAGTCAAAATGGAATGTTAACTATCAATAGCAACTTGTTCTTCCTTTTTTTATTTTATTAGTAAATCATATATATTGCACTAGCTCATTTTTCTTAACTGATTCAATTTGGACTTAGAAGGTTTTTTTTAGAGAATTTGGACTTGGAAGTTTGAATGCTATATGATGGTACATAACTTCTATAGCTAACTCCACAATCTATTCTGGTTTTATTTGGTTGTCCAACCAATAGAATCAGCAAAAACAGACAGCATGTAGTAAGGGACTTGCACCAATTTCATGGCTCCTTTAATGCAGATAATAATTGCATAGTCAATTAAGCTGATACAATAAATGCACCCAAAAAGTGGATAACTAAAGCTAAAAAATAAATCAATGCAAGGCTAAAATATCTACACTACCGAATACCAGAAAAGTGTATCCTCACTGAGATTAAATTTGATGCATCATCTCCACTTCAAACAGGTTAAATGGAATTCTTACAATCATTTTACCTGAACTATCCTAAATATAGCCGACAAAAGCTGAACAAACCCTTCAGACGATAGACTCCGCAACTTATTTGCTAAAGACTGGCCTCCAGCTGCTGCAGTTAAGAAAAAATTGAAGTTCAAAATATGTAAGAATTTTAGTGGAAGAAATAGCATGGGAAAGAAATAATGATGAATGGAGAAAACAAGACACCATCAGAATCAGCAGCTCTGTCTCCAGTTACTGAATCAGAATCTATTGGCCTGGCAACTAAAATTGGGAGCAGCTCAGCTACTGTGGCTTTAATTGAAGCTTTCATAACAGTAATTAGTGTGTCACGGTAAATTCTTAGCGCCGCTGGAAGTTTGTCCTGCAAAATATAAAAATGAACCATACCATTTAGTTTCCACCAAAAAAATGGACTGCTAATTAATATACCCTCAAAAAGGCAAGTTCAGTATCCAGGAATTAAGAAACAGGATGCTGCTACTAATCAAATATACTCACAGGAGATCAGCCTTTGCGAAAAAAGGAACTTGATATTCTATCCAATAAAAGCTTGAAAGTGCATCTTACTTAGACATGCGGATGCAAGTAATAAGCCCAAAACACAAGCTTTTATGAGTGACAACATCATCAACACAAACCAATGAACATGCCTTTAAGGTGTTTGGGAAATATTTACCTCTAAAACCTCTCATTGTTTGCATTCAGTATTGAAAAAGATATATTTGTGAATCCAATTTGTGCACACTGCAATATCAATTTAATGGAAGTAAATGACAGAGCTAACCGTTCTCAGTAGGCAAATAATGAGGGGGAGAAGCTGATCTCTGAGAATGAAGCTTTCTTCCTCATCTATGTTTGCCTGCGGTAAACCAATGGACATGCCAAAAATAAGAGAAAAGGTGATGAAAACCTTTAATTAAAGTATCATAGCACTGTAAGCATGGAACTTCAAATTGAAGAAATAACATAAACGGTGTATTAGTGCAATCTGATGAAAATATTAAACATGTCAAACATTTACCAAATAACTACAAATTCCTCTGAACTGTGTTTGCTACAGAGCAATTCACTCAAAAATTGGAAAAGAACAAAATTTGCCTAGAAATGGCCAGAGTAGCCACAAGATTGAATAGCTATAGCCATGACAAAATTAGTATTAAATGGTAATTAGTTCGCGACCACTTCCTACTGCATAACGTTGCTTTCCTATCATGCATTGAACCTTAACATCAACAAGACGAACATTAAAAGCAGACAATTTGGCCTCAATATGGCAAGTCCCTAAATTGATATTGTTCTTACTCTATATTCAATTATGAATTTATGATTAATCACTGTTCATACCAACCTAACAGAAGGGTCCAAAAAAGTGAACAGCATTCACTATGCCATATAAAAAATACTCTATACAACAGGAATGTTCAAATTTTCTGTTCCATTTGTTGTAGTGAAAGTTTACATTTCAGTGAGAATGCATTGATACAACAAATGAGAACCTACAATAAGTTAACAGTGAACAGACAACACATAGAAAATATAGATTAGTAGAAATTTCAATGGAATAAACAGATAGCAGTGCATCTGCATATATAATCAGGTAAATATAAGCCAATTAAGAGATAGATTAAACTATGAACTGCAACATACTTCATGCTCCGTCCCATTAAGGGGGACAGAAGCCTTTCTTTTCACATTTGATTGAATCAATGCATCTACAGCTTTTCCATCAGGAACAGCAGCCCGCACAAATTCTGCTGAAAGAATGCTACAAGAATGAATATTATCAAGTCAAACAGCAAGTTACTGATGGACATAATATGAAAAAAATCAAAATAACAAGATCCTGAGATAGCCCAAGATTAATAACAACATTAAAATTCACCCTCCAGGTGTAGGCACATTTTCAGTATTGGCAAACATGCCATTTGAGTACAATCACTAGTTATTTCTTTTTTATATTGATCAGCTTACCTACATTGCTACAGCATGCCACGAGCTTTTGATCACAATTCACTGATTCATGATTTATTTCTATGCACATAAAGGCTTTTTATCTCAATATCAGATATTTTGTGCTAATGCTCCTGAATCTAAATGGTGTGCTCATATCATAGGAACCTATGCTCGAGTTCTAAGAGAGTACCTGTTGACTGAATCTAGTGATGTACCCAACTGATCACGAATATTTCGAAAGCAATAAAGCCCAGTAAGTTCATCAGTATCCTGTTTGAAAAAAGGAAAACATTATCATAACAATATAAGTTACATATCCTGCAGACACGAGCAAGTAGATGGGAGTAAAGAGGCGTATTTACAGGTTAATCACATCTTTCAATCAACTAATTTGATACGCTGTAATCCCATACCATTAATATACCATGGTTATTCATAGAGACATAGACAATCAGCAAGCATAGAGATGAGAGGCAAATTCTTGACAGTCTTGCTATTTTTACCAAAATGCATGCATGCACGCACTCCCAGAGTACTTACTTTAGGAAAGGGGAAAAGATAAGCTAAACAGTTGAGTTGGGTATTACACTATGAAATTATTCTAAACCGACGCATTAGATATTAAAATTGCCAATTGAAGTTAACTTTTGGGCATCCCCAGTCCAACAGACCCACATAATATTTAATAATAGTAGGGAATGAAATAGAATAATGATAATCAACTTTATCTTTTTAGTTGCACGTCTTTACTTTTAGACCTCACAATGTTAAGAAAAATGGTTGACAAAGGGTAAAGCTACCATAGAGGAATATAAAAGGAAACATTTGCGTCTTATCATATAAGAAACTTACTAGCAAGTTTTGCAAGTCATCGATTACGTCAAGGGCACCAGCACAATCCGCAGCTGCCACAAGCTGCACATGTAAGGCAAGATTAACAAATCAAATCACTGAATTAGGAATCGATAAAATAAAGGACTTGAAATGTAAGAAAAAGATTTAACGCAATGACTAAAAGATCTAGTATAAAAAACATTTATTTCAGTCCAGATTGTCAAGTGAAGAGCCAAATTGGTATCTGGACACGGATTGAAGGGAGTACCGTTAATTACAGCTTTAAAAAATAAATAAGTAATGCTCCAATACTTCCCCAATCTCTCCTGGCACAATACCCCTATAATAGAAGCTCATGAGCATACGCAAATACAAAAACCAATCCCAATTATTCCCAACTGCAAGCATCAAGCACACTCCACTCAGCACATCACTTCCACTCAGCCCAATTGCATGGATCCTCCACGCATATCATGGTGTCTAGAGCACCTCTTCCTGCCTCCTTGGTCCCAGCAACTGTCCTATCCTCTCTCCCTTCCATCTTCCATCACTCCATGGAGTACATTGTGAAGACTTGAACTAGCGAAGCCTCCTGCATCCCTTCGCTTCATGTTCTGAACTTCTGATGCACGGCCTCCTCACAGTCTCCCACCAACCTGCTCTAGGCTGCAACATAAATGGTATAGGCAGCATAAAGCACTGAATCTCAAACACCTTGTTAGACACCATCTGAAGTTTGGTC
This sequence comes from Oryza officinalis, assembly GCA_008326285.1. Lineage (NCBI taxonomy): Eukaryota > Viridiplantae > Streptophyta > Magnoliopsida > Poales > Poaceae > Oryza > Oryza officinalis. Next base: position 9,518,299 of record BDMV01000004.1, on the reverse strand, counting down.
TGTGCATCTCAACCCTTACCATCCTCCTCCAGTCCTCCCCTCTCCTTTACTGATTTTTGTTGTGACACTGCTTCACTGCTGAACAGAGGTTGGGAAAGGGATGTAGGTATTGAGAGAGAGGAAATTAGAAGGATCATCAAAGAATAGAGAGACAATGGAAGAGATGGAAGCCAGTAAGGCACATACAATTTCATTTCAGCCTCACAAACCTATCTTTGGGCACCTTGACAAGCCTCTCTTTTGGCCCACGTGTCAACCTACATGCCTTACAGGACTCAGCACAATAAACTAAACCTTCAGTATATCAAAGTTTTGTCCCCTTAATAATTGAGTTTGTTTGAGCTTTTAGGTATACGCCTGCCTAGTGTTAGTCTATAAGCCCTCCAAATTAAAGTCGTAAAGGTGATTGTGCCAATTCATCTAGAACTCTCATACAGAACCATCAAGTTTCATTTTCCGTATGTATAAGTAAGAATACATTGTATTTCCATGTCAAGGTACATTGGCACTTCATAATTGAGCAGCCAAGGTAAGAAGATCTAAATCCACCAAGATTGTTGCCAGAAAATTAATGAGATACAGACAGCCTAGCACTTTTCTGGCGTTCCATGCACAGTACTATTCATCAACATATAAATCACTGAGAACAAAATAATGTGAACAAACCATAACGCATGGCATCAGACTATGAAACTAATAAATCAGTGTGTGCATGCAGTTTTATTGTCCATCATACTTCTCATTCTCACACTAACCAAATTGCGAACTGACTCAAAAGAAAAGTGAGAGAAATGCCAGCAAGCACACGCCTTGAGTACTAATAAGAGATTAGCACATCACTGAGCTAAGCTTAGTTCCCAACCAGTTCAGGGAATGATTCACATTGCTGATCAGCAGAGAAAATGCAATGCGGGAGATATCTTGTTTCGTAATGCTCAGTTTGCCCACTCACCAGCTTTAGAGCAGCGAGCGCCTGGCTGACGTAGAGGATGACGGTGAGCTTCTGCTGCAGTGCGACAAGGTTACCCCGCGTCGCATTGAGCTCCTGCACCTGGCGCGCGGCACCCACGAGATCGCCAGTGAGCACCCGGACCACCTCCCTGAGCTCCCGGATCCTCCCGACCGCGGCGACGATCTCCCCGTCCAGCCCCCGCAGCCGACCCTGCGCCTCGTAGAAGGACTCGGACCGGCGCGCGATCTCCCGCACGAGGTGCGCCTCGACGACGTCGAGGTGCTGGCCGAGGCGCTCCTGCAGCGCGTCGTCGCCGAGCGGGCACGCGGCCTTGAATGTGGCCCCGTCCTCGAGCGCGAAGTCCTCCTTGAAGAAGAGCGCGGGGACCTCGCGGAGGCACGCGGCGAGGCCGGAGCCCGCGGGGGCGGCGGCTCCGTCCTCGGACTCCGCGAGCTCCTCCGCCGAGGCGTGGAGCCGGATGTCAGCGAAGCGGGCGAAGGGGTCAGCGACGGCGGCGAGGTAGGGCGCGAAGTCGGCGCGGGAGACGTCGCAGGGGTGGGGAGGCGGGGAGGCGCGTCGGGGAGCGGGGTGGGAGGGGGCCAGGTGAGCCAGTAGGAGGAGGAGGAGGCGGAGGGGAGCGGGTTGTTGAGGAGCGCGGTGATGGACTGCGGGACGCCGCCGGGGGGAGCGGAGGTGGGGGAGTCGGTGGAGAGGGAGGAGGAGGAGGCGGAGATGGTGCGGAGCGGAGGCCGCGAGGCCATGGCGCGCGGCGGCGGCGGGGGTTAGGGGAGGCGAGGAGGAGGCGGCATGGGGAGGGAGAGATCGGGATCTGGGAGGCCGGAAAAGGAAGCGAAGCGAGGCGAAGCTTGAGGTGTCAGATCTGGCGGTCAGGTCTTCAGGTTAGAGAAGGGAGGGAGGGACGGAAGGAAGGAGGGAGGTTGTTTTTCCTGTTTACCTTCTTTTTGCTCGTTTTGTTATTTCCGGTTTGTAGGAATACAGTGGGATACACACCAGAATTTTGATAATATACCATTGAATACGTAAGTCTTGATTTATTTCCACCTAATTCACACGTCCTCTAGAATATGCAACCGTGACAGCGAATTGCTCTATCTGATATCACTTATTCACTTTTCTTGTATTTCTGAATTTTCCAAATTATTTTCTCTTATCTTCTCAGGTTGCTAGAATTTTTTGCCCCTGACCCCACATGTCATATCCAAAGATGTATTTCATATTGATCCATCCATCCATCCAGAACCACCCCACGACACGAGTGCGTCGAGCGTCGTCCCAGCCGCCGTCGAGCGCCACCCCTATCGTCACCGACCAGCTGACGCCACCGTGCCCCTAGCCATGCCGCTGATTCCACCATTACCATGCCTAGGCAAAGAATTTGATTAGAAAAATTTACATCATGTACACATGGCAAATGAACAAAAATGAAACAATCCAATTCCTTCTACCGCTTTACCGCATGTATACATGACAAACGAACAAAATGAAACGATCCAATTCTTGCTACTGAATCCATCCAATTCCTGTTGTTGCTTTGTCTCCAATTTCGTCATCGTGTTGATGTTGCTTTGCCAGCACATCCTCTTCTCAACAGCAGGGGTAGCATCTGGTGTATGGAGAATATGAGTATGCCGTTGACTGGTGTTCACGCCTTCAGGTCGATGCAACTCTGCTACCATTTTTGGGCGACTTCATCTTCGTTGTCTTTATCACCAACAACCTATGTTGCCTCTACTTCGTCGGCTTCGCTACTTAAACAACTCCAACTTTCTCGCCAACAATTTTAGCAAGCTCTCCTTCTCATACTCGAGTTTGAATCACTTGGAAGAATCAACAATCAACCAGATCACGTTCGAGCTTCTGGACGCTGTCACAGTCTACTCTAAGTTTCTCAAATGTCAAGTTCGAGTCTCCCAAGTTCAGGCTTAGGGAGTTTGGACTCATCAACCAATCAACTTAGATTCGACGAGTTGGTCAACAGTATTAACATCTATTCAAGACATATGGCTACGCACATACTAACGTCAAGACAACTACTCAAGCTTGGACATCTCTTAACTAGATTATTATCATTGACATTATCATAGGTACCATCGTCGTCGGTATTACCTTCATTTTTGGCCAACTACTGTCAATCAGGTTATTTGCTTCAAAAGTTTAGGCTTCATCAACGCTGAAATCTAATTGGATCATCAACATCATCATCTTCATCGACATCCTGATATGCGTCTTCGGCTTCGCCTCTATACCGGCCTTGACATCATCGTCATAATTTGGCTACCTCGCCTTCACAGTTGGCCTACTTCGCCGTCGCTGTTGGGCGACATCGTCTTCACCATCGTTTGCCTCTGTCGCCAACATCTAGATTATTCGCCGCTCTGGTTGGTGGATTCCACCGTTATTGATGGGCGACATCATTTTCACCATTGGCTGAATTCGTTCTTGCCGGTTGGTTTCTTCACCACCACCGATGGGCATCTTCACCCTCACCGTCGCCCAACATCAATCTTTAGTGTTGGCATGCATAAGGATCTATACGCCTACACCTTCTTCCCGACCAATTTCTCTACTCCAGGAACTTGGACCTGGTTGGGATGAGATTTTATTTAGTTGATGGCTTCATCAACAGCAGGGCGGTACGCTCTGCTCTCTCGCGACCTCTACTCTAATCAAAAGACTAAAGGCCCCTACGGAAGAAGAAAAAGGCGAGGACTGAAATGAGAAAGGAAGGAGTTCGGCACGACGACTTTGGTTCACACGTGAAAGTGCTTCGAAAGGTGTCAGCAGGTGCGCAGAGCCAGAGCCGGCATGTTCACCTGCTGGCAATCACTAGCTCACTAAAACCAAAAATATAAGTCAATATCAATTTCTTTCATTATATAATATTCTCTTTCTCAATTGCCTCACTACGTAGTGAGTCGAGGGTTATATAAGTTATATATTATACTTGTTTGCAAATTTGACTTGTTTTTCATGCACCTCCGTTAAGATCACACTTTTATTTTCAGCTCTTTCCAGATATGTACAACAAGAATTCATGGCCATGAGCTTATTTTCTATGTCTAAGGTCTGGATCAGTGTTAACAACAAAATTTGGTGAGATAGACCAACAATCAAGAAAATCACCCATCGCCGAAAATCGAAAGCCGATGCAGCCCCGCGTCAGGTGCCAAGTCCCGTCGGTTGATAAATAAAAACCTCAGGAAAGAGGATGGTGATGCGTTGTCACACCCTGAAGTTCTCCCAAATCGTAAAAATCAAACTTAATAATTTATCTGAGAAATTGTTGAATTAAATCTGGAGAAAAACCCAATTAAATAATGCACTAAAGAAGTGAAAATGGCAAGGTGGAATTTTTTTTTCTGAGTTCCCCATGTCAAAATACATTAACAGGATTTTTAGTGGAATTTTCAGAGCCCTCAAAATAACTTTAACCAATTAAAAACCCTCAAGCGCAATAAATAAATCCCTGGGAAATTCTTTTTCCTTTTCTTTTTCTTTTTCATCTTCTCGGGCCGTCGGCCCATTTTTAGTGGGATCAGACCGGAGAACGACAACTATTTGGGACTGAAGTCTTGAGCGATGCGGAGGAAAAGGTCAGAACCGTCAGAGAAAGGTTGAGAATTGCGCAGTCTCGACAGAAAAGCTATGCCGACAATCGTCGAAGGGAGTTAACTTTCGAAACAGGGGACTACGTGTACCTTCGTGTCACACCGCTTCGAGGAGTGCACCGCTTTCAAACTAAAGGCAAATTGGCACCACGCTTTGTGGGACCATACAAGATCCGCGAGCGTCGAGGAGAAGTCACTTACCAGCTTGAGCTTCCACCCAACATGGCCGGTATCCACGATGTGTTTCACGTCTCGCAATTGAAGAAATGCTTGAGAGTACCGAAAGAATAGGCCAGTCCCGATCAAATTGAGATTCAAGAGGACTTGACTTATGTGGAGAAGCCGATTCGTATTCTCGAAACCAGCGAGAGGAGGACCAGAAACAAGGTTACCAGGTTCTGCAGAGTTCAGTGGAGCCATCATTCCGAGGAAGAAGCTACATGGGAAAGAGAGGATGAATTGAAGGCTGCCCATCCGCACCTCTTCGCCAGCACCTCCGAATCTCGGGGTCGAGATTCCGTTTAAGGGGGGTAGGTTTGTCACACCCTGAAGTTCTCCCAAATCGTAAAAATCAAACTTAATAATTTATCTGAGAAATTGTTGAATTAAATCTGGAGAAAAACCCAATTAAATAATGCACTAAAGAAGTGAAAATGGCAAGGTGGAATTTTTTTTGAGTTCCCCATGTCAAAATACATTAACAGGATTTTTAGTGGAATTTTCAGAGCCCTCAAAATAATTTTAACCAATTAAAAACCCTCAAGCGCAATAAATAAATCCCTGGGAAATTCTTTTTCCTTTTCTTTTTCTTTTTCCTCTTCTCGGGCCGTCGGCCCATTTTTTTCCCCCTGGCCCAAGCCGCCGCCCGCGCGCGCCTCCTCCCCTCTCCTTCGGCCCAGCCGGCCCAAGCCGCCGCGCGCCCCGCGCCCCTCCTCCTTCCCGGGCCGGCCCGAGGCCACGGCCCGAGCCGCCCGGAAAGTCCGCGCCGCCTCCCCCGCGCCGCGCTCGCTGACGCGTGGGACCGCCGCGGCCGAGTCCGCCTCCGACACGGCCGGCCGCCGCGCCCGCGCCGCCGCAAATCCTGGCGGGATTCCCGCCGCGCCGCCCCTATTTTATCCCCCCCTCGAGGCGCTTCCCCTCCTCGTTTTCCCCGCGCCGCCGCCGTCCTAACCCTAGCCGTGAGCGCCGCCGTCGTTTTCCGCCGTCGGTAAGCGCTGCCGGCGCCGCTCTTTTTCCCCTCTCCGCCGCTCCCGTGCGCGCGCCCGCTCCGCCGCTCGGCTGCCGCCCGCGTGGCCGTCGCGCCGCTCCGCCGCCGCCGCGAGCCGCCACTCCGCCGCCTCCCGGGCGCCGCCGCCCGCGAACCGCCGCTCCGCCGCCGCCGCGAGCCGCCGCTCCGCCGCCGCCGCGCACGCCGCTCGGCCCAACCCTAACCCTAGCCGCCGCCGCGCGCGTAGCCATCGGATCGGCCCCTCGGGTCGATCCCGGCCGCCCGTTCCCGTCCCGCGTGGCTCCACGTGGCCACCGCGTGGCCGCCGCGTCGGCGCCACGTGTGCGCCACGTGGTGCGCAGCCGCCGCGGCTGACGTCAGCCCTAGCCGCTGACGTCAGCAATGACGTCAGCCCTAAGGGTTTATTGCGCAATAAATAATTAAGGATTTTTCTGTTTTAGTAAAAACACAGATAATTCAAAAATTCATAACTAATTCATCCGGACTCCGTTTTAGTCCGTTCAAGTCTCAGAAAATTCATAAAAATGCAGAGAATCCATTAAAAATAGTTTTGTTCTTTGTTTCAGTAGACTTATAGCATGTATTGTTGTTTGCTTTGTTTGTCGTATAGATTCCGGTAATTCCGACTCTCCGGTTTACTTCGAAGTCGTTGCCGAAGTCGACCCAGCGCAAGAGCAAGGCAAGTCATACTTATTCATTTGATCATGTTGTACCTAAATTGGAAACAGTCTTATTTTTCTCTAAATACTCATTGTTTTATAATGTCACTATGGGATAGTTTACCTATTGTACTCAGCCCTATATTGAATTACCTTATTCCTTTGATAACTTGGGAAATAATTTGAGTAGTTGCTACAATAGAACTTGCTTAGCCCTGCTTAGAAACATTAGCTCACAATTGGGATATTTAAAGCTTCATTAATACTTAATGATGGTTATTTCATGTTGGCTCGCGATGGTTAATCGTGGGTGATTTAATTAAATGTTCAACTAAAATATTGATTAATGGTGGGTTGTGAGCACATGGTTTTGATGGTCGTGCTCATGACAATTAAGGACCGGTTCGCGGGAAACCCTGGAAGAATTACCGTACTTTCCACAAGCCAGCGTGGGTAATGGCTGGATTTGGAGTATAGCTTTTTCCTAGCCGACGTTCCCCGGAAAGGGTGGCGTGATGGAGTTGAGTCGGCCGGGGATATACCGGTTGCTTGGCTGCCGGATTCACCAAGGCACGAGAGGGGGCTGCCCGCTGCCGGGAAAGGGAGCGGGGGCGAAACCTGAGGTGTGGTGCGATTGGTTAGGAAGGGTTATGCGAAGGGTCCTGTCACAGCTCCTTTTCCGGTGTACCGTGGTGGTATGTCGGCGCACGTAAGTGTTGTAGGACTGTGTCTTGTGGGTACAGTTGTACACCTCTGATCAGAGTAAAACTATTCGAATAGCCGTGCCCGCGGTTATGGGCGATCAACCAGATTCACCGTGATTAGTTGAACTCTTTAATAATTTGACTTAATGGAAATGGTTTAGTTCAGGTGGATGGTTGGGCCTGTCGCAACGTGGTGTAGCGTTGGACAGTGATGATGGAATTTTGCTTAACTAATTCAACTGTTTTACTGTTTTCAACTATTGTTTTTAAATGCGTATTTTATGCAAAATAACCATTGCAGCTCCCCTTTGTTATCACTTGCATCATTATTTTCCTTTCCGGTATGACTTGTTGAGTACAGTGGGTAGTACTCAGTCTTGCTTTATTTTTCCCCCGCACCAGAGTTGGAGTATGTTTGAGAGGAAGACTTTTCAGAAGAGTAGGCTTGTTGCTACCGTCGAGGAATGCCTGTGGTTTGGAGTCGCTACGTTGCGAGTGTTTAGTTTATTAGAATAGTTTGTTTCCTTTTTCCGCTGCAGTTTTCTAAGAGATTTTTATTGTTTTGTAAGACGTGGATCTGTATGGCAACTTTGTCATTTGTGTACCCTGGCTGGTCCTGGACAGGGATTTTAATACACAATTTGCTTTGGAAATTCTGGTAGTGAATTTCTGGGCGTGACATGCTTCGAGAGTAGTTGTATTGATTGAGAGATCTGTTACAAAGACCCTAGGTGTACATATTTATATCCATGGGTAGATAGTAGTTTTTATTGGACAAGATACAAACTTTTCTAAAAATAAAGTAAAAGATACAAGTCCTATTCGAACTCTAAACAATCTTTCCTAAAAGTAAAAGGAAACTAACTGACTTTGCCTAATTAATCGATAACTTGTCATGTTACATCCTCCTCGAACTTGGTCTCTTCTGGATAAGCTTCCTTTAATTGATTAATTTCTTTAACCGAATCCATTAAGAATCCAAATTGCTGGTGACTGATAATTCTCATCGGCCGGTTTTAGGACTCTAAAGCCGATACTGACTCTAGGCTGATGATGATTTCAGGGCTTACCAAATTTTGGTGTTAACACCGCATCACAAACGTGTCATTGACAGAGATGGAGACTACGGTGTCGACTCCCTTGGCACAGAGATCCCTATCCTTGGTGAAACTGGGGCTAGGCCACCGTCGCCTCAGTAGCTAACTGGCACCGCCGCCATCACCCAAGAGGACGACCAGATCTGTGACCAACTCCAGCGAACTTGAAAGGGTGGAGGGTGATGTTGAGGCAGTGGTTGTGCGGCACGAGGATGGGCGGTTAGCAATGGGCCTGGGATGGGAAGGGTGGCGACCGGCGGCCAACGAGGTTAGATAAGAGAGAGACTAGGAGGAAGGAAGAAGAGGATGGAGGAAGAAGACGAGGGTAATCTGGTCATCAAAATTTCTCAATTGCATTGAAAGGGTAAATAGTGGCATATATCAAATACATGCTAAATAGTAATGGTATGGTTCTAATTTCGTAAATTGTAATGACATATTTCAAAATGGGCAAATTTATAATGGTATGGATCCAATTAACCCTAAATAAAATGACCTTTTGCAGCGAGCAAAGAAGTTTTTAAGGTATTTGGTTCACACCATGTGCATATTGCAAAGACAAATATGCTTAAATCCCTATGAGACATATAGCTCCACCACACCTAAAAATATGGGCTGCAGGCATATTGGACCTCGGTCAAAAATGTCCACCGATACCCTTGAAAGATGATGCGTGTAGCACTTCCCCTAATTTGCTCCCGATTGATAAATCTTCTTGGCGATATAGACCGAGTGCATCTCATCTAAGTGGCTTATGATCCGAGTGGTTATCCCTCACAGGGTGTATCGAAGTAAATGTGATAATTGAGTCCCGACTGGTGCAAATACTCACCCTCGTGGGGAATAATGATTGGTCCAGTCTTTGAGCATAGGAAATAGGCCCATGGCCATAAATTCATGTTGCGTGTATCCGGAACAAGTCCATATTGAAAGTATGATCCTTGTGCTTGAGCTGGTAAACCAACAAGCATGTTGCTGTAATCTATTTTGCCCGTTTGTGGGGGCTGATGTAGTCGGCATGAAGATTACCAATCAACGGCGGTGGAGGAAGCCGGTGGCGAAGATGAGGTCACACATTAGTGGCAGCAGAGTCGACCAACCATAAAGGTAAGATAACAAGTCGGCAGCAACTGAGGTGACCGGTAGCGCAGACAAAGTCGCTCATCAGCAGCGACAGAAATGTTGGGGCCGACAGAATGGAGGCGATGGCAAAGAGGCATGGTAGGAGGTCGATGAAGATGACGATGTCAGTGATCTAGTCAGATTTCAACGTTGACGAAGCCCAGACTCCTGAAGCAAAAAAACTTGGTTTACAGTAATTGGTCGGACATGAAGGTAGTGTTGAGAGCAAAGGCGCCAGTGATTATGTCAGTGACAATTGTTCATCGAACTGTTGAGAAAATGTCCAAGATCGCGTAGTTTTCTTGATGTTAGCGTGTTCATGACGAAGACTGATGCAACGCCTCTTGATTTATGACAATGATAATAGAACTTGGTATTGTAGCTAATTTAGATGCTGCACATGGAGAAAACTAGATGTTGATGCTACTTCCGACTTGTCGAAGCTGAGTTGATTGGTTCATGACTCCAAACTTGCTAGACCCAGACTTGGGAGGCTTGAAACCATTTCTGAGTTGAACTCTAGAGGGCAGAGCTGAATCTGACCAGGACATGTAGATTAAATCTCGAACTTGATACTTGAGAAAATTAAAGTAGACTATGGCATTAGTTGGTAGCCCGAATAGGATCTAGTTGTTTTCCTCCGATTGATTCGAACCCAGGTTGAATAAGAACCCAGTTCAATTCTTTTTAGCCACACAGACCTACGATCTCCAGGAGCAAACAAGAAGTCTCCAGATTTCTTTGTCTTCACGCTCCTCGACGATCAACTCCTGCTGGTCGCCGTGCGACAGGCCGACGTCATCTCCGTAAAGCTTAGTTGAGGCAGATCCAGATCGACCGCTTCGACGATCATCATGCTGCTTGATCGGGCACATCTACTACACGTACAGTTGTGTATGAGCCCATACATGTACAAGAAAAGATCATCCACAATATAAGCACCAGCACTATGCAGAGAAGCCACGCGCACGAGCGGAAACAGCAGCCAGCATCCACCAATCTGCAACCAAAGCCATCTACTGCACATGTAGCAGCAGCACGGAGACCAATCGAGAGGAGTGTTGGCAACTTTTTGGCAAGAAGACAATCATAATCGTGACACCTAAAGCTTTGCAGTGATATGGAGTCGCCAACCACCTTAATCTAGCAAAAGCTAAATCAAGATGGGTTTTGTAGAAAAAAAAGCTAAATCGGCTAGCGGAGCCGATTTAGATATCAAGGTCAGCCTCTAGGCCGATTTAGATTGATATGAGGATTACTACAAATGGATAATCGTAATCCTGCGACGATGACGGACGGTTTATGGCGCAAACGGATAAAGATGAACGAAACTAAGGTAAAGTAAAAAACATGGCTGAAAGTAAAAGTAAAAGAACGATTCGATTGTGTAGGGATAGAAATTGGGTGTCTAGAATCAAACCGTCCTTGACCCTTACAAAGGGGTTGGTCTTGCCTAATATAGAACCTCCTCCACGTCAATCTTGGGGTAGAGACTAATTAGAACTCAAAAAATAGCTTCCATGCAAGGAAACCCGAGACCCGACAAAATTGGACTCAGAGTCGGACTCTGCCGGTATGAATGCCGCCGGTCAGACTGGCCCATAGGCCGCGGTCATACCGGCCCCATGAAGGAAACCTGACGCCTTCCAAATTTTGGCAATATTTTTCCTATTTCGACTCTAGGTACCAAATTTGGGTGTGAACACATGCCCCTTTGCCTTTCTGGTGAACTTGTCAACCTAAAAGCATAGAACACAGGGACTTAGGACGATAATCTAATTACTAGCCACACGGGATTCCAATTGCCCAGTAAATCATTCTCTTTGTTTTGTCCTAATAAATCAATAATTTTCTAAGAACGATTCACACAACTTGGTATAGACATTTCCAACTAGATGATTTCCCACCGAGCACTTTGCGCTTACACCCTAACGATAAAATTATCTTTTGATGTCAAGTCCCTAATCTTGAAATGATTTCACTCCAATTATAAACTTTGGCTATCCTTCTTTTTTCATCTCTTTACTCGTTTCCCAAGTCTTCAAACATCTATCGGTCTTTCTATCACTATTAAGGTCTTATAACCATTGACCGATAAATCACCTCACCCAAACTAGGAGAATCAACCGGCTAAATAATTTGTCCCCCGAGCCGATTAATAAATTCCACCATGTCTTATAGCAACTCTTTCCATAGCAATATCAGATTGACCGGCACCTAAACTGTATCTTGAAAGTACTAACTCCATGGTTTGACAATATAATTCTTTATTAAACAAAGTGCACCTAAATGCTTACCGCCGAACTTTCCAATAGACCTTCTCCGATCAACCATCTTGCTTAGATCTTTGAAATACTCAACTAGTGGAACCCTCCAATTAGTAATCTTGAAGTTGTAACACATCAACCGAATTTTACAATATCAATTCAGCTATACAATCAAATTTAAGCTCATGCCCCTCAGCTACGCACTACGGGCAGCAATCCCCGATCAGACCCACATTAAAGCTAAGGTCAGACCAATCTCATTCTCGGTCAGACCGGCGAAGAAACCACAGTCAGACCAGTAGTAAGGCTCAGTCAGACCGGCATTAAAGCATCGGTCGGACCAGCCATGTATTAGATCGGCCATGCAATTTTCATTAAACCGGCCTGGTCTAGAGTGGTCTTGCATCTTTTCTCATTAAGCATAGACTTTTAGTCTATAAAACTTGCCTCTCCTACCTTTATAGCCAGATGCTTGGTGTACCGACAAAATATCCTTCTTCCTAGACATATGAAAAAATTGTAACATCCAACTAGTATGTCTAGACGTATACTAATTCAAGTGGCTATTGAAATAGCAATTATCAAGGCATCAAAAACTCCTAGCCACTTGAGGTATGATCAATAATGAATCACCGAAGTCATATGTTTCACATGCATGGATTCCAATAAACTACAAATGTAAGTAATCATCTCAAGCATGGATGCAAAATTATTCTAATAAGGCCAATGTTGCAAAAGCAACATCTCTAGATAATAACAAAGCAAAACTAGCACATTGGCCATTCATGCAAGCCGAATTATTAAGAAGCAAAACTTTCATGGTGCAATAATTATGAAATTTATATCTTATATGGTGATCCATAAACACATACATGATTTGGCTTTTAATAAATATCAAAATCTCACGAGCCAAATCATACTTCAAATAAATTATATAACAATTTGCCAATTCTACCACTCAGAATTGGCCTTTGCAACATGTATGTGTAATATCATTTTTGTAAGCAAAAACACATGTGCTAGATAGCGAGCAATGTTCTAACATGGCATAGGCATAATATAACGACGAACATAAACACATACCTTGCCTTAGCATTCAACAAACAATGGCTCAAAGATGTGATGTTGTACCCATTGTCATTCATCTCTCTCGATCTTTTAGAAACATGTTATATTGCCTTGCCCCCCGAGCAAAATCGACTTTCCTTAGCGCTTTATTTTGAAGGCAAGATTAAAACCGTACTAACATTCAAAGCATCATGTGGAGGAGACTTATCTCTAATGACCGATGTTTCTTCTCTAATCAAATTAGATTTATCACTATTTGGGAAATCATCGGTCTCTTAACTTTTACCTCTTTGGGTTTCCACACTCACTTAAGTGTTGTTCGAGGCTCTAAATTGGTACATGTTTTGTTCTTCACATCTTCGGCCTCTTTTTTCTTATGGCTTATGGCTCGAAGACGTTGTAGCCTCCACTTTTGAGAGCGAGATAGGCTAGAAGGTAACCACTTCGGCTTTGTTTGTGTTCTAGGAGCCAAATGGTGATTCTTGATATTTTTCGTTGAATAGGAAGCTCCTGTGTTGCCCTCAAGTTTCTTGGTCATCTCTAGTGCCCCTCGGTCTGACTGGCCTTGGGGCCCGATCAAACCGGCTGAAAGCTGTTGGTTAGACCAACCCATAAGTCCGATTGGACCGACGCATCGCTGCTCTGCCTTCCTCGCTTATGCACGCTCCCGGTCAGACCATCCTTGGGGCCTAGTCAGACCGACCTTGGGGCCCAGTCAAACCGACACAATCGGCTGTGAAAACTCCGTCTTTGGTTTCCCTTGTTTGTATGACTTATGCTGGATCTCCAGTAGGTTCTTGGATATCTTGGGACTCCTCCTTGACAGCAACGACCTTCGGAGCTTTAGTCTCTTTTCTCACCCATTCCTTGTTCGCCTTTTTCGTCTTTGATTCATCAGACCGATTCTTTTGTGGGAAATGGTCTTGTCTAGAGCTAGATGAACTATTTGGTACTGACCTTGGTGACTCCTTCCATCCTTGATGAAACGGCATAGAAGGTTGAGGCATCCATGGCATGTAATACATAAAAGGATAACCGAACGGTGACATTGGATATGGATACCATTGCATCACAACCGGAGGTTTGTAGGGAGTTCGTATTGTTGGTGACTCTGATTGTGTTGGCGCTTGACCAAATCTCTTCCTAGGAGATGATCTTGGTCTTTTTGTATTATTAGGCCAAATATCAAATCTTTGACTAGCCAATCCCTTCTTATATTTAGCCATAAGCATCTTGAAAGTAAGCTTTGGCTTTTTAATCTTGTTAGAACTAGATGACTCATCTTTTGCAACCTTATAATGTCTGGCCTTGTCATTATTGAACCTAATCACTCCGGGTTGAGGATCCCCAATAATAACTTTCTTCCCTCTTGTGGACTCGGCTTGACTTTGCCAAATCAACACTCTCTTGTTGTCAAAATTTATAGGAGCAATAGGGAAGGGATTACTACCAATTCCGGTCTTAAGCATAGGTGTAACTGAAATAGTCTCACAAGTGACCGATGAATTATCAATCGGTCTTTGCTCCATTAAGCCCGCATCTTTAAAATAATCATGAAACTCACGCTCCATTTGTGACCATGTAGAAATTGAATTAGGAACAAGTAAATTAAACCATAGAGATGCAAAGCTTGACAAAGAAAGGGGAAATAATTTCAACTTTAGCAAATCATCGCTACTGGCCTCTCCACATTGATCAATAAATTGGCCAATATGCTCAATTGTAATTCTATTGTCCTCACCTCTGAATTTTGTGAAGTTAGGCACCTCAAATCCTTGTAGGTATGGGACCGAATCTATATGTTTAGGATACGACCTTTCATATGTATGCATGGCTATTTTAGACTCTATTTTGTCATCTCCCCGCAAATCAGAGTCACTATCTTTTACATGATCAATCTGTCTTTCGGTCTTAGATGACAACATCTCACTTTCACTTGTAATACAATCCAAACCATCACTTAGTTTGGCTATATTTTCTATAATGTCATTGTCTAAACTAGCAACTCAATCCGAACTGTTGCTTGGTTTGGCTATACTTGTTGTTGTATCACTGCAAAAATTAGTAACACAATCCGAACCGTCGCTTGGTTCGGCTTTACCTGCATCATTGTTCAAGCTAGTAACACAATCCGAACCAACAATTGGTTCGGCTATACTTGTTATTGCATTATCATCTAAGTTAGTAACACAATCCAAACCAACACTTGGTTCGGCTATACATGTTATTGCATCATTGTCCAAACTAGCACTTGAACTATTATCATTCATTCGGCTTTCTTGAGCCTGAGCTTCATGCAGCACATGATTAACATCAAGAAATACCTGGCCATCCAATCTTTCTTTAATAAGGCCAAGTAATCCATCAAAAGCAATCTTAGCAAAAAAAACTTGTCAGTAAGCACGAAACCAAAACATCGGTCTTTAAGGTACATAAACCTCTTAAAATAATTGGTCACAGATTCATCAAATTGTTGTTCAACCGATGACAAATTAGATAGCCAAAGTTCACTTTCTCTAGTATAAAAGTAATCATGGAACTTCTATTTTAATTGTGTCCAGGTATGAATAGAATTTGTAGGCAATGAAGTAAACCAAATCAAAGCGTTTCTAGACAAAGATAAATGAAATAAGCGTAATTAAGAACATCAGAACTACTTGCTTCACCACATTGAGCTAAAAATTGGCTTATGTGTTCATATGTGATCCTATTATCCTCGCCGCTAAATTTTACAAATTCGGGCACCTAGAAATCATGAGGATATGGGATTCTATCGTAGTAATCGGGATAAAGTTTTTGAGTAACCTCATTCTTTGGCTCAATTTTAAAAGTTTTTTCTTTGGCTCAATTTTAAAAGCTTTTTCTTTGGCTCAATTTTAAAAGCTTTTATGATTATAGCACATATTTGTTCATGTGGATCTTGAGAAACTTCAAGCCTTAATTGATTACCCTTTTGATCTAGTGGCCTAAAGTGTGTGGGCACAACAGGTCTTTGAGAGCAAACCTCCTGCTGGCCATAACGTGTATTTTGTGCCAATTCATCTACCCGATGATTTTGGACTGGCTTATGGTAACTATCGACGCAAATAGCATGTGTCTATGAAATAGCATGACTAACAACATTAACATGACGCAAATAACAATAAACATCAGTACCATTAGTCGTAGCGTAATAGTTTTGAGAAGGCACCAAGATGTCGGTCTAACCGGCTATAGGCAACCCGGTCTGACCGGTCAGGTACCAGGTCTGCCCGGTGGTCAATGAAGCGGTTAGACCGGTCACAGGAAGTACGGACTGGCCAATATAGGGTACGGTCTGACCGGCCATGGTAGGCACGGTTTGACCGATGGTCAGTGATACAGTCAAACCGGCCACTAAAGGCACGGTCTGGCCGAGATAGGGCATGGTTTGACCGCCATGGTGGACACGGTCTGACCGACAAAGGGAGTGGTCTGACCGACATCACGCGCGGTCTGACCATTAGCTAAATTTTGTGTGTAGCCGATTCCCATGTAATCGGCTGTGTAAATACCCATTGATCCATTCATGTTACTATAGGCATTTTGTATAGGAGAAAAACTAGATATAGCATTAGATCATTGAAAACTGGCTATTATGGAGCCAATTTTCTTAATGACCTTATCAAAACTAGTATACAAAGCATCTTCGGACGTACCATCAAGTTTATCAATATAAGTGCTAATAGATACATCTATACAACGATTAATATTTTCTTGAATAGCAATAGATGGATCGTGCGGATCAGAAGTTACCTTATGTGAAATCATGATTTGAGGTAAAGGGACGTCTTTTTTGAAGACGCCTTGGTTGGTCTTGATGAAGTTTCCAAGAAATTCCCTCTTGAAAGCTGTCACTTTATCTTCAAGGTCATATCGCTCCTCCTTGGTCAAGTCCTCCTTGGTGAACATGTTGATCTCTTTCCTGCTCGTCATGGTTGATGAAGACTACATCACTTGATTAATTTTGGTTTTAATGTTAGCCGAAATCTTTTAAACGAATAGATTAATATACGGTCTTGATTTCCTTGGTACAGTCACGTGTGTACAGCTAGCCAACTTCTCCAGAGACTGATTGGTTTCCTGGTTTGAATATGCGCTAGGCAAACTTGGAAATTAGAAACTTGACAGGAAAACTGTGGAGATTATGGGTATCATATACCCACACGGCTAGCTTATCCGACTTACCATAGGAGATAGGTTATGTATCATGATTATGTAAACCGGCTTAAGACTTGAGTATTACGTTACCATCATAATAAGGTAACGGCTTATAGTTCGAAATTGGTAAGATTGAGGAGTCTGATGTTGTATGTGACTAGGTCTCCGACTTGTAAGTCTGTCCTCCAAGACTATATAAGGAGGGTAGGGCGTCCTTTGAGGGGCATAGAAAAGATAGCGAAAATACTCAAACACACAAGATCAAGAGATCAAGAGATCAATAAACCACTCGGCGGATCGAATCTCCGAAACAGGAGTAGGGTATTACTTCTCGTTGAGAGGGCCTAAACCTGTCTAAATCCCTTTGCATACTAACCCATCGTGTTTGGCCCTTGACTGCTACCTCCAATTTTTTATTGCCGACACCAAGATTCGACAGTTGGCGCGCCAGGTAGAGGCAGTGCGTCAAGTTTTCTTCTTCATCTCGCTGACAAGCGCGATGGGATCTTCATTAGGCATCGACGACTTCGCTTTCCCTCCGAGGCAGGCGTTTCGCTTCGGCAGCCTCAACTTCGTCACCGACAAATTCAACAAGCTCTCTCTGCTTGACTCGGATTCGAACCAGTCGGGAGGGGGAAACCTCATGGCACCGTTCGGGTTACCGGACGACGCTAAGATCTATCACAATCTTCTGTCTTCCGAGTTGGAATCGATCCACTTGGGAGAATCGTCGTCATCATCATCATCACGTTGTGATCCGGGCTCAAGGGAAATCGCCGTCATACTCCAATCGCTCGGGTCGTGCTCATCTATGGAGCTCAATGAATATCTTAGCTCTTCTGACTTCGACGACCTCTACGACATCTCCACAGACGAATTCAACGACTCCGACTTCGACAAGGACTACGATCCGATGTTCTTCAACATCTTCATGGCCGAAGTAGCCGAGACCGACTCGGCCATGGCCCGAAAGATTGCAGAAGAGGAACGAGCCAAGCTTGAACAAGAGCGCAAGCGTATGGAGGAGGAGAACAAGCGCAAGAAGGAGGAGCTCAAGCGGAAAGAAGCAGCTGACAAGAGAAAACGAGATCTGAGGGCGATTGGGCGCTCCGCTCACAATGCCATACTCCAGACACGAGTCGACAACGCCAACATTTTCCTCACGCCTCAACAGAACGCGGTTGCTGCCCTCACCCTCATCGACACCGTCATCGAAGCGGCACCCGCTGCGGTAACACCACTTCTAGACAAGATCAAGACCATTGTCGCAGCCACAGCCAATGGTGCTCCCTCTAGCTCCGCACGGAGAACTACTGAATCCATCACCGAGACACCCAAGGGCAGCCGCCTACACCGTTGCGATCCAAAGACTACCGGAGACCCGAGCTGAGCAAGAGACCCGAGCAGAGCAAGACACCCGCTAAGTCCAAAGACCCTCGCCATCACGCAACATGGAAGCATCAAGAACAATCGGACGACTCTCATGAGAGAGGCCACGGTCGACCACCCGTCCACGATCGGATTCGTCGCAGCTACAACTCCAACCATCAAAGCAGCTCGCGAAGACCCCCGCCGAGTGACTTGAGGGAGGTGCTTGACCGGCGTCATCGTGAGCACAACAGGCCCTATTATCAAGACCGAAGGAGTTCACCTGACAACTACGATGATGGAGTGCCCGCGTTTACCCGAGACCTGCGTTGAGTGGATTGGCCGAGTGGTTTCAAGCCCACAGGGATCGACAAGTATGACGGCAAAACCGACCCCGAGTCGTGGTTGACCGTCTACACCCTCGTCATCCGCGCAGCAGGAGGAGACAGTAAGGCCATGGCGAATTACTTGCCCGTTGCTCTCGCCGACTCAGCCAGGAACTAGCTCACAAGCTTACCAAAAGGTTTGATTGATTCTTGGAGCAAGCTTTGGGACCACTTCATCGTCAACTTCCAGGGTACTTTCGAAAGGCCCAGGACCCACTTCGATCTCTACAATGTGATTCAGAAGCCTGACGAGTCGTTGAAGGACTACATCCGGCGCTTCTCAGAGAAGCGGAATAAGATCCCCGACATCACCGACGACGTCATAATAGCCGCGTTCCAGAAAGGCGTCCGCGACGAGTTGCTAATCGGCAAATTCAGGCGTAAGCCGCCGAGGACGGTCAAGAAGATGTTCGAGATAGCCAACTCCTATGCTAAAGCGGATGATGCAATTAAAGCCTCACGGCAGGACAAGCATGACGAGCAATCCAGGAGTAGCTGGCACCCTAAGAAGGACAACGACAACGGCAATAACGACCAAAAAGATCGTAAGCGTAAGCCCGAGGATCTGGTCGCCACGACGTCTAAACTACCAACAACAGCGTCCCCGAGTCGCTGCCTACGATAAGATCATGAACACCTAATGCACTAAAAGCTAAGTTATCTAATTTTCTTCTTTATATGATATTTTCTTTTTCCTCTGCCTTACTACATCAACTGGTCCTTCATTGAGCAATGAGTCGGGGGCTACAGATGTTATATCATATTTTTGCAACAATTCTTATAATGTTTATCTTGATTGCTTGCGAAATAATCCGAGTAAAAAAGTGTCGATCGAGTTATGAAACTCTATTTCCCTATGCTTTCTGTTCGGTTTGTCGATGGATAGTTGCCTTTGGGCCGAATCCTAGCACCCGGAGGCTCGTTGGATGGAGTGTATAACGCACGGTGCTAAGTATTACTCGGACAAAATCAAAAACATAGAGATAAGATAATTTGTTTTCTGCTCTAAACGATTGCAAAAGTACCCGAGTAGTAAATTCTGATATGTGAAAGTTTGTTTCATTAATGACGAACTCATATTAATGACCAGTCGGGCAAAGTGTTTAAACGTGAGGAGTCATCTACTCGGGGAAATCAAAATCGACAAGAGGAGAAATACATACATATAAATATTATAAAATGCTTGAATTTTTCTCAAGTACTTACATCAGATACTACTCATCCTACATATTTATACTGCAGGATTGATCAATTATACATCATCGTCGGCCTGCCGCCGCCGACTGGTGTTTCCGCCTACACGGTTGGTTGGTGACAACACCGTTGTTGGGTGTCTATGTCTTTATCGTCGGCCTGCTTTCGCTGCCGCCGACTGGTGTTTTCGCCTACACGGTTGGTTGGTTACAACACCGTTGTCGGGCGTCTACGACTTCATCGCCGGCTTGCCTTCATCGCCGTCGACTGGTGTCTCCGCTTATATGGTTGGCCTATTATGTCACCGCTCATAGTCGTGTTTGTTTTCGCCATCATTCTGTCTCTTCCGTCGACGACTGGTTTTTCCGCCATCGACTAGTGGTTTTGCCTTCACTACCACGCGTCTTCGACATCGTTGTTGGAACCTTGTCTTCGCCACCAGTTTGTCTCTATTGCCGTCAACGCATGTCCACGTCATCATAGCTATGCAATTCTGTCACCATTATGGAGCGACTTCATCTTCATTGTCTTCGGCACCGGCAACATCCATCGCCTGTACTTCGCAAGCTTCGTTACTTCACCAACCATGACGTCTCCAAGAGCCTCAACATGACATCCTCAATGCGTATCTTCACTCAAGCAATGGCTACTTAATGACAAGCTATAGTTCTTGACTCTATGTTCAGTTGTTTTCCAACTAAGCATAGAGTCGGGGGCTATATAAATACAAGACTCAGAATTAATCAGCCAACAAATCGACTTCGGAGAAATCAGCTTCATCTTCACTACGGCAACTCCAATATTTTCGTTGACAACTTTGGCTCTCAGTTGATGCTATAGTTTATTCCAATTTTTTCAAGAGTTAAGTTCAAGATTTAATCTACATGTTTGGGAGTTCGAAGTTATCAACCAATCAACTTAGATTCAACGAGTTGGATAACAGCATCTACTTTCCTCCAAGTGAAGCATTTTCAACAGCTACAACATTAAGTGCCACCATCATCATAAATCAAGAGGCGTTGCATCAATCTTCGCCACACACATGCTAGCGTCAAGGAAACTACTTGGGCTTTGATATCTTCTCAACAGGAGTTTGGGTTTCGTCTACATTAAAATTTGACTGGGACATCAGCGTCGCCATCTTCATCAACATCTTGCCATGTCTCTTCGGCCTAATCTATTCTACGACCGTTGACGGGCAACTTTGTCTCTACAACCGGCTGTTTCTTCTGCTGCGGATCGTCATCACCACCGGTTGCATCTGTCACAATTGATGGCGTATTACGCCGCAGTTGATTAGCATTTTTGTTTTCATCGTCCGACTATCTCCATTGTTTTTGACCGGTGGTCTTGCCGTCATTGCTGGCCTATGTTGTCGCTGCTGATGTGCGTCTTCATCTTCAACACCGATTTGCCTTGGTCGCCGCCGACTGAAACTTTATCTTCATAGCTAACCATCTTTGCTGCCGCCAGTCGTCATTACTGCTGGTCACGTTTGTCGTCACCAACTGTTTTCTTCGTCTCCATGGTTGGTGGATTTCGCCATCGCTGTTAATGGTTGCCGCCAATGGATAACTTCGATTGCGACAGAAGGACAAGCGACATACTCAGGGGCTTACTAGCTCTATCACGAGGATCATATCTTCAATCTGGACTTATTCCGGCTACATGAGACATGAATACATGGCCGCGAGCTTATCTCCTATGCTCATGGTTTGGATCAATCATTATTTGCCACAAGGGTCACAAGCTGAGTTCTTGTGTCAGTCGGGATTCAATTATCAAATCTGCTTCGGTACATCCCATAAGGGATAACTATTCGGATCAGAAGCTATTCATATGAGATGCGCTCGGTCTACATCACTCGGCAGATTTGTCACTTGAGAGTTTATTAAAAGGCGTGCTATACACGTCGTTTTTTAAGGGCATCGATAGGCTTTCTCGTATTTGGGCCGAGACCCATGAGAGGCTTACAGCCCATAATTCAGGTGTGGCTTGACATATGTCTCTAGGGACTTAAGCAGATTTGCCTTGGCAATATGCACTTGTCCTATTTCCCAATACCTTCAAAATCCTTTCATACAGCAGTTACACAACTTGTTGAAGGTTGGTACGATGCATTTGAAAGGTGACAAACAGTAAAGTTTTTTATAACTGTCCTTGTAACTTTTTTATAGGTTACAGGAGCTGTTTGGTTTTTACAAAGCATTTGATTTTCTATTATATCAATGCTATTTTTGCCACCTTGGTGTGCTCTTTTTATTAAGACCAGTATTAAGGCTTGAGCTTTTTAATATTTTGGTCATATTTTTCAGATGACTAATAAATTTATTATAAGTTTATTAGCTCGGATTTTTTATTCCTGAGGTTGGCCGAGTTGTATGCTCCGAGAGGACTCGGGCATAACAACTCGGACAGCATGTGCTTGCCAGTACTCGGGGTGATTATACACTATGCCTTGATTATAAGGTTATGTGTCATATAATTTTTTATGATTGCTCTTGGTTTAGGCTAGGCATTTATTTATATTACCCAGAAGAGTGTGATTATTATAGTTCTTGACTATATGCTTAGTTTGTTTTAACTAAACACATAGTCGAGGGCTACACCTAATTAGGTGCATCAGTCGATGCACCTAAATATCTATTCTCAAGGAATTTTTTGAGATGTTTTCAGCTCTTCACAGCCTTTCTATTGGATGATAAAACACTCGGGAGACTCAGGCAGAGATGATGGAAGCACTCGACGATAGAAGCACTCGGCTAAGGAGGTATTCGGCTATGTGTTATTCTGGTTCGAGGCAACGTTATCTCGTCGACTGTGAAGGTCTTAGGGGCTATTGTGGAGATTATGGGTACCATATAACCACACGGCTAGTTTATCCGACTTATTATAGGAGATATGTTATGTCTCATGATTATGTAAACCGGCTTAGGACTTAAGTATTACGTTACCATCATAAGAAGGTAACGGCTTATAGTCCGAAGTTGGTAAGATTGAGGAGTCCGATGTTATATGTGACTAGATCTCCAACTTGTAAGCCTATCCTCCAAAACTATATAAGAAAAGTAGGGCGTCCCTTGAGGGGCATAGAAAAGATAGCGAAAATACTCAAACACACAAGATCAAATCCCCGAAACATGAGTAGGGTATTACCTCTCGTTCAGAGGGTCTGAACCTATCTAAATCCTTTTGTATACTAACCCATCGTGTTTGGCATTTGACTGCTACCTCTAATTTTTTATTGCCGAAACCAAGTTTGGACGAAAACCGATACAATATGAATCGGTTTTTGGTTTTCTTTTATTGCAAACCGATCTTGGTTTTTCTTTTCTCGGGATATGAGCTAATACATGCAACACAAGATCGGTCTTCCTTGCCGTCTGCTGCTTGCTGGCCTTGCTATGTGCGTGTATGCAGTAAGCACTGAACCGAAGCACCACGGGAAAACTAGCTGCTGCCGCTTACTGCCGATTAGACTGGCCACTGCTCCGGTCACACCGGCCTTGCTACGTCGGTTAGACCGGCGCATTGAGCGGTCAAATCGACGGTAAGAGAACGATATTGCCGATCTGAGCCAATCAACTGGGCAATCAATATATATGCGCGGCGGCAGTTAACAGATAAATTGATTTTGGCCCGATTAGAAGGCCGAAAAACTCATTCTCCGGAGTCGTCAAAAATCATGTTGGCAATATTTTTGGCAAGAATACAATCAGAATCGCGACACCTAAAGTTTTGCGGTGATATGAAGTCATCAACCACCTCGATCTAGTAAAAGCTAAATCAAGATGAGTTTTCTAGAAAAAAATTAAATCGGCTAGCCGAGCCAATTTAGAGATCAAAATCAGCCTCTGGGCCGATTTAGATTGATATGAGGATAACTATCCGTCTTGTGGGTAAACGAATGGTTTATAGAACAAACCTACAAAGGGATAATCACACTCTTGCGACGACGATGAAAGGTTTACGGTGCAAACCGACAAAGATGGACGAAACTAAGGTAAAGTAGAAAACATGACTGAAAGTAAAAGTAAAACAACGATTCAATTGTGTAGGGATTGAGATTAGGTGTCTAGAATTGAACTGGTCTTGGCTCTTATAAAGGGGTTGGTCTTGCCTCCTACAGGTTCTTTTCAACGTCAATCTCGGGGTAGAGACCAATTAGAACTCGAAAAATAGCTCCCCATGCAAGGAAACCCGAGACTGGACAAAATTGGACTCGGAGTCGGACTCTGCCGGTCTAATCGGCCACATGCCATTGGTCAGACCGGCCCTACACGCCAGTTAGACTGGCCCATAGATGGCGATCAGACCAATCCCATAAAGAAAACCCGACGCCTTTCAAATTTTAGTAATATTTTCCTATTTCAACTCTAGGTACCAAATTTGGATGTAAACAAGGAGAATTCACAAGCATGCGTTTACCGAGAGTACCATCACGTGAACCACAACATTGATCAGATCGAGTCTCCATCTACAGCCGCTGCATTGACATGCACGATTACATCAACAACATGATCGACTTCGCCAACAAGGCAGCAACACATCACCGAGGGTCTACATCATGTTGATAACATGCCGTCGCCACTTCGTCTATAAGGATGGATATCTTGCGTCCTCTGATAGATTAATCCGTAAGATGTTTTATCGATGACATCGACCCTGTGTCCCCTAAGATAGCAACGACCGTGTCACCGACGACGGCATCGACCACATCATCTACAACAACATCAACTACATCAACTCGACATCACTATTGTGAAGACCGCTACACGGCTTAGAAGGACCAATCAAAGTGGTGGCCTCATCACCAACGTCGTCCTTATGACATTCGCAAGATGTGCACAACGGCATCCTCTGACACTTACAAGGTGCAAAGGGGCAAGATGCTAACAACTGCAGCTTTGTCTCTCAATATGGCGTAATTTTTGTTCGTCTTTGGCTATGTGCGGCTACATCGACTACCATGACTACTATGATCATGGCTATTACATGATCGGCTACATCGACGAACGTCTATAGCAAAAATCATCTATGGCCACTCCCGTCAAAGCGTTCGTGTCATCGCTATCATTTGTGAGACTCCCGCTATGACTACGGGACGGAATAGAGAGTCAAGGGACGGTATCGAAGGGGACGTAGGCACCTAGGTGGAGAACCATCCATCAGAGATGCAATCGACGATGGTGAGTCGAAGAATATGAAGAGAAGATGAAATAGAAGATTTGAAATCCAGTCGCAATTGTTCACTTGGCTCCCGTTACGACTGAGGGGGAATGTTAGAAGTAAGAATATGTATAGCCATAAGAGTCAAATATAGATTATAGAAATGAGATAAAGTTTTAGAGATAAATTTACTTTTACTTGTATTGAACTCTTAAGACTATGTTCGGTACCCTACTTTCTCAACTCACCTTTTTTTTTCCGTGCCCATGTTTTTCAAACTGCTAAACGGTATGTTTTTTTCAAAAAGTTTTTATACGAAATTTGCTTTAAAAAATCATATTAATCTATTTTTCAAAAAAATAACAAATACTTAATTAATCATAAAAAATACATTGTTTCGTTTTACGTGCATGAAAAATAAGTTCTATCCTCATTCTTATATATATATTTCATGAGACAGTCGTCGTAATACAACAGATTAATATTTTTCACATGCTCACCATGCCGTCGTCGCCGCGTACTCCCTGCCCCATGCCGTCCTCGCAGCCAAGGGCCAACGGCTGAGCCAGAAGTGCGCCTATAAAAGGGCGAGACCAACCTGGCCTTCTTCCCTCATCAATACACCACCTCGCCGCACTCATCCCTCTCCACCTCGATGCTTCGTCGTCCCACCTTTCTGCCGGAGTTCGGAACGACACGAAAACCCGAGCCCCCACACATCTCGCCTCCGAGCCTCCACACTCCCACGCACATCAAGCTCGCCCCGGCCTTTCCCACCACCACTCCAGCCACCCCATACCGAGCTGCTGCTTCTCGCTGTCTCGCCATCCCGGAACCGGAGCAATGAGGGGACGCCGTCCGAGCGCACGACGCCATCCCCGCCGCTGGTCTTCTCCAACCCGTCCCCACTCCGGTGTGCTGCTCCCCGGCTACCGCTCAGTAAGTAGCTCCCCGCCGACCGCCCTCTCCCTCTGTATTTTCCCGGCCGCCGCCGTCCCGCAACCCCTCCGCCGGGCGAATGGTCGCCGGCGGCATCTTAAATCCCGCCGCCATACCCGAGCTCGCCGTCGCTCGTCGCCGGGCATCTTCCGCCCTCCTCCTTTCGATCCAAACCGTCCATCGACTTCCCCACATCCTCCTCTCTCTATTCTTGTACCTTCCACCCTCCGACGCGCCGCCATTCGCCGGTGTCGCTTGCACACCGACGGCCGTCGGATCTCCCTCCCATCTCCTCTCCGGCGGTCAACGCCCCCGTGCCGTGCCGCGTCAGCTGCCGCAGGCCCCACCCTACCCGGCCCGTGCCGATGGGCACCGACCTCGCTAGTGGGCCGGCCCAAACACCCCTCAGTCGTCAGCCCATCCTTTCCTCCCTCGGCCTCAAGTCTAATTCATGTCCGTCAAGCTCTTATCTGTCTAGGCCGAGAACCAAACCCATCAGCCAGAAAGTCTGAACTGTCTTCCTCCTCAGCCCGGTACACGTAGAAGTCCATTTAACCTCCCACCAACCCAGGCCGACATGTCAGTAGCACATATCTTTTCCTTAGAGAAAATAATTCCTTTAAAACAAAAAGACAATAGACCCCACCTGTCAGTGAGTCCACGCTCTTCCTACAAAGATAACTAAGGAAAAATAAGTTAAAATGGCTTATTGGTTTATTTCAGTATAGAAAAGTGTGGATTAAACTTTGAAAATTCATAACTAAAATGAAGTCCAAATCAAGTGAAACTTGTCTTGAAATTTTGTAAATTCAAGCTGTATAATCTGGACCAAAAAAATGTTAATTATCACCAAATCACTTTATGCCCATATATGAAGTAAAGACAACGGGATAATTGTTTTTCTATACTAAAAATTGTCTATGGGCAAAATAATAATTTCAACTAGGGGGAATAATGACTTTAAAATATAAGCAGCAACACACAGTACCATAAGCACATAGAGAAACTTCGATTTTAAACTCGATGAACGTTTAAGTAATGCACCAAATACTCTAGATTAATTATAGAACTAATCTGTGCACCTAGGTGAGATTGTAAGAAATAAATAAATATGCTATAGAACCTTATGTCAAGCGAACAGATGAAATGTCTAAGGGTGAGTTTCCCAACTCACATCTCTCTTTTTTCGCACGCACGCTTTTCAAACTGTTAAACGGAATGTTTTTATAAAAAGTTTCTATACGAAAGTTGTTTTAAAAAATTATAATAATCCATTTTTTTAAAAAAATTAGTAAATACTTAATTAATTATGTGTTAATGAGTCGCTCCGTTTTCCGTGCGGAGGGAATATTTTTTCAAAGTTCCCAAACGAACACAGCCTAAGTCCAAGTAATAAATCACATCAATGTAAATAATGAAGTCCTATATTAAAATTTGATCCCACCCAAGTAATGACCTAAAGATGTGTCCAAGTTAGATCTATGAATAAGAATAAAATGCAGTTTCTAAACTACCTTCTTTCGTCAAGTAAGCACATCATGATAGGACTCCACGAATTTAATTTCCCACACATTGGTTAAACCCACAAGACCACATGGCTAATTGACTTAAGTTCGGCTCAAGTTAGCCAATAAAATACAACTACCTAATTACACTCCAAATGACTAGTATGATCATGTATATTAAGTGTACATGTCAATAAAATATGCAAGACGATGTCTAAGACCAATCTTAGACGAGTAAATGACCTCAACTAGAAAACACCCAATCAAGTAATTAACCTAACTTGAACGGATCGAATAACAATCTAAACTCCACGCACTCCCAGATATACTAAGTCAATAAGTAAAAGTAGATTGAACATCAACGACTCTTGAACCTATTCAATGCAATAAATGCTAATCCAGAACTTGGGCACCTAATGATATATCCACTGTCTCATGAGCACAATTTAAATAAATAATTAACTAAAGAATACTTCACTAAATTGTTTTGGTGTGTCAGATAGCAAGCTTAGGTCTTAGCCTTGCCTTGGTCTAGTGTAGCTAAGTCCTCTAGAGACCTTTTGGTTGGAATTGAAGCAAAACCCTTAGCCTTTAGCTCAGTTAACTGACGAAGCCCTATAGATTTAGGAAGTACGAGGAAGATAGCTAGCAGTCGCTTAGTTCTTCCTTGGGCTTAGATCTTAGTTTTGTGTGTTGAGTGGTTGTTGTATCTGGTTATCCTCGCACAATTAGAATGTATCGCTTGTGAGGACCGTGAAGGTGCTACCTAGCGAGCAGAAGGTTGAGCGAGGTCAAAAGGCAAGTTAGATCAGTTTATATCACTGGAGCAAGGCAAGTCATCACGCCCCCCTCGTTTGGTCATGTTGTACCTATGTTATGAAATGTTTTGTTTTCAAATAAACTGCATGCTATATTTAAATTGCATACCTAAATGTTGATTAAGCCTACCTTGATGTTGATTACCTTTGCCTTGATAACCATGAATATATGAAAGTCCTTAGTAAAATTATTGACACATGCTTAGCAATGCATGTAGTTGCTTATCACATGGAATGATAATGTGATTTGGGAAGATAGTCACTAGGGTAGCACGATTATCGAAAAGCGGATGGAGACATGCATTGCCATCTCGCGAGACACATGTGAAGTTGTTTATGAAAAACCAAAACATAATCTCAACAAGATGATTTAGACTAGGGCAGTTGGATGATTTGGGTGGATTCTGGCAAAGTCTAGTGACGACCATGGTCAGTTAAGGACCAAGTTAGGAAAATAGGCAGGAAACGAACTAAGTATGATTGTATCTTCTCATATGAGCATACTTAGAGAATTAGGGCCACCATAAGGGAGCGGTACCTCAGTCATTTGTGGTTCATAACTGTAATAATGTAGGTCATGTGAGAGAGCAAAACATGACGAATTCACGACAAGCTTGAGATCTAACACTAATGGTCTAGTTGTGCTTAAGACTTCTTCTCTTAGAATCTCAGGAACACCAGAACTGCCCTCACTTCTGGTTTGTGGAAGCCAGGTAGATGATGGAGCGCATAGTTCATGGAGCAGGTACTGCAACCTTAAGGGACCCGAAAGACTAGGCCGTGACACGTCTCATGTTTTGGGTCTAGGCTCATGTGGTTGGCACATCATGGAGTGGGGGTAAAGCGTACATCCACTGCAGTGTGAGTAAACCAATCTATTCGAATAGCCATGCTCGTGGTTAAAGGAGCACCAGGACTTGTACTATTCTTGACTAAACTTTTAAACTTTAATTTGCCTTAGGGCATGGATGGGAATGGATAGTGAATGGTGGAACTACCCAGGGTAATGGTAGGATCCAGCGGCAGAATTATGGATAAATGTGCCTAAGGGTAAACCAAACCAAGTGAGGCTTGACGAGGTGGACACAACCATCGGTGAATGGTTAAACAAGAAAACTTGATGATGTTTTTATGATAAAATGGCTAGGTCATAGGTTTGTGAAAATGTTTATGAAAACTGGCTTTGTGTAAAAGAACCCTATGTGTATTAATCATATTGTAGTGGTGGCTTGCGAGTACTCTATGTACTCACTGTTACTATTTTTCTCCTTCTTAGACATGAAAGTAAAAGAAGAGGAAGATTCTACAAGCATGCTGACATACTTAGCAGATGATTCGAGGGCTGATCGAGAACTAGGTCACGACCCTATTCAACTGCCTGTGGGCATGTTACTTGGGCCTACCACTATTTTGGTTTCTGATGTTGTTTATCTGATAGGACAAGACCCTATTGGTCCTTGTAAAGGTATTAAACTCATTTCGATATATGTTTTGTACTGGCTATGAATGAGTGTACCAACCATTGATACATGGATTGGTACAACAAAATACATGAGGCTTCCGGTGTTCAAAACCAAGGGCCGATGTCACAACCTGATTTTTGCTTCAGGGATTAATAAATAATTTACTCTTAATAAATTATTTAGTAAAATATTTATAGAATTTATATTAAATTACACATTAATTTAAGCAAGTGAAGTAAATGTGCAAATTAAAATTTTCCTGAATAAAGCATGGCTGGATTTAATTTTTATTAAATTCTCCATGATTGATTATACTCTCTAGAATTTTCTCGGATTTTTCAGAGCTCAATTACTAATTTTAATAATACAAAGAATATTTCAGTAATTATTGAAATAAAACTTAATCATTAAAATTGAACAAGATAATTTTTTTCAATACTTTGAGTGTCCAAGTATTTTTAGGATTTTTATTGGAATTATTTGAGCATTTGAAGTATTTTTAATAAATGAAAGATCATTTCAACATTTACTTAAAATAAAAAGTTAATCAAAATTTCCTTCCTAAGTTTGTGCCTTTTCCACCCCATCTCCCTTTCTCTCTGCCCGCTCGACCCAATCCACCCTTGTCCTGGCCGCAAAGTCCACTTTGTCTCCCTCCCGCTCCCTTTCTCTCCCTCTCCCACTGACATTTGGGGTCCACATGTCAGGCTCGTCTTCAACCTTCTTCCGCATGGAGGCCCGACACTGTCACCGCCATCCCTTTCCAATCAGGTCGCCCTAAACCTTCCTGAATGAAATTGATAAGAGGGGAAAATTTTCCCTTCTTTCTTTCTGTTGACGCAAATTTCATCGCACACACGAAGGCCTGAGAGGTTTGATTTACTTTAGTGCAGGTCCGATCAAACCTGATTCAGAGTGTGCCAATTAGTTTGATCCTACAACTAACAAGATAGCAAAGGAAATATTAGTCCTTGGGGCAATCGGCTTTGAAGCCAATACGATATCGTGTGCCCAGGTGATACCGATGGTAGTTCAGATCGATCGCCTATAACCAATGAGAATCAATATTAAGCATTTAAAGTAGCATCACCGTAATATGAATGATATATATATATATTTACTAAACCTTAATCTTATTACAATCAATCTTGATAGATCCGACCCAACCGAAACAGTATAAAATTAAATAATAATAAACCTAAATTTAACAAGTATATATGACTTCCAAATGTA
Source organism: Oryza officinalis (assembly GCA_008326285.1). Taxonomy (NCBI): domain Eukaryota; kingdom Viridiplantae; phylum Streptophyta; class Magnoliopsida; order Poales; family Poaceae; genus Oryza; species Oryza officinalis. Next base: position 9,487,319 of record BDMV01000004.1, on the reverse strand, counting down.
GGCCGATGTATTGAAATATCACTTAAAACTTATTATTACTCTTTTTTTGTGAATAAACTAAATCAATTGCAACAGACTAGAATATAATTGGTGATAATTTGTAATTATTAGCTACAATCTTGATAGATTAGACCTAATCGATACAATATAAAATTGAAGATAATAGAAACAATAGCTAGCCAATTATACTATATTTTGTAGATCAACCAATAAATCAAATTAAATTATGATAAGTAGATACCTTATCAGCTGAAACTCTGATGAAACTTTGATAACTTAATGACTTGAATAAATCTAATTAACACATGATAACCTAGAAGATTGGACCTAACCAAGACGGTTCAAGGTTAACAATATGTTTGATAGATTTAAACTAGCCGATAAACACCTTTCAAAATGATTGATCTAGAAACCCTAACTAGGATAGCAAGAAACGATCAAAGCAAGAGTCGATATATCTAATAAGCAACGCAAGCAAAAGCTAAACTAGTATATTGGATCTAACCGAGGAAGTACTAATTCCGCCGATACAAGCGTATATTTGATAAAACTTACTTTCTCGCTAGAGATTGAAACCGATGCAGCCCAAACTCGAAAACAAGAACTCGTTGAAAGTAAACTAGGGTGGCGATGCGTCGAAAGTTGTATTGAACTGTTGTTAATTTATAAAGATCCTGGGTGTATATATTTATACTCATAGACTATACTAAATCCGACTCTACTACGATCGGATCGACTCAGGACTCTATCTCTAAGTAAGGAAACTACTATTATAGACTCCGACTCACATACGACTCTGATCGGCTGATTAAAAAAAACATCTGAATCCAATTCTAACATGACTCCATTGACTTAGGACTAATGGAAACAAAACTAAGATACACCTTCCTTACCACGGAAGGAAATTGCAAAAACCTAGATAAACTTGCCAACTGAATCCAACTAAATCCATGGCGTGAATTCCATCTTTGACTCACCCTTAAATAACAGCAATTACCAAATTTTGCCGTTAACACTTTCTTTCTTTCCCCTCAAGATTTGGATCAAATTGGTACAAAAATCATCCCCTGACTCCAGGTTGAATCGGATTCTTCTCCAAAACCCTAGTTTTTCCCGGCGCCGGTGGGCTCGTGTTGGGCCCGAACTTGACCTCCCGTCGCTATAAAAAGGACACCCTCCCTCTCCTCTTTCCGCAGCCACCCTCGCCTTCTCTCGCCATCTCTTGTAGCGCCGCCGCCACCTCAAACAGCAGCGCCGCCGTTGTCTGCCACTCTCCAGCCGAGCCCCACCGCCGCTTTGCTCGTCGCTCGACCTTGTCGTTGCCGTCGCCGCCGTTGGGCTCACAAGGACGTGACGCCACTCGTCAGCTGGTCTGTCGTTGCCGTTTGTCACCAGAGCATCGCCGTCATTGCCAGCCCGACCTGAGCCGCCGCTTCGACCTCATCGTTGTCGTCGTCCGTTGCTGTCCGTCGTTGCGCCTCCTCATCGGTGAGTTTCTCGTGTCATACTCGTTGTCCTGGTATCCTCTGTTTGCATCGCCTCATCATCGATTGCCAGTGACCATTGGGCCCCGTGCCACCGTCACTGGTGATGATGTCAGTGCCACGTGGTAGATCTGATCGATCTTGGCCGTTCGATCCAGTCAAATTAGTTCAACTAGATCTCGGTTGTTGGTTTCGTGGACCGTCTCTGTGAACCCGATCTACTGTGGACCAATCCTCTGATGATGCAATAAATCCTATTTTTCTATTCAAGATTAATTCATTATTGCGACATAATTCTATTATAATTTCTATTAATCATTGAAATCTATTTAAACATAGAAAATTCATAATTAATTCATTGTAACTCGGATTGATGTGGTTTAAGTTGCTAAATTTGTCTAAAATAATGATCTATCTATTAAAAATATCCTTATATACTGTTATTACATGTTTATGTACTTTTTATTTGGTTTTGATTAGTCTTTTCCTTGTATTGCGTGCTAGCGTATAGTTTCTGTTGTTTTGGAGGTTCGTGAGTGCATTGGAAGAGTTTCAGAAGATGAATTAAAGACTGATTATTGCAAGGCAAGTCACACAGATATCACACACAATCTCTTTGAGCATGTTGATCCAATATTTAAATTCTCTATTTATCTCAAATGTGCATTTATTTTCGAATGTCATTGGGTGGTTTGAGCCTATTTCTCGATGTTATGGCCAAGATGACTTAATTGTTCTATGGGTTATAATTTGACTAGCTTGGACCTTATATTTATTGGTTCGGCTAGATATTAGAATAATTGCTTAGCAATGCTTAGAAATTTCAATATCATTATATGTGGGAATACTTAATGCTTCACTCATGATTAATGATGGTTAATTAGTGATATATCACGACGATTGGTCGTGGTTGGTTAATGATATTCGAACTAAAACTAGATTAATGGTGGGTTGTGAGCATATGCTTGTGTTAGTCGTGCTCATGATGATTAAGGACCGGTTCGCGAGCTATTGTTGTGAAGCATTAACCGTATTAACCACAAGCCAATGTGAGCAATGGCTGGATCTGTAGTACAACATGTCCAGTAGGAGGCACCACGGTGTGTTTTCTTTTATCATGGCAGACAATAAGTCCATAGTTGTTTGGGCACTAAGTAGTCCCCCTGTCTAGGTAACTGGCCGTCTATACCGGAGACAAATGCTTAGTGGGTGTCATTCTGTTGGACGTGTTATGTGAAGGGTCCTGTCACGTTTTTTATGTCAGGTTTCAAGGCCATGGGACATGAGGTAAAGGCGTGTATTGTGGCTAAATTGGTACACCTCTGGACATAGAGTAAAACTATTCGAATAGCCGTTCCTGCGGTCATGGGCATGCCTAATAATGTTTTTCGTGATTAGTCCCACACTACTCATTAATAATAAATAAATTGATGATGATAATTTTTAGCTCCTCGAATGGAGATAGATTTGTGCAACTGGGATTGGTTGTTCAGAGATGGTTGGGCCTGTGCAGCATTGGTGTGATGTTCAGTGTTGATTAATACTGTTAATTAATTACTCTATTGTTTTACTACTCTCAATTGTTTGCTAAATGCTACTTTTCCAAATAAACCCTATTATATCTTCCTTTGTTATCCTGTGCACTTGTATATTTGCTATGTGGCTTGCTGAGTATTTCATGTACTCACCTTGTAATAATTAATCAAAACCTCAGTTGAAGAAAGTTGTGAAGGAGAAGACGTTTGTGGGAGTGGAGCTGAAGCCATCGCTAGATCGTTTGTCCGTTGTTGTTTTCTTTGTTAGACTTAATCTTGTTGTTTATTGTGTGAGTTGTGATTAGTGCGTGCATGAGTTAGCTTGATCAAGAAAATCCATGATCTGCATGTAAGTGCTTGCATGTAGGAAGTTATATGTGGATATCGGCTGGGAGTAGTGGCCGAGTCAAGTAGCTGGAGTAGTGGCATGGATTGTGGATCAGTTAGCTGTGTTGCGTGTGTGTTAGTGCATTTGCATGCAAAGAGATATGGCCTGCATGCATAGAGACGTGATTAGTGGTTAATTAGTGGCTAAGTCATGTGAGTGGTGGCCGGTTAGTGCGGCAAAAACGTGGCTAGTGTGCTGCTGCGCGTGTGTGCTATTTAAGCATGTAATCAGTGTGTGATTAAAGTGTGGAGAATAGAAAGTGAAGTGTGTGGTGGTTCACTGGTGTGCAGTGACAAGAAATTTCCTTGCGTCTCTTTGTTTCATTGCGTGTTGTTCATCTTCTTCCTCTGTCATTGCCTCCTGTGTGTGTGAGTTTCATCGAGACAAAGAGGGATAGAGAGAGAGAGGGCTGTGTGTGTGCGAGTGTTTGGGCTAACATTCTTTTCTTTTATAAGTATTTATCGTTATTATTATGATGGATTTGTATATGAAATTCTCGATTTGTGTACGTCGACTGATTCCTGGACGAGAATTGTGCGCACAAATTAGTTTAAAAATTACTAGTGAATTTCCGGGCATGACAGTCGACATCGTGCTTCCTCCCCATGGGAGAGAGCCCTTGCCTTGTCTGTTGGAGCAAACCCAAGTTTAGGTGCAACAATTGCGTTGACTGTGATGATTCGAACAAAAGGCCTCGAAGCTGAAGAGGAAGCATAGATCGAAAAAGGATACAGGTCCACCAAATGTCTCGCATGACAAGCAGCCGTGGCTGCCACTGCTTCACGGGCATGGGCTCTCAATTCGCCGCAATCACACCAGTGTGCAGCCGCGCCGAGCAAGCTTCCACGAGCATTTGCCCATTGGTGTACTGACAAATTATGGGCAGTCGGCACATTGCATGATGGGAGACCATGGCTCTCGCGGATTGTGGGCACCAGCTCATCATTGTCACCACCATTGAGAGGCCACGACTGCTTCCTCACATGCACGGTGTTTTGCTGCCATTCCATGATCGGAAAGGAGCCTATTGCTTCAAGACACTACACTTCTGCAGGGCTTTCAGCCACCTGCCAGCTTCAGCCATATTCAAAAACAAAATTGTAAAATCAAACCGTATCTGCACAAGCAACTGGTGCCAGGTCCGCGCGTGATGCATAACTCATGAGGCGGCACGTCGGGTGGCTTATGACTCGATGGTTGGCATTAAACTCTAGCACGTGCAGCTGATACAGATGATATAGGGAGAGGGGAGGGGAAATCAGATGGTTCACCCAGCTGAATGTGGTGGCTGAGACTGGTTGCCTATAGTCAGCCATGCTGGTTAAGCTAGCAGGGTTCACTAGCTAGATCAGCAACCCATGGCAAAAACTTTTATATTCTTTTCCTAAAAAAAAGGATGGAATTCTATTTGGTGGATGTTTACCTGGATGACTTCAATTTTACAAATTAATAGGGTGCCAGTAGGCAATAAAAATCAAAAGAGCTAGCATGATGCATATGATGAAAAGGATTTGTGATGTTTTCGGGTTCCTGTATTTATCTTCAAAATTCAGAGTGTTACAAATGATTGTCACAAACAACGACATTGGGCAATCCTATTACATGGAAGTAATAACAATGTAATCTGTTCTCATAAATGAATAACAATGTGCTGGTTTGTCCATGGCCTGAATTGGTGTTCTTGCCCAATATTCTGCAAAGAAAAATACACGGTCAAGAAAACTGACCCAGAAGAGTAAAACTACAAAGAAATAAAATCGTGCTACTGTGCATGCACCATGGTATGAACTGAATGCCATTATTAATACTGCAAAAGCAGATTAGTATATCTAACATAGGACCAACTTATAGCCATTCATAGGGCTAGAGTGCTAGACAAAGTGTGTAACAAACAGTAGAAAACATTTCATTTTAACTCCAAAAGAATTAAACTGTTCTGATTAGGAGAAGGGTGTGCAAGTAAACTCAAAATATGTTTTGTCATTAATAGGACATAGAAGTGTGATCATTAGCAGCAAGACACTGCATACTTAATTTTTCGAGCATTACACATACTAAACAGTATGAAGTTACCTTCAACCAGTAGAAAAGCCCACGCAATAGAGCCAAGCGTTTTGGATAGCTGGTTTCTTCAACTTGTTCCGCAAGATCTGGAGTCAAATAAAGCGTGCAAATCAGACAAGTGAGAAAGGCATCACTATTTTTGGAATGCTCCCATATTTCATTACTTCAAACAGAAAGATACATACTTCATCGCTCCCAGAGAAAAGAATCACTATACTCAAACTACAGGTTTATATAAAGCACTAGAGACATAACTATAGGAGAGTTTGTTGACAAATCTTCTTTATAAGTTTCACATTTTAAATCTTGATATTATTTTATCTATTTATGATTTAAGATTTCATAGTTTGACTGCCCGGATTGTAGGTCATCATCTTTATCTGAATGGAGGTAGTATATAGGCATTTTACTGTAATTATCAGAGTCATATTTCCACAAACAAAATAACAAGAAAATAATTACATGGCTGAAGAGCAAAATAATGAAAAGTGTTTGTCATAATACCTGGGTAGCAATCAAAATATGATTTGCCCATGCAAAGATCAGAGTAGTAAGTCTTTTCACCACTGCGTGTCCGACGTTCCCTCTTCAATGGTAGGCAAACAGTAGCCATACCATACAACTTATCATACTCTCCTTGGCAAAATGGTTTGCTGAGAGCTTCAATCAATCCGTGCTTGAAATGTGATTCTTCCCTATCATTTATATATGTCGGCCATATAATACCAGGTGATTGCTGCAAGAATATTTTTTTTGAAAAGAGAGAAATGTATCACAATAAAAAGAAACTACATTACATCATCTAGTAACTTCTGATATAGTGATATTGAAAAGACCACAATTGACAAGATTAGGAAAAATAAAACAAAATCGAACATAAGATTAACTAGAAATGCAAGAAATACAAAATATTCACATAATCAAACAAACAGAGAAAAAATTAACACTGCATCATTTTATATAGATTCCACACGATAATAAGAAACATAGTGCAAAAACAGATGGCCGGGTTACATGCAGAGTTAATAAGAATGCTACACAAATACAGATGACAATAGTTTGTGATACATACCATCAACCCTGTTCTCAGCATAGAGAAATAACTACTCCCTCGATCTCAAAATATAGCAACCTAGTTATGGATTAGACACAACCTAGTACTACGAATTTGGATACTATTAAACTGTTATGAGAATAATATTGTCCAATAAGTGTAGCTGATGTGCATGTGCCTAAGGCCATGACAATTCAAATTCTACAGCATGTCATTGAAGAGGTGTTATGGGTCGAGCTGAGGTGTTGCAATAGCATAGGTCGAAGGGACTATTGGGCATGGAGATGGTTGCACCAAGGATAAAGATGGCAATTGTGATCATCTTCGAATGTCCTCGGGACTTTCTCAACGGCGAGGATCTGAACGTGCCTAGAGAACTATGTTCCTTTGTTCCTTTATTACTTAAACCATCAAGTTACATGAACAGGACACATATAGCTCATGCATAATTTTCTCTCCTAAACTTAAGGGATAAGGGATAACATGATAAATCTTGACAAATCTTGACGCTAAGCAACCTAACAAACTACCTAAAACTAATTTGCACCAAACACAATTCCCAGCCGAAGAACTCAATGCATTGTACCCCATTAGTTGTTGTCGCTTCCGGCGCCTACGCTGGTGCATTTGTAACATGAGGTCATGAGCAAGAAGAACAAGGGCAATCCCAAGCTAGCTTTGCCACTAAAGAGCTAAACTTCCTGCATGCTTTTGGGTGGCTGCATTTGCTTGATGGCTTCGATCTTATCAAGGGTTGCTTTGATGCCTCGCTCCGAGACTAGGAACCCTAGGAGTTTGCCCACCTGCATGTTGAAGATGCACTTCCCAGATTTAGCTTGACTCTCCTCGCCCTGAGGTTGTCGAAGATTTCTTACAGATCATCACCGTAGTTTGTGCTCCATTGGCTTTTCATCACGATGTCATCCATGTAAGCTTATACATTTCGGTCGATCCGCCCCTTCTACACCTTGTACACGAGTCCTGCAAATGTGGCTCCCGCATTTCTCAGGCCGCAAAGCATTCGTATGTGGCAAAAGGTGCAGAAGAGTGTTATGAACATCGTCTTTGCTTGGTCCTCGTGAGCCATGAATACTTGGTAGTATCCTGAGTAAGCAACTAGGAAGCTCATCAGCTCACAGCCGGCCATCGAATCGACGAGTTGGTCGATCCTTTGTAGTGGGAAGTCGTCTTTTGGGCCAGCCTTGTTCCGTTCAGTGAAGTCAATACACATTATCCACTTACCGTTCAAGTCCTTCACCAGGATTGTGTTCGCCAACCACTACAGGTGATCAATTTCGCTTAAGATCCCTACATTGAGCAATTTCTGTATCTCGGCCTTCGCTGCCTCCTACCTGTTGATGGACATTTTGCGAAGCTTTTGCTTCTTGGCTTGGTGAGGCTACGGTCCACTCCGCCAAGCTCCTAGGCTCTAGGAGAAGTCATCTAGGTTTTGCTTGATAACCTGCAAGATGTTCTACACCACTTCTTTGCCCATGTCGCCCTCGATGGTTATTAGCTTCGACGGGTCCTAGGGGTCCACTTGGATTTTGGTTGTTTTATCTTGTAGTAGGGGCCTTGGCAATGGGCGGTTGTTTTGCCAATCTGGCCCTTGCATGGTGTTAACCCCGCGTTTGCATGTGGCGGTCTCTCCTTTCGCCTTTGCTGATTGTTGTGTGCCCCGTACCATGATCACCTCCTTTGGCCTGGACATCTTCATAGCCAAGTAGTTGTGGTGGGCCACACCTTCAAACTTGCTAAGCGTGGCCCTGCCGAACATGGCATTGAACTGGTACAACATGTCTACACATCAAATGCAATCATTTTTTGACGTGTGTTGTCACCTGTGCTGAAGGAGACTTGCAGCTATACCTGGGCCAACGCCTGTACTGAGCCTTCACTAAAACCATGCAGTGGGCCCACGACGTGTGTGAGGGCTAACATTGATAGGCCCATCTTTCGGTATGCGTCGGCAAAGATTATGTCTGCCAAACATTCCCCGTCAACCAACAATCGACGAACCTCGCGTCCCACAATGCATGCCGATATGATGAGGGAAAAAATCTCCTTTGTGTCCTCGAGGCCAAAGGAGATTGCGGTGCTGTAGTATGGTGGTGCTTTGGTTTTGGTGTTCACCACGATGTGGTTTACTGCTAGGTCATGCACTATTTTCTACCTCTTTGATGTGAGCCCTTGTGCAGATCCTGCTGGGTCATGCACTATGTTCTACCTCTTCGATGTGAGTCCTTATGCGGATCCGCCAGTGATGACTTGTATAATCCTTCACTGGCCGTCTGGGGTTACCTCCACCTACATTGGCCTATTTGGCTCCATCGGCTAAGCACCATCTTTGCCCCTTGGCGGTTTGGTGGAGGTGGTTGCACTTGGCTCGGGTATTGCATATTTCGACATTGGTCTATCCTGTGTGTTGACTTGCCATGGTATAGACCGTACTTGTCTTTCCATTATTTTTTCTTCTGGGTAGAATCCTTCTCACTCCCTTGTCTTGCGTGGTAGTTTTTTTGGTAGGGCCAGGACCTCTTCGACTATCATCACTTGCTTCTCTTTGTCCCTTTCCACGACATCCGTACTATAGTTTTCTTGGGAGAGGCAAGTGGGATGACTGATTTGACGGGCTAGGCTTCAGCCTTCGCCATTGCTTGGTTGAACTTGGCTTCAATCTTCAATGATGCGGTAAAGGTCATCCACCGTTTTCGGCTACTTCCTATAGATTTTCTTTGTGGGGCTTGGTGTGGAAACCTGCTGAAGATGCATTGATGACCGAAGTTTCGGTGATGTCCTGGACTTGGCATCTCCCCTGAGAGAACCTCTGGACAAACTCATGAGCTTATTTGCCTATCAGAACCTCTGGATGAACTCGCGAGTTCATTCATGCAGCTTTTGCCAAATGCCGAAGAGCTCTTACTATGTTTTGGGTTCTTTGTAAGATCCTTTGAAGTTGGGACGAACACGTTTGTCAGCTGCTCTCAGGAGTATATGTTGCTTGGGGGAAGGTTGAAGTATCAGGACCTAGCGAAGCCATCCATGGCAAGGTGTATCACCATCGCCATAGTGTTTTTGTCACCATGGGCAACTTTGATCGTGGACTCGTAGAATGAAAGGAACTCTCTTGTATCAGTGTCACCTGTCAACTTGGTGATTGTTTGGATCTTGAACTAGGGTGGTTCCAGAGTCCATAGCTCAAAGGTTGCTTCTTTTCACAGCCTATGCTTTACGGCTGTCCTTGGTGAGCCCATGCTGCTAGGCTTGGGTATGGTGATGCAAAGGGCGATCCCGAACCTTGTGCTTGGACCTAGGATTGGCCGAAGATCATTGTCGGGGGCTACTCGGCCAGAGGCGGTTGGGAGGTGCCTCCCATCAAAACTTCTTGTGTGACTAGGTTATCAGGCGAAGGCACAACATATGTGGGATGCATGCTGGGTGAAGTAGTCGCCACTGGCCACGTCGTCAACCCTTGACTTGCTCCTCCAGCTACCACGACCAGTGGAGGAAAAACTGCATGCGGTGGCAATTGGGTATTCTGGGGTAGACCCGTGTTTACTTGTTGGAGGAAATATTGGAACTGTGCCTAGAGGATTGATGCGGGGTCCAATCCTGACTGGATATCGAAGCTTGAGCTGGTGGAGCCATTTCCAAAGTTGGGGGGGGGGGCTACTTGGACTTGGTGGTGAACTTGTGCTTGGGGGTAGAAATATGTTTGGCGCAGGCACTTGCACGGCTGCACCGGGCCTCGCCAGCATGCCTGCTTCTTGCTGCTGCGATTTTTGTTGCATCTGGCGAAGCATCTCTTCCAGTCAAGCCACATCTTGCCTAGTCGCCTCATACTCCACCCTTGGGATTGATGCAACTTCGCCGGCGGTTGGAGTGGTGCGTCGACCTTCCACCTCGGCACACCTCGAGGCCTGGACATCTGAGTTCACTGCTAGAGGCCCTTCCGGTTGAGCTTCTATTGCCCCCTCCTTGGCCTTCCTCTTTAGTGGCATCGACTTCGGCTAGGTTCTCCACAGTCAGCATCAACTGTTGTCAAAAGACAAACACGTTGCTATCAAAGGACATACTTCTCTTATAGGAACAAGGAATAGTAATTGTGTATTAATTTCTTCAAAAACTAGATCCCTTATGGAGTACCCCTTGGGGGCTATTTATAGGTTTACAACCCTAGTTGCTAACCCTCAGGGTCAACCTGTAAGGGTTTTTATGTTTTTAACCCTTTGACTGGGACGTTTCTAGGGATATACTAGCCTTTAGCCTACTTAACTGGCCTTCTGGGCCCTAGCGGACTATGCCTGGGTTGTCAGCCGGGCCAGCCTTTAGACTTGGTAGCTTTGACTTGTTCGTACATGCTAAGCCACGCTTCGCCTGCCCTCGGCCTACTGTCGTGCTTCGCCATGACATGTTTGGCTTCGCCCTATCTCATCGAGCTTCATTTGGCTTAGCTATCCTTTGCTTGCGGAACCTGTTAGCTACTTCGGCAGGCTGGTCGAAGGGCCTCCTAGCCTGCCTCCAACATAGTCCATGAGGACTCTATATATAGTCCATGAGAACTCTGGCCAATTCCCCAAAATAAGCAACAAAATCTATAAAGAGAGGAGGGATGAAAAGCAATCTTTGAAAGGCCATTGTCATCCACTCAAAACAACAACTCATGGCTATAGTAATTGTATCTAAAGCATAAAAAATTGCTGCTGGAACCGCCATAACTATTTTTTTATTATTAGAGGAGAGAGAAAGAGCAAATGTGGACTAAATTCCCGTGAGCCAATTAGGTTCATACCAAGATAGTTCAATTGAACCTGGCCCATGCCAAGACTCAGGGAGTCGAGATCTTGTGGGACTGGTCAGAATGTGCATGTGCAACGACCTCCCGCTCTGCTTCCAGGTCAACTGGGAAATTGAATCCCTCGCAGCGTATGTGTGTAGCACAATAATGAGGTAGTGGGCTAACCTGCATCAACGGTAGATGCAGTGGCCCCGTGTCCAAGATGGTGAGTTCGTTGCCTTTGATTTGGATGTCTCACCAGACCACCTCATGTTCCTCCTCCCAATGGGGCTTGAATGGCCAAGAAGGCTCGACATTGCTGACAACACGTGTGATCCCTAGGAGGTGATGGTGGATTTGTTCATACCAAAGTTATCCCGAGAAGATCAGCTAGCACCCGCAGAGCAAACAGTGGTGCCTCTGCGTGTGTTCTCATTGGCGGACAGCCAGTGGAAGCGTCAGGGCAGGCTCTGCGTGTGTTCTCATTGCCTATGACAAGATGTTCATGCTGTGCAGGCTCTGCATGGAGTTCAATGATGTGGTTGAGCGGAGGTGGCGATCAACCGTCTACTAGTGCAATGCACTATACAAGAACGGTAAGAGCCATCTCCTTGAGTGCTTCGGTAGTTAACAGGGAGATAGGACATGGTCCTCCTTGCAGTGCTTCGGTAGTTAATGGGGAGATAGGACATGGTCCAGGTGTCAGGCACATGTGCTATGCTAACATGCACATCTTGGCCGCTCTTCCACTAGACCTCATCTTCTCAAGCCCCGGCATGGGCCAGGTTCAATAGAACTAGCTCGGTTTGAACCAAATAGGGGCATTTCGGTCTTCCACTCATTCTCTCTCTCGTCAGATTGCTAAAAGAATAAAACAGTGATGGCAGGGTCCAGCAGAAAAGAACAAAAATTAGAGATTGTTCTTCCGCAAAGATCCACTTATGCAGTGTCTTCCAGCTAAAACATGAAGTAGAGATGTTCAGTAGCAAATTTTGCTATACTCAAAACGTCGTCCTTTAGAATGACCCCAAAATAATTAAGTGTTGTAGCATTTGCTAAAGTGTAATCCGGATTGCTGAACCTTAAGCGCCTGTTTGGTAGAGCTCCAACTCCTAAATTTAGCTCCAGGAGTTGGGTCTGGAGTGGAGTTGTGGAGCAGCCTAAACCTAGCTCCACATCGCTAGTTCATTTTGTGAGAGCGCTCCACCCAACTCCGCTCCCAGTTTAGGTGGAGCTGAAACTGTTTGGCTGGGCTCCAGCTCCAGGAGAGGTGGAGCTGGAGCTGGAGCTGTGCCAAACAGGCCCTAAGACTCAAAACCAACAATCTAACAATCCAAATAGTTAGTCTAAATTACAGATCAAAATAATATTCCAAATGTTCACAAAATATTAAAAAGGTATCATCACATTGTTGTTTTTTGCTAACTTCCTTCAGATCCCAATTGGATGCCCTCTACCCCTATGTGTCCTACCGATGCCACACTATTATAGCTCACGTCGTACCTCACATTTCCATCCAAATGATAATATGCAAACAAATTCTATCACTGATAGAGAGTTTTATGTCATCAGATGGCCCATGAAAACTTGTATTACATTGTAACAGTGACAATTCTTGTGAGTGTTTAACGGTCTACGACTCCGTTAATGCATGCCATGCTGGATGGCCCAGGACATTGAGCAATGACAAAATATCAGATTCTATGTCAATGACATCATCTCAACTGGACATTGAAAATATGAGTTTTCTTCTGACGCATACGACCAAAATAGACATCTACAATTGCAGTGGGAGGATTTCTTGGCAGTTAAACTAGGTCGAACATTCTAAAATATATTAGGAAGTCAGAAAACAATAGTATGTACACACAGCATTTACCGTGTTCTAGATTAGGCAAAACATGGTATGCTCGATCTGGAAGTACGAGACATGACCAAATAAGCATGCAAGACTAATTAATTAATTGAAATGAAAGAGAAAATTCGTAGTATATTTGTTTGGCCAGCGTTATCAAAAGCAGATTAAACTAAAACAACGTGTTTTAGAAACACAAGCCAACTTTATATTCTCATTAATCGTTCACGTCATTTTATAACTGGTCTAGTCAATATCTTCTTATTGAAAACTTAAGAAGCAATCTGCCGTGAAATAACGATATGATAGGACAAAACTCGAAAGATTGTTCCCATGAAGGTTTATGTACATAAAGAGCTCCAACCAATTTAAAACAATTGTGTTATTGTGATTACATGTTAATCAGATGCAGCTCAAATTAAATACGATATCAACCATGTCGTCATCATTTGGTTCTCTCTAACTATCCCAACGGTAAGCACTGGATTTTTGGGGTCACAGACACAAATCAAGAATGCCAAATTCTGGAAAACATAAAAATGTTTTACTAAATACTTCTCATCTTAACTATTGTTAGAATCCTATGCTAGTTCGGATCGTGTATTTTGTTCCTTTCTGCTGAACCATCTCAGGTCCCAATCCTTCTTCACCCATCAACTCTAACAGAACCATGAAAAAAAGGAGTAGCTATATAACATTTGACAGTTTTTGGTAGAAAACATGTAGTATAATTAAAGTATAATTATATTGTAACTATAAGTGATTAACTATATGTGTAAGTTATATATAACTTATCCGTAACTACTAAGAAATCATGCTCCGGGGAAGCTGCTAGCAGCATGGGCTCTCGTGATGCAGGTTGCGAGTTTGATCCTGCTTTCCGCAAGTGCTAAAAAATATTCATCCTCCCCGCAAGCACAGATCTCAATGTGATCTAATAATCCAAAAACCAAATGTTTAGGAGGACAAAAAACATGCACAAGAAATATATAGCAAAACCGACAAAATTATTAAAAGAAACACCAGCAACACTTAAGTTTGAACCAATTAACCACCAAAAACTACGCTATCAACAGCAGATTTTGGAAACAAACAAAACGGTGTTTCTCAGAGCAGCACAATGCCTGACTTGGTACACCATTTGCTACCTAACAGTAATAAGCAATAGCAGGTACTTGTGCTACATCAACAAAAGTACATCCTGACAACCATATATAGTAGTTCTAAGATTTTAGGTGTGAGGGTAATAGTCTATTTATGATGAAGTTCTTATGACGTGATCTGTACTAACTAAAAATCTTGAAATTTCACAATGGAAAAGAGTTTATTGATTTTCAAGTGCAAACTTATTGACTATCTTGTTTACAAGGAATTACATGGGCAAATAAGGCAAAGTTGCATCAGCAATAATTGATTACACATCAAAAGTAGACGATCAGTGTTGAATGTGTTTCTATCTTTAAGAATTAATAACATACCAATTTTCATATCTTCAGAACTAGTGTGATTCAAATATTATTTTTAGTCATCTTGTAGAAGACATTGAAGGGGGTTGCTAGTTGGCACAGCTGCACTAGCAACCGAAGATGCGCACGGCCGTGCTCTCCTTGCCGGTTTTTGTTTTGCCTCATGCGGCATCTGCCGCTTCTAGCGCTCAGGAGTCAGCTCTGATTCAAAGTTCTCCATGTATTCTAAACTTTTAGTTTGCCTCAAATATTCATCTCAAAAATCATAAAACTTTCACTTCAAACATATGAAAACATTCATCTAAAATAACAAACTTTTTCAATTCAAAGCTGGAACTTTATCTCAAAAATTGCAAAACTTTTGATAAATAAAAAACTTTCATCCAAAAGCCACAAAACTTTCAATTGAAAAATCCAAAAAGTTTCATGTCATACTCAAAATTCCTCTTCTTCCTCAAGGTCACCGTCTTCCTGGTCACGACCGCAGCTACGACCACATCGTTGGTGCCTGCTAGTGCTGCTCCACTGCGGCGACTGGCGGCGGCATTGACGGCAGAGTCCACCTGCAGCGGCTGGCGGGCATACAGCTGCCCCCGGTGGCTAGGGTTGAGGAGCTACAGCACAGGGACACAGCATGGCCAGAGTTGAACTAGGGATGGAGAGGGAGATGGGGGATGGAGGGCGGCCGGGAACAGAGACAGTGATGGAGACGAGGATTGTGGCTGGACATGCGCAGATTGATGGGCGACGGTGAGCGGCTCTATCAATGCAGTCGATCGGGAACAGGGGAATGAGAAGGGAACCAGTGAGCGAAGGAACGGGAAGAGAACTCGAAGTCCTCTGCCTCCCAGCCTGATGGGCTCTAAGAGTTGCACCAAATAGGAATAATAGACATTTACACCCTTGAGACAAGTTGAAAGGACTTAACTACAATGCAGATTTGACATATCTATGACACTAGGTACCAATAAAAAGCACACGTGGCAGATATGGATCCTTATTCTACATTGACCAACAACATGAACAGGTAAAAATAGCATGTGCAAGAAATTCTCACTGAAGTGGTATGAGGCTCGGTTTCATGGCCATCGCTTGTGTTTGTCAAGCTAGTTGTAGTACCCGGTTTCGGCGAAGCCAGCACAAGCCGCTCATCTTCCACTTCCATTTCGATCACCTGCCCAGGCACGCGGCATACACATCATACATGGTTCTCATGCACATCACACCAGCGTTTGAAACAAATACAACCAGTTCATGAGAACTGACCTTTTCAACACCTTTCCCCTTAAGAAGAGAGGCAGCCTCATTCTTCTCATCCATCTCCTCCTGGTCCACTACCTTTTTCGTCTGCGTACAACATATTTGGGTTAGAGACGCAGAAATACTAACACAGAAGAAAAAAAGATGGGTGAAGTGGAATGATGTATTAACCTTTCGCTGAGACGCACGTCTATCAAGCGGATTGGGCTCTGGAACACTTTTCATGGACACGTTGTCCGAGGAGATCACCGCAACCTCCGTCACCTTCTTCTTCTTCACCGGATCCTCTCTACTGCCACTACCATCAGCAATGGCTTGATCTCCTCCATACCTGATCACCTTGCCCTCGTACTCAACTACAAAGTCCTCGTTCTCACGGACACGCACATTCTCCAAGAATAACCGATACTCTTCTTCAATGTCAGCGTTGGCGTCGTACATGGCAGGCACAGTGGATGAGCCCTTCTCCTTGCCCTCCTTGATCTGGGTCTTACTCTTGTGTCTAGCTGGCCGGCCCGGAGAGGACGCGGCGGCGGAGGCGGAGGCAGAGGCGGCGCGGGCACAGTGGTTCCGTTTCGGCATCGCTGGGGAATTAGGGATCTTGGGAATGGGGATTCGTGCCAAGCTCCAACGAGGCAGCTCTAGGTGTTGGCGGCGCGGGCGGGACAAAGAGGCGCATGGGATTTTGCCGATCTGGGGATTGATGTGCCTGTGCTAGATGGCCCTAGTTCAGTTGGGCCACAAGATGGTTATAGTAGTTGTCTGCTTTCTCATTCAGACTTGAACACAACTAGTTCAATGGGCTTGACGGACCATATCAGGACCATCTCTCTATGCCAACAAGCTAGAAAGGCCATCTTAGCTCGGCTTGGGTCATTCTGATTAGGAAAAACGTCTATATTACCTTTCTAAGTTATGGCTTGTGTAACGCCCCGATTTTCGCCCGTCGAATTTTTTTTTATTAAAAAACCTATTTTCAAAAATTTGGTTCTTTGAGTGTACTTAGGATTATGTGCCAAAGATCTCAATTAATTCTTTTCTTGTGAACTCACATTCTCCGCCAAATCCGTTCCCTCCAAAATATCTTTCCAAATAATTTTCCTTCCATTTGGAGATCCTAGTAATATTTGTTTCCGGAATCCTACCGCCAACAAATATTTTTGTGCAGTTACATATCAAAATTCGATGGTCATTTCTCTCGTCAAATTTAATCGTGCACCGACGAAACCGGCAAAAGTCGAGTTTTTCCTTCTATTCCTACATTTGCTTAAGCCCTACCTTTGATATTGTTCATCCTTATGTATTTACATATCTTTGTTACCTGAGTATATTACTTTACGCGTGATTATTTATTCACTGCTTAGCCCTGCTTACGTAGACGTTATACACTCCATATGTGTGATATGTGGATGTGGTTATACTGATCACTCGATGGGAGTGATTGATAGAGATCGGGTGGAGACATAAGCGCCACCCACAGCATGAAAACCTTTGTAAAAACCCAAAAACTTAACTAAACAAAAGTGATTTCGACTGGGGCGGCACAGATAGAATATGGGTGGTTCTGGGAACGGTAAGCCGCCGACCCTGGTCAGTTAAGGACCGAGTCAAGAAGCTAAGCAGGAAACGAACCGAGTACGACCACACTTCTTGAGTGGGGTTAGACCCGGTGGACTAGGTTATTCTCGTGGGGTGGCACCCCAGACATGGTAGGTTCTGGATATCGGTATGGAAATGTGGAAGTGTGTGGTTTAAATGACGTCAAGCTTTATATATGTATAATGTAACCTTCAATCTCGGGAGCGCCAGGACTCCCCTCACAACCGGCTCGAGGTAGGAATGTGGCGCCGGGGGTGCAATGGGGATTCATAGTCCTTGGAGCGGGTGCCGCCATGCAAGGGTAACTGAAAAACCGGGCCGTGACAAGTCTCATGTGTTGGGTGCGTCATGGAGTGTGGGATTAAAAGCGTACATCCGCTGCAGTGTGAGTAAATTAAACTATTCGAATAGCCGTGCTCGCGGTTAATGAGCGTCGGGACTTGTATTACTCTTGACTAGCCTCGTCAATTTGTAATATTGCTTAAAATATGATGGGTATGGAAGGTGTGACCTTGCCTGATGTGCAAAAAGGTCGTAGTGGTTAAAACTGTGGAAATTGGATGCGAGGGTAAACCGGACCAAGCGAGGCTTGGGGAAGGTGGATGAACCCTCGCAGGTTAATGACAACTTCAACTTAATGTGGTTTTCAGTTAAAACTATTATGGCATAGGTTTGTGAAATAATTTGTGAAAACTAGCTTTATGCAAATAAACCAAGCCATCCTTGAACCCCTATGAACATTATATGCATTCTGTAGTGGTGGCTTGCTGAGTATGGTTGGTACTCACTCTTACTTATTTAATTTTTTTTAGAAAAAGGTGTTGGTGTTGATCTGTGCATGTGCTATGCTGGCAAGGAGTTACCAAGGACGGCGGAATAGGGACCTAGGTTCACCAGTCGATGCGTGTGGGATAAAATGGACCGCCGCTGCTTCGCTTCCGCTACCTCATTTATTTGTGTTGGTATTCTGTGTTGTTGTCGACCATGCTTGGTCTATTCGGATCCCATTTGGGCTATCCTTGTATTATTAATAGATTGTAAGACCTGTATGACGATGTCAGCTTGTGATATACAACTGTGCCATGTGTGTACCATCTACTGATCCAGGGAATGGTATTGTAATACACATGGGGTTTCCGGTCTACAAAACTGGGGGCCCACAGGGTTGGTATCAGAGCAAGACGATTGCAGGACCTAAGGACCCTTGTAACCACCCTTAAAACCTAGGACTGGTTTAGTGCAGCCTATTACCCTCAAGCTATATATTTGCAAAAACTATTTTGATAAAGCCATGGGTTCTTACTACTCCTCTGTCTCGAGTAATTTTGAAAATGCATTTTATCCAACCTCTACTCACCACTTTAATTTCAAATACTCCTATACAGATTATAAGGATTAAGGATGAAGAGATAGCTTATTTATTAGGACCACATGAACCACTGACTGATCTGACTAAATACCCTTAGATGTGTGTCGTAGACATTGTATTGTGCATAAGCCGCCTCCTATTGTGAGTTATCACAGTATGGGGTGGCAACCCATCATTTTGTGCATTGATTTCCTTGTTGTGTAGTAGCTCTTAGGCAGTTAACTACTCACCCCCCTCCCTTGTGTGCTCACCAAGTGTATGATACACATCACCCGAACAATTAAAACTTCCCATTAAGCAGCCCTTTCTTGGATATCTCTATTTCTTTCTTTCCGATGGACTTTCTAATTCCTCCCTAATCTTCCAAATACTGGTGTTGTCAGGATGAAGGATAATCACCAACATGAGTACAATTAGGATCGACAGGTGTTAAGTTGAGACCCCACCCGTTCTAGCCACAGTAAGCCGACCACAACAAAACCACCTTGGGAATTCGGCAACCTACGAAGATAGGAATGCGACCTCAGCCGAAAGCTTCGACCACAAGGACGGCGACCCAAACAGTACCGACCGTCCAAAGACTCCGAAAGACCCGGGAACCGCTGTATTCCAACAGTACCCACAGGAACACAACAGGAGCCTCGATTGACAGGATCCACAGTAGCATACTGCTCATCGCCAGTAATTGGAACAGGCCACCCCCGGGACACATGAGCACTGGAGTTGCTGACCCCATCACAGTAGCCCAGTGGTCGATGCCTATAAAAGGAGCCCCAGGCTACCCCGAGAAAATGCACCACTCCTCTCCCTTCTTTTGAGGCGAGCTAGCTAGAAAAAAAAACCCCTAGCCCCATGGCAGACCCCATGGTAACCATAGGGAGTCTCCTTCAGAACAACCCCATGGCAACCACAAAGAACCTTCCTCAAAGTGACCCCATGGTAACCACAGATTGTCCCCCTCCGGACAACCCCAATGCATATGCCAAACAGCTGGAGTGCATACTTCGGCAGCTAGGTGGTTTCACTGAACCCATCTACCATAGTGAGCAGATCGTCCGAGGATCCCGGAAATACTGGATGATGAAGATCTTTCTCCCCTTTCAGGGAGAAGGAGAAGGAACGGCGCTCTCCTTCCAGACACGTCATCTTCGGATCACCCCTGAAGCTGCCTTCCAGGATGTGCTTCGTGAAACCCTTTACCAGTTTTGCAAGATCTCCGCCCCTCTCGGTATAGTCAATGACTACGGCTTGCACCCATTCCGCGCCGAAGGCGACAACCGGTACCACCTCCGCGTGACCGGACAGGACCAAGGAACCCGGTGCGCTCTCCTCTCTAAGCTAACCTGCACTATCGAGAATGCCTATGAGTAGGCACTCGAGGAGCTGGACGAGCTTCGAGACCAGTACACAGACCTGGAAGCCCGTTACTAGCGGCTGACCTGCAGGAACACCTCTGCACTGCTCGCACAGGCGAACGTGGCGGCCAATATGATGAAAGCCCGTGAGATGAGCAGGAAACGCGGGAAGTCCCCCCCTGGGGATGGATCCGCTCTCCCCTGCGCCATCGCCATGAGTACCGTTAGGTGTGTAAACCCCTATTAGGCTTTGCACTGTTAAGCGTAGTAGTTCCTTTTCCTTTTCCCTTGAATTGTACCCCACCCCCTGGAGTTGTACCCCCTGTATCCTGTTATGAATGGAATGAAGCCATTGGTCTGTCATAAGTTCATGGTTTGCAGCTGAACATTTTATTCGTAGCTAGATCATCACGCCTTCCCCTGGGAAGCCCGTTGTTGTCAGTATGGGTTATTCCAAGTTTTGGTTAATAAGTGCACCTAACAGAAAGGAGCGACCCCCGTTACCCGAGCAAGAAGCGATGTAAGCACGGCGAGGAACTAATAATAAAATCAGTATTCAAACCCTCATCAACAAGCGGCCCCAGACGACTCATTAAGGACCTGAAGTAACCATGCCCATGATAGGAAGAACAAGAAAATTTCATTGGACACTCTAAGGACTGACTCTGCAGCAAAATGCCTAGCCATAGGATAATCAAGTTTTATGGGCATGTAATCGCCTTAAGACCTGTCAAACCAAGGCTGACAAGAACCATGACCACCAGTCCTCGGGAATACATGACAAGATACTGTCCACCACCAGTAAGTGGAACAGGACTCACCGTGAGAAGCACAAACACTGGAGATGCTGACCCCATAACAGGAGCCACCGAAAGATGGTGCCTACAAAAGGAACCCCAAGCAACCACGATAAATGGCACCCTTCTTTTGATCTAAGCTAGCCAGAAACCCTAGCCCCATGGAAGACCCACCCGTAACCCTGGAGGAGCATGCCATGGAAAACCCTAACGGGTATGCCGAACAACTAGGCCACCTACTCCGGCAACTCAATTTCTTTGAGGAGCCCGTCTTCTGTGGCAAGCAAATCGTCCAGGGATCCCAGAAGAGCTGGATGGTGAAAGTCTTCCTCCACTTCCAAGGAGATGAAGTGGTCGCTTTCCAGACTCACCATCCTCGAATCACCTCTGAAGCTGCCATCAAGGACGTGTTTCGTGAGGCCCTCCTATGGCTTTGCAAGATTTGCGTCCCCTTGGGTGTAGCTGACAACTTTGGTCTCCACCCCTATCGCGAAGAAGATGACAACCGGTGCCGCCTCCGCTCGACTGGACAACCTGAAGGGAGCAGGTGCACTCTCCTCTCCAAGCTAGCCTGCACCGCTGAGAACGCTTATGAGCATGCCCTCGAAGAACTGGATGAACTTCGAGATCGGTATGCCGATCTAGAAGCTCGCTACCAGCGCTTATCTCTGGAGTACACTACCATACAACTCTTGCAAGCATCCAAGATAGTCCGCCGCATCCAAGGCCACAAGTTGACCAGGATCCGCAGGAAGCCTCCGCTGGAGTTTGATCCACTCTCGCCTCCACCATCACCATGAGCAAGCTATGTGTGTAGACCCTTGTTGGGAAATGTCTTATCCAGTAGTAGCAACTCTCCTTTTCCTCACTAAGGATGTATTACCCTTTTATCTCGTTGAAAGGAGAAATTGGATGAAGGGTAACACAACGTTTTGCCCGCCAGGACTCCATTGTCCAGAAAGAGTCGTCTGTGTCCACCCTTAGGCTGACCTGCCCTTTCCATGGAAAGCCATTCGATGGATTGAACTATTTCAAGAGTGAATGATAATCTCGTCTAATGAGAAAGCAACCCTAGATACCCAAAGTTAAAACAAGCATGAGCCTGTTCGGAAAACCCACAATGCTGTTAGTAATCAAGATGAATAAGCCAAGTCAGGCACAAGTACAAACCAGAGACAACTATACTAATGACACGGAAGACCATAGATTAAAGACATGGACTATGAAGATCGATACATAAGGGTACATGCCATGGTTTGGCAACCATGCCGTCAACTACCTACCCTAACATCGCTTCCATAATGGAAATGAAGACGATGGGTGCCAACACAATAAGAAGACAGACCGCCTCACATAAGTGGTCGGAATGCTCATCCGCTACCAGAGCATGCCACCGTCTCCAAATAAAGACCACCGGACGCACCACCTAGGATAAAACGGTACAAATGGTCACAGTGACAAACCTCAAACCCGACCACACCCACACCCAGCACAAAATAGTGGCCACCCTAGACAAGAAGGTTCCCTCTCTGCCGGAGCGCCTCGGCGCCACTTTCCTAGCACCCCCGCTGTCATCGGCACCACCTGCTGCCTGCACCGGCGAAGGAACTCGCCGCTGCACCTCGATCTCCGTCGCCTCTGCTTCTCCTGGCCTCGACCGCCGGCGAAGTCGACCACCCCCAGTGGCACCTTGCTCCGTGCCACCTCCAACGCTTTGGCCGCCAGCGCCTCGCTCTCCGCCGTTGTCGCCGCCACCGACGCCGGACCCCTGCTCCATTTCTCCCCTTCACCCGAGCTACACCGCCTCCACTCACTCTCCACTCGCCACACCTGCGTGCTCCACTCACGGCACGCCGAGGAGACCGAGCCGGGACCCCTAATAAAGGGGTGCACTCGATGAAATGGGTACCTGAGTGCACGAGGCAACAGAAAGTATGTTAGTAAACCGGTATACCAGTTGAGTAACCGCCTGCAACCATTGAAGGACAAACCAGATGATCGCCATAACCACTCCGAAGGATGCAAAATCTGGGCACACAAAGTATACCCATCACTGGACCACACCGTACCCGCTTGAGACACGTCAACACTAGTACCGACACCAGAGAAGAGCTCCAGTTTCTAACCTAAAAGCAACATCAACCCAGTAGCCAGTGCCAGAGTTCAAAAATTTTGAGCCCACGTGTCACTTAGAAAAGATGGGCCAAGAATCCCGTCCCCACCATCGGCACTAAAGGAAGCGGTCATCCTAGAAACCGTGTAAAGTTCCAAGGATACTTTTGACCCCAAGAGAAGTCTGTTACCCTGCTTCGGCTAGAATCGGTTGGAATCTCGGGACGAGATTCTGTTAAGGGGGGTAGGTTTGTAACGCCCCGATTTTCGCCCGTCGAAAATTTTTTTTTATTAAAAAACCTATTTTCAAAAATTTGGTTCTTTGAGTGTACTTAGGATTATGTGCCAAAGATCTCAATTAATTCTTTTCTTGTGAACTCACATTCTCCGCCAAATCCGTTCCCTCCAAAATATCTTTCCAAATAATTTTCCTTCCATCCAGAGATCCTAGTAATATTTGTTTCCGGAATCCTACCGCCAACAAATATTTTTGTGCAGTTACACATCAAAATTCGACGGTCATTTCTCTCGTCAAATTTAATCGTGCACCGACGAAACCGGCAAAACCCGAGTTTTCCTTCTATTCCTCTTTTCTCCAAATAAAATCCTTGTGTTAGGATTTTTGAATCCGAGACGCATCCTAAATCGCTCGTCCAATTTTTTCCCATTCTAAATTATTTTGCTTTCTACTCCCTCCATTCATTGCAAGCCAAAATACTCATCTACCTCCCTATATACACAGAACAACAACAAGCAAACTTCTTTTTCTTCCAACACACAAGGCAGCAACAAGCAAACTCTATTACTCTCCTAGCATGCATGCATGCACATGTCCTCCAACTCTTTATTTCCTGAGCTCCCTGCAAAACCGTGGTTAGGCACCGCTCCAGCAAACCAACGATTAGGCACCGTCGCCGCCTTCTCCGCTGAGCAAACGGCCATTTCTGCACACGGTCCAGTGCGCCATGGCACCGCGACGAGCTCGCCGGTGTCACTCGTCCATGCCGAAAGGTGTGAACCGAGCTCACCCATGCCACACCGGCCACTGTCCTCGCTCTACTATGCCTCCCTGCCGACGACGACCGCCGAACAGGATTGTCGGCCCCACTCGGCCGAGCCGCCATGTCGCCGTCCGTCGGCCGTGACGGCTATAAAAGCCACTGCCCCGTCGTCGTCCTCCTCAGCCTCCAAACTTTCCCATTCCCACTGTCACCGCCCGACGGGCCGAACGTCGCCGTCATTTGGCCGAGCCGCTCATCGTTCGGCCGAGCCACCCGACGTCTAGCCGAGCTGCCCGAGTCGCCTCCCCGGCCGTCGTTCGGCCGAGCCGCGGTCGACGTCGTTCGGCCCAAGCCAAGGCCGCCCCTGCCAAGCTTGCCGCGTCGTCGCGCCCGACCGATGTCGTCGCCAGCTTGTGCCGAGCCACCTCGGCCGGCCTCCTCCCTGCCGCGGGCATCGTCCAAGCCGCGCGCCACCACCCTCCCCTGCCGCGCATGCCCACGGCTGCCTGGCCGCAGCCGCCGTGCCGCCCAGGCCGCGTCGTCGAAGCCGCCTGGCCCGGCCTCCCGGTCGAGCGCCGTGGCCGACGCCGTGCCGCGCCGCGTCGCCGTCGCCCCGCCTCCCCTGGCCGCCGACGCCGCTCTGCCTCCCCGGGCCGGCGCGACCCCAGCCGGGCTCGCCGCGTCGCGCCGCGCAGCCGCCCCTTCCCCGCGGCGCTGCCGCGCGCCGCTGCCCCGTGTGCCCCAGCCGGCGCAAGCGCTGCCGCGTGCCGCCGTCCCGGCCCGCACGCGCCGCCGCGCCCGTGCTGCGCCACCGCCGGTGCCGCTCCGCTTGGCCGTGTCGCGCCGTCACCCAGCCACCGGCTCTCTCTCCCGCTCGGCCTCTCCTCCCAGGAAGAACCAGAGATGGCAAGAAAGAGAATGAGAAAAGAAGGGATGAGAAGGAGAGAGAAAGAAGAAGATAAGGAGAGAGGAAAAGAAGAAAAGGGAAAAAAAAGAAAAAAAAAGTAAAAGAGTGGGACCCGTCGGTGGGCCCCACTATTTTGACTCTCTCCACGGGTCCTTGAAGACCTTCGAAAAAGTCTACATCGCCCCCCCTTCGCTGTCGAGCTAAGCCCATGAAATTCTCTATAAAGTCTATATAAGCTTCCTCTACTTCATTGGGCCAACCGGCCTGATAATCTATCCACAAGTCCATATCACCTCCCTCTTGTTTTCTCGGGCCAACCCCATAAAGTCCTCCACAAAAGTCTATAAAACCTCCCTCTGCATCCATTGGGCTGCCGACTACAAAGTCTATATAGCGTCCCTCATCATTCGTTGGGCCGAGCCCACGAGATCAGTTCCCTACCAAAGTCTATATTTCATCCTTTCTCCAAATTTCGGGCTAAAGCCCACCAGCAGCCCCCTCCGCACCAAAGTCTAATATATATCCCTCTACTCACCCAACCCCCTCTATTGAAGTCCATCTTGCCTCCTCAAGCCATTCATTCCTGTTGGGTTGGTAATAGAAAGATAAAATCTAATGCTCCTCCCCGGTACTGCTTTCGGCGACGACGTCGTTGCGCGCCGTGCCGTCATCTGAACCCCGAGAACGACTAACTTATTGAACAGCTAACTTCTAACATCTAACATTCGACCTATTGACTCACTAACCCGCTGACACTCTAACTTACTGACTCACTGACCTCTAACTCGCTAACCCCTAACCCCTAACCTGCACTAACCCACTAACATTTATTCCTTAACGCTGTGTGTTCGTTTGTTACCACCGATCGAACACGTGGTGTGCGAGGACGATCCGCGGGCCGACTGTCCCCAGGCTGTACATTGACGACCGTAGTTTCGTGTGAGGACCACCGCTCGGTGTGCCGCTACCCGGCTGTCACAAGGTGAGCTCCTCTCCTACTCTTCCTCTTGCTTTTGTTTCCTTACCGCCGTTGTTGCCGCGGCACGGTGACGTCGTGAGGCGCAACACCGTACCCGTTCCCTGCGTGGTTGCCCTCCGCAGCGATCGTCGCTGTGCCACCGGCCATGCATGTGCCATACAGCTAGCTGGCTGTACGTGTGCATGTATGCAAGCAGCTCACATGCATGTAGCTAGCTAGTCGTGTGTATGCATATGCATGCATGCTTGTAGCTCGCCCAAGCCCTTCACCTCACCATGCGCACACCCATTTAAAAACAAAACCTGTACGTGAGGAGCTAATGGCGGTCCCACCCGTCAGACCTTTTTCCTTTTCTTTGTTTTAAACTTTTCCAATCTTTCGAACTCCGTATCTCCCTCGTTTTAAGTCGGATTTGAACGAAACTTTCGTCAAAATCTTTCTAAAATCAAGATCTATGCAATGGCACTGGTTTGGTTATTTTTTGAATGTTCTGGAATTTCTGGCTCTTTTTGTGTTAGCGAGTAGTTTGTGACGTTAGTATTCAATCGGACAGGGTACATCTGCGAGGAGGAAACTGAGCTAATTGAGAACGAACCCCCAATTGAGCAAGGCAAGTCACTACGCCCCCTTCCTCGAACATGTTGATCCTATTTTTATAAAGGTGTTGATTACAAATAAAATTGCATACTAATTATAAAATGCGTACCTACATTTGCTTAAGCCCTACCTTTGATATTGTTCATCCTTATGTATTTACACATCTTTGTTACCTGAGTATATTACTTTACGCGTGATTACTTATTCACTGCTTAGCCCTGCTTACGTAGACGTTATACACTCCATATATGTGATATGTGGATGTGGTTATACTGATCACTCGATGCGAGTGATTGATAGAGATCGGGTGGAGACATAAGCACCACCCACAGCATGAAAACCTTTGTAAAAACCCAAAAACTTAATTAAACAAAAGTGATTTCGACTGGGGCAGCACGGATAGAATATGGGTGGTTCTGGGAACGGTAAGCCGCCGACCCTGGTCAGTTAAGGACCGAGTCAAGAAGCTAAGCAGGAAACGAACCGAGTACGACCACAGTTCTTGAGTGGGGTTAGATCCGGTGGACTAGGTTATTCTTGTGGGGTGGCATCCCAGACATGGTAGGTTCTGGATATCGGTATGGAAATGTGGAAGTGTGTGGTTTAAATGACGTCAAGCTTTATATATGTATAATGTAACCTTCAATCTCGGGAGCGCCAGGACTCCCCTCACAACCGGCTCGAGGTAGGAATGTGGCGCCGGGGGTGCAATGGGGATTCATAGTCCTTGGAGCGGGTGCCGCCATGCGAGGGTAACTGAAAAACCGGGCCGTGACAAGTCTCATGTGTTGGGTGCGTCACGGAGTGTGGGATTAAAAGCGTACATCCGCTGCAGTGTGAGTAAATTAAACTATTCGAATAGCCGTGCTCGCGGTTAATGAGCGTCGGGACTTGTATTACTCTTGACTAGCCTCGTCAATTTGTGATATTGCTTAAAATATGATGGGTATGGAAGGTGTGACCTTGCCTGATGTGCAAAAAGGTCGTAGTGGTTAAAACTGTGAAAATTGGATGCGAGGGTAAACCGGACCAAGCGAGGCTTGGGGAAGGTGGATGAACCCTCGCAGGTTAATGACAACTTCAACTTAACATGGTTTTCAGTTAAAACTATTATGGCATAGGTTTGTGAAATAATTTGTGAAAACTAGCTTTATGCAAATAAACCAAGCCATCCTTGAACCCCTATGAACATTATATGCATTCTGTAGTGGTGGCTTGCTGAGTATGGTTGGTACTCACTCTTGCTTATTTAATTTTTTTTAGAAAAAGGTGTTGGTGTTGATCTGTGCATGTGCTATGCTGGCAAGGAGTTACCAAGGACGGCGGAATAGGGACCTAGGTTCACCAGTCGATGCGTGTGGGATAAAATGGACCGCCGCTGCTTCGCTTCCGCTACCTCATTTATTTGTGTTGGTATTTTGTGTTGTTGTTGACCATGCTTGGTCTATTCGGATCCCATTTGGGCTATCCTTGTATTATTAATAAATTGTAAGACCTGTATGACGATATCAGCTTGTGATATACAACTGTGCCATGTGTGTACCATCTACTGATCCAGGGAATGGTATTGTAATATACATGGGGTTTCCGGTATACAAAACCGGGGGCCCACAGCTTGACTATGTAAAACTAGATATACAACATGCCTCGACTATCAATATTGATTTATTTTGCCTCTCCAAGTGATTTGGATGGTGGTTACTAGGGGTGGACAAATAGCTCAGGCTCATGAGTTCGGCTCGGCTCGAAAACTAAATGAGCCGAGCCCGATCTGACTCCATAGCTCATTTCTGAATTGAGCCGAGCCCAAGCTGGCTCACAAGCCACTTGTTCAAAAGTTGGCCTGGCCCATTAACAGGTGGTCTGACCCATGAAAAACCCTAACCCCACTACCTACATAGATGGATATACACTGGTTACAGACAGCAAAACAAATAGAAAATGCAGTGTGAAAAAAAATAGAAACTACAGTGCAACCCACATTGAGTCATCTCCCTCTCTTCTCCAACAAGTTTGCATGGTGACAGCGACCGAGCTGATGACGGTGACATTGGGCATGAGGGTGTCGATACACTCCATGGCGTACTCAAGGACGCCGACGTGGAGAGGGATGGCGGGGGCATCCTTGCATGGCCTCCGCCTCGCTCCTGGTCTCTGCTCAGGTGCCTACATTGCCGTCACCGAGATCTAGGTTGCCGTCGACGCTCCTGCCATGTTGAATGCTCGTGTCCAGTGAAGGATTTTGGTCACCATTGTTGCGGAGCTTGAAGGCGCCAATGTCACTGGTGGAAGGAACATTATCTCTTCTCCTCCCATCTCAACAGGTGACAGGAAAGCCCCAGATGTTATTTCAGCGGATAAGCCCTACTTAGGCAGCTTTCGTTCAGACGAGAAGGGGGAGAGAAGTCACTCGTTTTCCCTGTATACACTTCTCAAGCTGCTAAACGGTATTTTTTCCTAAAAAATATTCTATAGAAAAGTTGCTTTAAAATAATATTAATCCATTTTTCAAGTTTGAAATAATTAATACTCAATTAATCTACGCTAATGGCTCACCTTGTTTTGCATATATTCTCAATCTTCTACTTTCCTCTCCTCTCAAACACACCCTTAACCTATGTGGTGCCACATCAAATAAAACCACCAACAAAACTACTTGGGGAACTAAATTAACATGGCTTTCATAGTCGAGGTAGATGCTATATCCAGTATTGAGGTTAAGGGGTGAAATTAGGACATGGACGTTGAGCATGATAATATAGACATTTACATTCTGAATATTGAGTTTGACAGAAACAAGCTTGAGCGATAGGCCACGAGGTACTATTGTATTTTTTGACCCCAAGGTCCAACCACAACTAAAAAACATTTTTCCAAGTAGTCAAAAAGGATTTTGTCAGGCCGATTCATGGTTCATCTATATCTAAATGACTGAAAATTGTGATGTTTACAGCTAGTTACATATTCGCCTGTGAAAACCAATTTTTACATGCCAGTCAATTAAGGGTCCTTAAGAGAATTGTGCAAATGTTTTCTGCAAAAAAAAATTCAGATCATTTCATCCAGATATACGTACAGATGCAGGGATCAATTTCATTGCTCCAAAAATCAAGCCTCCAAGTCCCATTCCCAAATCGAAAATCATAAACCAGATGAACATTTAGGCACAGCAAGATTAATTTCATCCGAAGTCAATTTACACAACAACACAGCAAATGAACAACAACTAGATCGGAACACGGGCACTTGAATATAGACCCACCCAACAATCGACAAGGAAGGCGAAGGAATGAACAGTTGAGCTGCACTTAGCCTAGGGACGTCGAGGTGGTCCATGATGTCCGACATCGCCTCTGTGTGGGCATCCTCAGAGATGGAGTCCGCCTCAGTTCGGATCTCCTCGAGCCTATGCTCGTCGCCAGGCCACGTCCATGCCTGCCGTCCTCCTCCAAACCCCTCCTAAGACCACCAGAGTTGGATCCGTCTCTCCCAAGCTCGCCGTTGCCCAATCCGCCGTCCCTGTGCCCACAGGAGGCTGCAGACCTTGGCAGGCCAACTGAGCCCTGTCTGCGCTCTGCTGCTGCCCAAGCGACTATCCTCGCAGTCATCCCAAGCCGCCGCCCCAGCCACCTTGTCCGATTGGCCTAGGATTTGGAAGGATGCGGCATCGGTGGTACGGGTGCTCAGCTGCTGGCGAGGACATGCACAATGGAAGCAGGTGGATGCTGGAATGGAACCGAGAACTGCACAAAAGGTACATAGAGATGAGCAACTCAAAGAAGAAGAATAGGGAGTCCTCTATAATTGGCTTTCATGGTCACGAGCTGTTCCTATCCAGTTCTGCTTGTATTATTATGGGCTTTGATAATCTCTTCAATCTTTTTAGGTTGCGCGTGATGGATATGGAACTTCTAGAATGCTTTTCGATGTAAGTGCACATGGCTCTAATATATTGTACAAATATTTGTTTTCAAATTGTCCTAAAGAAAATAACACGGTTACAGCTTATGTTGGAAGGAGTCCCGGGCTAGTTTCCTAGATCGAACAATGATTAATGAGACCAATCTGAATACGAAGCTACCTGATGCCATCGATTATGTCAACTGTTTCCTATGGGCCCACCAAGATAAGAATTACATAATGTTAGCGCGCAATCGAGAGTAAGGGACTAATCTGAACTAGTTTCCTTTCAAAATTCCATAGTCTTCTTTGCATTGAATTCAAGTAGCTTATGGCTACACATTCATCATGCAATAGATATTGGATTCTGTTGGTGATAGTACCAAAATGGAAAAGGATTTACTACCTTAATTCCAATAGGAATGGTCCATTCAATTTTAGTGCTCATGGTCTGCATTAGAAGTCATGTGGGCACCGTATGTCGAAAAAAGAAGATAGACACAAAGATTTCATTGTTCTTGACTCCATCATCAATTCGACTTCAAATGCGTGCAATATCTCATTGGACTAGTGTGGTTTTCACATGTGTCACAACATGTCTTCATTGACCGACCCACATATCACGGTCGTCTTCAAGCTCTGGCTGGGAGTCCAGCCTTCGTCCGATGCTGCCTCCTCCTCCACTCGATTTTGGCGTTACCATTGCTTCTCATTCCAAATTGGTTGAGAGGATTTGATCCCCTCATCCTCCTCTTTCTTTAATTTACCCCAAGAATCAGAGCCAATCTCGGGATAAAACCCTAGCTTCCATAGCCAATCCTGCACGTATCGAGCCTGATCTCTTCCTCCATCTTTAAATAGCATCCCCTCGGTCCCCTCTACAGTTTCCACCATTGCCACATGTTTCCCTGCCCTAGCTACCGCTCCCCATGAGCTTGTTCTCTCTCCATCGCCGGCTGCTGCTCCAGCCGAGCCTCGCGGCCATTCTAAGAGTCACCGAGCTGCGCCACCTCCTCCGACATCGCAAGAAAAAGAGGAAAGCCCGACCACTAGTTCCCCGAAGTTGAAGCCCCCTGCAAAGCCATCGCCGTTGTGGACCCCAAAGCCGCTGCCACTGCCATGCTCCGTTCGCCGGTTGCCATCATTTAGCCATCATTGGAGCACGTCGTTTCATCCATCCGTTTTGCAAGGACAGCAAGACCATTGGCTGCCACCTCCTCTTCAACAAGTCACGCCAGAATGTCATCAATGACAGAAACTTGAAGACCTACGCCACGAGAAGCTCGCCGTTAGCCTCTCCTTTTGCCACATCGCATCGATGTCAAGCTGGTGAGCTTCGCCTTGTCGCCCTATGCTAGTGCCCTTTTCCCTCGCTGTCCGGGTGCCGTTTGCCGAAGCCACGGGTTCCCTTTATAGGATTGAACACAAGTAACCAAGCCTACCAGAGGGGGTGAATGATAGATTGCGTCAGCGGAAGTCAAATAATCGAACTTTAATAGATCGAAACACACTCCAACCACAAAAACCAATGGAACACACGATTGATGGTCTATCTGACCTACTAGGGTTGGTCTGACTGAAGCCTGGCCGGTCTGACCACAGGTCACTTGGTGGTCTAACCGTCAACCTAAAAAACACACGACAACGTTTCTGTAAAAACTAAATTTCTCTTAACCAACCGTTGGATCGAGTTGCAAACTTGATAGAATAAACTAGACAAACCAAGGAATAACTCCACCAGAGGGATTTGCAAACTAGACAAACCAAGGAATAACTCCACCGGTTTAAGAGAAAACACCCTCGAAAGTCAGTTGTCTCAGAATTTCAGCAAATCTGAACAAAACCTAAAATTTAAGCAAATTCGAATCTAGCAAGAACCAATCAACGAAACTTTCCAGATCTGATCTATGAAGTATTAGAAAGGTTTTGGATGGATTAAATTAAACAAAATCGCAGTAAAGCGAAGAATAACAAGTTAATGCCAAAACCAAATAATTATGTAAAACGTACAAAACTGAAAAAGATAGGCGATGCCTTGATGATTGAATATGATCTTTATTGCCCAAGTATTATTCACAAGGTGCAGCCACAGTACCCCTTACAAATTTCTCACAAAACCCTAACTAATCTCTCAAACTTGGCTTATCCTCAAGGCATAGCCTCCCTCTCTATTTATACCAAAAATCTTCTACTCAAAGTAGGAGTACAACTCCTAGATCCATTAGGACTCTGTCTCTTAAATTCCAAATCAAATTACAATTTCCAAACTTATCTAAACCAGAATCCTAACCATATCTCAAGCGGACTCTCTCTGATGCAAGCAACCCGGCTCCGGATTGGACTGCCTCCCCTAGCCAATCTGTCACCGAGCCGCTCTACCTTCATGCTGCAGCTGCATGCCAACCAAGCAAGCAACTACCAGCCACCACGCATACATGTACACATACATGCATACATGCCATGCCACAGTACCTCGAGTACTGTAGCAACCATGCACTCCCCGTGCATGAGCATGAACATCTCTGTCTTCTCTCTTCCAATTTCTTCGCGAATATCGACACTTGCATGCACATCTTGTGAAGCCCGTTGCGAAGATCTCTTCCACACAATGTTCATTCACTGTGTGTCATCTCATATCCAACTTCGTCACTCGGCATCCTTGATCGTCTGGATCTCAACTCCTCCTTGAGTCTAGTCCCGATCCCACCGTTGACCAAAGTTGACCTTCAAGAATCCTCACTCTAGTCACCTTCTCACATGATATCCCGACCGCAATAGACCTCTGCTCCTCCCTGAGCATAGTCCCGGTCCTTACCATTCACCAAGGTTGACCTCAAGTCACCTACACACAATCAGACAAAACAATCGTTTCTGGGCACAGATATCACAACCTGACCCACATTAGTCACACGCACTCACACCAACGTCCACATATCTTTTCAAACCAATTCCTCAAATAAATCATTTGCAAAGCCAATTGTTCATCACAAAATATTAATCATGACAATGATTTCACACCCTTGCCCGTTGGCCTATGAGGTGACATGGCATCACCAAGTCAGCACCTCCGTCCACCATGGACACCACCTGGGCGCCACATGGCACCTTCTCGTCGATCCATATTGACATAGCCACATAGGCATATAGGCAAATGCCCAGGAACACAACCCCTCTTAGCGCATGTTTGTACGTCCAGTGCCGGTGCCATATGCCATGTGCCTCACACAGAGGCGACATGCGCCATGCGCCATATGCCCGCACACTGACCCGTACGCGCAACTGCGAGGGTTGGCTCTGATACCATTTGTAACACCCCGTCCTCCAGAACCGCACAGCCCAGCTCAACCGATGGGCGGGCCCACTTACACTTTCGTCCTCGCTTCGTGTAAAAGGGTTAACTCGGGAGTGATATGGTTGGAGCGAAGAGGCCTTATAAGTTGGTTCCACCCTTGCTAAACTAGCAAGGTGGTACTAAACATGTGCACATAGCTCTCATGAACCACATAGGCCAAATCCCAATTGGGACAAGATGTCACATGTTGTGAAGTATTCACCATACAAACAACAAGCCAGAGTGGGCAATGGCTAGACTTTTCATGTAGTGTGATCCATTTGTGGGTCACTAGAGTGTGAAGTGGTGGAGATAAGCATACTTGGGATGCTTGGAAGTCTATCCCTAGAGAGGAAAGGGTCCTATCATGATTTTCCACTATGAGTTACGATGGCAGTATTTCGGGGCATGGAAACATGTGTGAAATCGTGTCCTGTGGATAAATTTGTACACCTCTTGCTAGAATAAAACTATTCGAACAGTCGTGCTCTTGGTTATGTGTGAGGCTAACAATATTTTTTCTTTATTAGTATCACATTGCTCATTATTAATCATAATATGGTAATTGATGAGAACATGTTAGCTCCTACTTGGAGTTAGTTCTATGCAATCGGGATTGGTTGTTCAGAGTTGGGTTTGTGCACAGAGTTGGGTTTGTGCCTGTGCAGCATCAACGTGTTGTTCAGTGTTGATTAATATTGTTATTTAATCTATATCTTCTATATAGTTGGTGCCGGCTAGCAATTAGTAGCCTCTAAAACCCAATATGAGCAACTTAATGCTCATACAAGCATGACAAATCATCTACAATTTATTAGTATATTCTAGAGCTTATTCCACAATATTTCAATATAAAATCATCAATTATTTAGATAACATCTAACATATATACATTCATCGCTATTGAGCATGACAACGCGAAATATTTACTTGGATGGGGTCTCAATAAAACCCAAATAAAACAGTTACCATCCAACATCATCGTTATCCTGGCATGCCAAAACCCAAAGCACCGAGTTGTGAGCAAAGGAGATATCTAATGGAATAAGCATGCTAGTCAACTTCAACTTGACCTGCCCATGTTGACGGTCCTTAAGTACCAAAATACGACCATCACTCTAGCAAAAAAACCAGTTGAAATAAAACATCAAACTTAGAGGTAGTGGTTATTACTTTTCCACAAGTCTTGGTGAATATTTGTATGCAAGTGATTATGGACGAAAACCACCTGCCATGTAATGAAATACGCCTCTGGCCAATCGGACGTAAGTACACGGATTGGAGGGCCCACATGTCAATCAAAACTGACTACAATTGAGCCTATCCACAGTACAACATGCAGAGGGCCCACTAGGCAGCCTCCCAGCCAAAGGACTAGCCGAGAGGTGGGGCCAGGGGGTTGGCCGACCCCCTAGGTCGGCCGAACCGACCTTGGTGCCCCCGGTTGCCAGCCTCCATGTGGCGTTTCACCATTGGTTCCTAATAGTGGTTAGGGGTCCTAACCGACCTAACTACCAGCTTACAACCGCCATAGGATAGCTATAAAAGGAGGTCTCATTCCTATTGCAAAACACAACTCAAGTGGAGTACAACTCATTTTCATATTTAGGCTACTCTCTAGTAGAGTTAGAATATAGGAAGAGAGTGAGGGGAAGCTCCAAAAGGAGTGCCCTACATGTCGGAGTTCTCTCCGGGGCAGTTCCAGAGGAGTGCCAGAGATGTCGGCACTCTCTCCATTGGAGTCCTGGAGGAGTGCCGGAGTTGTCGGCACTCTCTTTGATCTTGTACATTGACAGTTGCTTCTTTTATGTAAGTAAGTATTCATGATTTCCTTTGGTACTTACTTTTCTTATTTAGGTAAGATATATTCTTATCGTTGCGGGTTCGTCGCTTAGAATTTATACTGAGTACTCTAGTACTAAGACTGTATAAAGTAGGAAGTTCTTGGTCGAGGCTAGAGTTGTAATCGATAACATGGATGTGGTGTCTACGTTAGAGGTTACCTTCGTTTGTTGTGTGCTCACAGAAAGTGAGATAGGCGACAGGTGGTGATAGCCTTGTCCGTCTTTCGTGTTTCTCCATGTTCGGGTACATCATAGATATACAAGCCGGACTCAGTTTAACAAACCAGGGGGGAGATGCTGCCCAAAGCAATTGATAGAGTTTTACCTTAACTTAATTAAGATTATTAACCCATAAGAATTCTCTCTATCCTAAGCGTACCATTTAGTTGTTCTTGGATGAATCATGTTCTTAGATCATACACACACGTTCCCTTTGATTCAATACCCTTGGAATACTCTGAGGTGAAGTGCTACATCAGTATCTGTGCGCTTGCATAGTTATCCGTGACCGTAACAAATACGACCAAGCATTTCCAGCATTGTTAGTGGGAAAGGTATTGATTAAAGTATAGATCATATATATTCACGATTACAACTATGATTAATAACCATCGTTCAACTGGTTAACCTTCACTGCTTTCTCTTTATGTGAAAACTGGTAGTGTATGAATGCTTTTAACCTGCTGGCAAATTGTACCTACAATCCAGAGAAGCTTGCAAGAAGAGTCTGACCTCGTGTTATTCGTCTACAAATTAAGCTCTCGGCACCTGGACCAGTCAGATTTACACCATCAAGCTTCAAACCAATGGCTTAGAAGACTCTTCGTAAGTACTTGGCTCCCTCTGCCATGAATATGCCCGTCGGGCCCACTATCAACACTAGGGATGCCAATTTTGAGATCAAGACAGGTCTCATCACAATGGTGTAGGCTAGCCCATTATGTGGGAAAGCCAATGAGGACACTAACGCTCATCTCCAGCAATTCCTGGAACTCTGCGACACCATCATCATCTGAGGAGTCACTCAAGATGCCATCAGGCTCTGACTATTTCCGTTCTTTCTACTCGGGATGGCAAAGTGACATGGATACTTGGGAGTACGTCCTAGCTTGTCCTCACGATGGGATAGATGATTTGCTCATCATCCAGAACTTCTACAATGGGTTGAGTTCTTGTCACGCCCGGAAATTTTCCCAAATTTCCAGACCATTTTGTGTACTAAGTCCCTGTCCAGGCATCAACCAGGGTACACAAAACGACAAAATCAATAAACATACCCAAACGTAAATAAAGCGATAAATACTTACAATAGAGGCACTTGGCGAAAAGAAAACAGCAGCGGAAAGAGACCATCCTAGCGGGCTTTAGCTCCACTCCACAGGTGAACTCAACTGGGGTCTGAGCCTTGGTCCTCTAACTTCATCTTCAACTCAGAAGTACTAAACTTCTGAAAAGGGGGAAAAATAGCAAGATTGAGAACAACCACCGTACTCAACAAGCCACACCAAAGATGCAAATGTGCAAAAGGAGAGACAGAGGGAGGCTTGTGGCTATTTGCAGAAAAGCGGTTGCAAATCTTTATATTTTGAAACAGTAAACGGTTGTTTAATTATGACAGGGTTAAATCTCCACTGAACAATGCTACAACCACGTTGAACAGGCCCAACCATTCCACCTGAACTATACCAGTTCATTAAGTCAAATTAATTAAGCATGTGGGACTAATCACGGTGAATCTGGTTGATCGCCCATAACCGTGGGCACGGCTATTCGAATAGTTTTACTCTGATCAATGGTACGCAATTGTACTCACAAGACACGATTCCACACATGTTACCATGCCCCGAAGTATCGCCACGATACTGCAAAGGGGGAAATCGTGACAAGACCTTTCGCATAGCTCCTCCTAACCAAGCGCACCACACCTCAGGTTTCGCCCCCGCTCCCTTACCAGCAGTGGGCAGCCCCCCCTCATGCCTTGGTAAATCCGGCAGCCGATCAACCGGTATATCCCCGGCCGACCCAACTCCATCACGCCCACCCTTGCCGGGGAGCGTCAGCTAGGGAAGAGCTATGCTACAGATCCAGTAGTTGCCCATTCTTGCTTGTGGTAAGCATTGTTAGTCTTCCAGGGTTTCCCATGAACCGGTCCTTAATTGCCATGGGTGCGACTAACAAAACCATGCACCCACAGCCCACCATTAGGTCATATTTTAGTTGGATAATTACAACCAATAAAACATGGTCGGGTGTCTCGAGCGAACTGCTCGTTAGAAGCTAACTGTAACAGTGTAATTATCCCATAAAATGAGCTAGTGGTAATTAAGCATGGCTAAGCACATATAATTCTAGCAAAGTCAACATGAGTGACTTACGCTAGTCAAATTATCACCCACAGTTAACAAAGGACGGTTTGACAAGTAAACATGGCATAAGCGGACGGATAGGTAAACCCTATTCCCATGTAATTAGCAAAACATGCACTTTATTTGCAAACGTAAAACATTTCGTAAAATAGGTACAACATGCTTAAGGGGAATGTGTGACTTGCCTTGCTTCTTCAAACAATCTTCCGGACTCCTTTCCTCGCGAGCGCGAACCTCCGAAACAGCGGAATCTACACGCTGACACGCGAAATGAGGAAAAACTCTAATAAAAAGCAAGCAAACAGTACATAAAAGTAAACAGACATGTAGAGCTCAATTTTAGATGAATTTTGCAAGTTGATGTCACGCCCCAAACTGGCCCCTGGCGGAGACCAGGATCGAGCGGTCCAGATTGACCTGTATGCCTGTACCAGTCCCAGAAAATAGCGCTGGTACAACAGGAAGACTGAATATCACAACAACAGCGGTCTCTTTATTAAGAGTAGGTTTACAACCAAGGTTGGAACTGCGGACAGAACCCGAGTTCGCAACAGCATTACAAAAAGGCGGAAGCGGAAAGCGGAGACTAGCCCTAAGCCACAAGCAAAGCCTTGGGGAAGGCCGAAACCCTACTACTGCTCGAAGTCGGCTTGCTCCTGGAAGAACTCTTCTTCAGCAGGGTCCACCTCTTCATCTTCGGGAACTGGGGGGGGGTTTAATTATATAGAGCAAGGGTGAGTACAGGGGTACTCAGCAAGTCTGGGGAATTAAGTGTTTAATGCAAGCTTCAAGGGAAAGCCAGTTACTTTTCACAATTGATTTTAGTTCAAGACTTTAGAAACATCTAGGTGAGTGCTTCTCAACGACACGGATGAGAAAGTGCGTCTCATCCGGCCGGAGCAGTGAGATTGTATCATTTGATTCTTGTCGGCATGAGAGGCTCCCTGCCAATCGTTCACCGACCCAGGCTGCTCCAACAGCCACAACTCACACACGCCGGTACGAGAGGCTCCCTGCCAATCGTCACCGACTCCGGCTGCTTCAACAGCCACAAGTCAACACATCGGTACGAGAGGCTCCCTGCCAATCGTCGCCGACTCCGGCTGCTTCAACAGCCTTAAACCAAGCACAGAACGGAAACCTCACACCAACAGCAGTTCACAAGGTGTTCAGTAAAACTACGCTAAGGAATCACCTCACATCCGCCCATGACCGTGGGCACGGCTGTTCGAATAGTTATTAACCTCTGCAGAGGGGGTACACTTTACCCACACGACGTTACTAACCCCGAATCACCCAGCCCGCGACCCTCGGTCACGTTTGGCGACCTTAAGGCTTTCACGACAAGGCATTTCGAAAGCCAACTCAGGGTCATCTTATGCCAACGGGAGGGGTCCCACGGACCAACACCAGGTTAGGTCCCAGACCATACTGTGCCAGGAAGCCCAGGGGTCCTCCCCGACACCACCCCGGCGAATCCACTTGTCCCTTGGCATCAAGATTTCCCCGGCCTAGCTAATTACTCAGCCAGGGGCGTCCCATATCACCCATGTGGTCGTACTTGACATATGCTTGGATGTAATTCCCAAGGAATCGGTCCTTAGAGCGAGAACGGGCAGACCGTACCTCCAGTACGTCTCCCGTACCGCGAGTTTTAGAAACTCACTTTAGTTTTCAAGGCACCGACCCAAGTGTCGGGTTTTCCAAGCATTTTGTAAACTCAAGTTTTACCCAGGTGATCAATTTTTAAAGTTCGAGGGGAGTCCCGATATTCGTACCCGAGGTACGGATACCGAGGCATCACCTGAGGGGTGACAAGGGTGTTAGGGTATTCAAATGTCAAGGAAGGTGAATGCAGCAAATGGGTAGGGCCTGCCGGTTGTATTGCAAACCGAGGCCTAGTGTCAAGTGTAACCTAAGTAATGCATAGTTTGCGAAATCAAAATACTTAATTTAAATTATAGGTTCAATTGATCAAAGGTGACTTGCCTTGCTCGAGATCTTGAGCTTCTTCCTCGAAATCCGTGCACTGCGGGTCTTCGGGCTCCGAGACTACACGTGAAACGAGACGACTCAACAAAGCAACAAAAGAAGCCCTATTAAAGACCACTAAGCGTGCCATTAGGTAGATCTCGATTTTTGAGGAATTTTGGAAGTGGAACGGAGTTAATCGGACGAACGGTTGAAAAGATATGAATTTCCGAAGATCAAAGGATTTTCTGGAATAAGAAGGGAATTATTAATTCCCTGGAAAAAGAAAAGATGGAGGGACCGAAATTGGACTTTATTTTGGGCGGCTAAGGACAGCCCAAAATATTTGATTGGGCGCGGCCTAAATAATTGGGCCGGCGGCCCGAAGGGAATCGGCCTAGGCCGAGCAAGGGGGCCGTGGGGCCAAGGGGGCCGATGGACCGGCCGATGGCCCAAAAGAGTTGGCCCATAGCCGATCGGTGCGTGGGAGGGAAATGGCCGATGGGCCGAAGAGAGAGGAGAGGCCGATGGGCCGACAAGGGAGGCCGACGGGAAGAAAAGCGGCCAAGCCGACGGCGGGAGCCGACGAGAAGAAAAGCGGCCGATGCGGGCCTGGCGGCCGAAGCCGACGACGGGAGCCGACGGGCCGACAAGGGAGGCCGACGGGAAGAAAAGCGGCCAAGCCGACGGCGGGAGCCGACGAGAAGAAAAGCGGCCGATGCAGGCCTGGCGGCCAAAGCCGACGACGGGAGCCGACGGGAAGAAAAGCGGCCGATGCAGGCCTGGCGGCCGAAGCCGACGACGGGAGCCGACGGGAAGAAAAGCGGCCGAAGCCGACGACGGCGGATTAAGACGACGACCGACGACGCGGGGCTCGGCCCGAGCGGCGGCGGCGGCGGCGAGCCGGAGGGGGCGGACGGCGTCGGTAGGCGCCGGTAGAGAGAGAAGAGAGGGAGAACGAGCCCACGGCTCGGATCGGAACGGGGCGCGACCACGGCAGATTGAGACGACAGCCGACGCCGACGGGGGAGAAAAGGAAAGGGGGATAACGGCGCCGGTAGAGAGAGAAGACGAGCGACGGCGGTGCGGGGGCGGCGCCTAGGGTTCGAACGCGCGGCGGCGGTGCTATCTAGCGCCTAAAGAAGGGAAGAAAAAGAGAGAGACGGCGGAACGGGAGTTACCGCGAGAAGGTTTCGCCGGGGACGGGGGCGACGACGCGGGGCGGCGGCAAGGCGTGGTCCCGAGCTGGGGAAGAAGAGGGCGCCGGGCTCCTCTTCTTGCGGCGACGGCAGCAAGAGGGCGGTGGCGCGACGGCGGGAAGGGCGAGCTCGGGGCGACGGCAATGGCGGCCGGGCGGAGAGGAAAGGAAAAGCGGCCGAGCGGCGGGGGGTTTTGTAGGGCGCTAGGTCGGTTTGGTCGGGGGGGGGGGGAGAGGCGGTTCGCGGAGGTCGGTTTGAGGCGCGGAGAGGGGACCGGCGCACTCCGGCGCTAGCGGCCAACGGCGGCAGTGGTGACGCCGGCCGGTCGGGAAAAAGGGAAAAAGGGGAAGAGAAAGGAGGCTTGCCTCCTAGCCGATTTGGGTAAGGGCGCGCGCGCGGGGAGAGAGAGCGCTGGCTCTCTCGGCTCGGCACGTGCGGGCACGTGCGCGGCATGCACGGGCCGAGCGGCCTGGCGCGGCCCAGCGGGGAAGGAGGCGGCCGGGCAGGCGCGGACCGGGCCGGAAAGCGCGGCCCAGGGAGGAGGAAGGGCGCGGGTGGAGGCAGGCTGAGGGGGAATCAGCCCGAGGGGGAGGGAGGACTGGGCCGGCAGCAGCCCAGGAGGG
Organism: Oryza officinalis; assembly: GCA_008326285.1. Classification (NCBI taxonomy): domain Eukaryota; kingdom Viridiplantae; phylum Streptophyta; class Magnoliopsida; order Poales; family Poaceae; genus Oryza; species Oryza officinalis. Next base: position 9,445,486 of record BDMV01000004.1, on the reverse strand, counting down.
AAAGGGAGAAGGAACCAGGCCGGGAAGGGAAATCGGCCCGGGACAAGGGAGGTAAAATGGACTTTTCCTGAGAGATTGAAAGAAGGACTTTGAGGGCTCGGATTCGAAATCCGTTTTCGCGGTTTTCTCCGGGATTGAAGAGAGAGGGGAGACACGAGACATTGGCACACAACAAGACTCAACCGAAGAGCAAACTTTCGCAAATAGGGTTTTTAGCAGATTAGTTTTCCCGCTAACGCCGCGACAAAATGGGCGTTACAGTTGAATGGCTCAATTTGGAGTTCGTATGAATTAGATAAGAATTTTAGAAGTTTTGAGCCATTTAAATGAATTTTTGGAAATTAAATCGATTTATTGCGCAATTAACCCTAGGGCTGACGTCACTGACACCAAGGCTGACGTCAGCGGGGCTAGGGCTGACGTCAGGCTTACGCCAGCAGCGGCAGCGGCGCACCACGTGGCACCGACGTGGCGCCCACGCGACGGCCACGTGGTGAGCGGCGGGCCGACGCGGTGACCACGCGGCGCCAACCGTGACCATGGCGTAGCCATGGCGCGGCGGCGCGCACGGCAGCCGGCGTGGGAGCAGGAGCAGCAGCGCAGGCGGCAGCGGTGCGGGAGCGACTTGAGACGGCGGGCGAGCGCGCGCGGGCGGCCGAGCCGAGTGAGAGAGAAAGAGAGGATGCGGAGGCTCACCGGCGAGGAAGACGACGACGGCGGCGCTAGGGTTTCGCGAGGGGCGGTGGCGCTAGGGTTTGCGAGAGGCGGCGGCGTTTGGGGAAAAGAGGAGAAGGAAGCGCGGCGAAAACGATTTAAAGGGGAACCAGGGCTAGGGCGCGTGCGTGGGCTCCGGATTTCTTGCTGGAGTTCGCCGCGGGGAGGAGAGAGGATGCGAGATTCGGCCGCGAATCTCGCCCTCTACGGCGCGGAAGAGGGGGAGTGGAGTAGGGGAGCGGGGCCACGTGGCGCGCGGGCAACGTGGGAGGGGTGTGGGCGGCGGTTGCGGGCGCGGGGCGCGCGGGGAAGGAGGGTGGTTGCGGGCGCGCGGGGCGGCGGCGACCGGCCGCGGGGAAGACGGGCGGGCGCGGGCCCCACCTGTCGGTGGCCCGGGGCGAAGGGAGGCGGCGCGGGCCTCAGGAGGCCTTGGGTCGGCCCGAGAGGGAGAGGAGGGGGCGGCGGGAGCGGCGTGGCCTTGGGCCGGCCCGAGAAGGGGAAGGGGGCGGGGTGACGCGGCGGCTTGGGCCGCTTGGGCCGGTCCGGGAGAGGGAAGGAGGAAGCGGCGGGCGGCTCGGGCGACCTTGGGCCAGGCCGGGAAGGGTGGGGAGGAGCGCGCGGGCGAGGGCAAAGTTTTGGGCCGGAAACGGGCGAAAACAAAAGGAAGAATTTTTAATTCGTTTTTCCATTAATTTAGTCAGTTAAATGAACTTTGTGACTTTAAAATTATTTCTTTAGCTCCAAAAATTCACGAAAAATTTTGGAGAGTACTTTAGGGCACGGGGAATATTACAAAAATATTTTCGGCCATAATTTTTTGAAAGAAAATTTTGATTTCCTTGCTAATTTCGCTTGTTTAAATTGCTTTAAATTTTTATTTAATTTCTGGAAAATGTATTATTAGGCAATTTTTAATCCTAATCGAAAATCGGGGCGTGACAAATCTACCCCCCTTACAGGAATCTCGTCCCGAGATTTTGGGATAGCTAGAAAGAAAGCTGGCGAGGGCAGGGTTGGACTGGTGTGCTGGCCTCGTGGTTCCCTTCTGATTCGGACTGACTGTTTGACCGACCAAACCTATGTAACTGCTCTGGCTGACTTCAACCTTGACATTATGTTGTCATCCAAAAGCTGCACTGGCTGATTCTGCTTGAGCTGATATTGATCAGGACTATAGGTGTCCATGGATCATGCTTTCTTTGGACTGGACAATTTATGTTGGCAAACGTGATAAACCGAGGATTCCCTTTGTTGACTAGTAGTTGGCGGAGCTGCCCCTGACACGTTATATCCGTTTTTAGTAAATTCACCAACTTGGAATTTCCTTGATCTGCTCTGGACCTGAACGATTTGCGTAGTTGTTTTCTCGAACTAGCCCTAAGCGCTTAACAGACCACGCTCAAAAGGCTATTTCCTTAGTATAACATTTTACTCCTTCGCTTATCCTTGGCTGACTCTTCTAGATCGGTAAACTATAAGCTCTGCAGTTGCTTTCCCACGAGTACTGCAACCTGTACGACTGTCGAAGACTGACTTTGATGTTGCCGAGAGCTTCTGTTTTTTGACCAAAACGTGTTTCCTTTCAATTCTCGAGTAGAGATGATTCGCCAAGAAGGATTTTCTGCCATACACTCCGCTGTGCTGGCTATACCTTTCTAGGTTTGGTTCTTGTACCTTTCTGACCCATGTGCAGAGTAGTTTCTGTCGACTTCCGAGAAACATTGAGATGATTTTTGGAAGATATCCTTGTTGCCTTGAATTACGAACAAGCATTCTTGATTCATGTTCAGACCATCAGGGTGCTATTGCCACTTACCATTTCCACATGACTTTCAAGGTTAGAGAGTTTCGGTGATCCTTATATGATGTCACACTCAAACGCTTGGTGCATCTTCTCGTACTCTTGAGGTGTCCGTTATATGACCCTTCTGATGTATCTCCCCAGGTTGGGGGTTTTAGTGGTCTAACCATCTTTACTTCGTGGGTTAGCCGTTTTCTTACTTAGTTGGCAATGAGATCTTAGAGTTAAACCAAGCTGCAAATGACTTCGAAAAGAAACTCTAGGTTCCTTATGACACTGACAGGTACACAAGTGAATCCACCTTTTGGATAAATGAGATGAGCCGTTCGAAAAGGGAAAAACTGCCTGACATAAACTTTATTCGATACTCCTTTTATTACATAACTGCGATGAAGTTCTATGTACACGGAAAAACACTTGAAGACCAAACACTTGTAAACCGTGGCATGCCTTGGGTGGTGCTGCCTTTACTCCTGTGATTCAGGCCGGTTTGTCCTCGCTTACTAGCTGGTGTTTCAACGGTAACACTGCTTTTCTTGCAGACATTCCTTGGGAAGATGACAACCTTCTTGGTAGCTGCGGTTGGTAGGACCTCCTTGCGTGAGATGTCGCCAATCTGCAATTGGTTGATGGCCATCAAGATCGGAGCAACGCGGGGTGCATTGCTTGGTTTGTTATCAGCCATGCGAATTGGTGCTGGGGACTCTTGCTAGTGTTGCTGTGGATGGATTGTTCTGTCTTCTTGCGGTTGGAGCAGGTTGTCGTTGTCCTGGCATTGCTTGCCCTGCTGTGACTGGCTCTGTAGCTTTGGGATGATTGCCGATGAAACTGGAGACTTCCCTTTGGTAGCCTTAACAATGATTCATCGTGGTGGGGGTCGCACATCCAGGTGACGGTTGGTTTCATTTTTCTTTTTAGTATTCTTTCGCTGGATCTGACCACGCTGTGCCGAGGCCGAGGCAATTGGGGAAATTAGTGTGTCGTAGACAGTGCCGGTACCTTGAAGGTATTGACGTTTTGGCATTGGACAACCATCGGATAAATGACTTGCATCCCCACAGTTGAAACAACGGTGGACTATTCTCTTTGGTCTCGAGAACGGACACTTATTGAAGTGATGTCCTATCTGAAGGCAGTTGTAACAGTTTCCTCTGGGTTGATCACACTACTTATCCTCTTGGGGTTGCACACTTGTGACTAGAACAGGGGTGAGTAGAGACTCACGAACCTTGTTGGTAGCACTCCTGCTACTGCTGATAGTCTCAACCGGAATTGGAGCTAATTGGAGATTAGGAGCGGTGATGTTGCTAGCGACTGCCATAGGTTGACGAACAGGTTGGAGGGGTGTCCTTTGATCTTCCTTGGTCTTAGCTGGGACCACATTCAGTTGGCAGTTCTTAGGCACATGATCTGTTCCCTCACACAAGAAACATGTGATCTTCCTCGTAGGGCATTCATCTGGCGGGTGGGTGTCTTCACAACAGGGGCAAGTGTAGGAGCATGCGTTAGTAGTATGTCTAATTTCTCTGCATCTGGTACATGCTTTGAACTCCATTTCTTTTCCACCTTTAAGGATCTCACCATCATCTTCATCGTCATCATCAGAGGACACTTCTTCGAATCCATCCGTACCGGGCTTAGGCGGACCATACAGCCTAAGGTGTTGAGTTAGCTGATGGGCACCATGGGAGGTGTTTCCTCTCAGACGTCTAGGTATCTTTGCCGTATCTTCTGGAGTAAATTTTGAACCAGTGATGGTCAGGTTCCTACCATCGTCCATCTTCCATACTAATGTCTTCCTCTTCTTAGAGTTTGATGGTGGCATACCATAGCTTCTGTAGGCAAGTTGACTTGGACGTTTCTCTTCTCTTGGGCATTATGCCTTATCGTCAGTTGGTGTCCTGGTATACACGTTCCATGGACAATCTGTCGCACGATGACCTTGTCCCTCACAATCCTCACAGATAACATTTGCTTCTCTCCGGTATGAGAGTGATGGAGGTGCATTCGTCTGGTGGGATCTTAGCAGTATATCGGTAGGAGGCGTAGGTGCTTGTATTGGAAAGTACTGACTTTGGCTCTGATTCATACTCTGGGCTTGTATATGAGCTTGCATCTGTTGCTGCTGATACTGTCGTTGCATCTGCTGCATCATCATAGCCAGTATTTGCGTCTGGTTAGCCACCACTTGTGCTAGGGTTGGGTCCCCGAATGGTGGAGGCGAAATGTCCATGAGGTTGCTTGGGATTACTCCACGAAACTGTTGCGATCGTGATCCACTGCCATTGTCTCTGACGTTGACCATCTGTTGCAGGTAGAGGAGGGAAGTGAGATTGGTTGAACTAAAGGCCAGACCTTAACCCACTTAGCTACTGATCTGATGTGAGTACACTCTTACTATTCAAGTTGATTAGGCAGACAACCTAGTATGGTCACATCCCCACCACTGATGTAAACCATACACCTGCACACAGCAAACAACACACGATCTAACGACTACCGATACTACTCTTCTGGGAAGGATTGGGTTTAGGTAAGCCCAGAAAAACTTCGCTCGAACCTCGAGAACACTGACTCTGGACTGCTCATCTTGATCCTTGCTTGAAGCATGGCTCTTAGCTTGTCCTTCATGGGGTTTTCAGTTTGTGCTCCAGGCTTAGAAGCCAGAGAGCTGGAGGGGAAAGGACAGAAATTTGATAAGCTGTTTTGCAAAGACTCCTGACGGAGAGAAGAGACATTTTCGCAGATACGGTTTTTGCAAAACTTGTCCTTAGGGGTTTGACCGTTTGGCTTGACCTACAGTCGAGCAGGCTCTGATACCAACTTGTGACGCCCGAAAATTTTCCCAAATTTCCAGACCATTTTGTGTATTAAGTCCCTATCCAGGCATCAAGCAGGGTACACAAAACAACAAATCAATAAACAGACCCAAACGTAAATAAAGCAATAAATACTTACAACAGAGGCACTTAGTCCTCACACCAAAAAGAAAACAGCAGCGGAAAGAGACGATCCTAGCATGCTTCAGCTCCACTCCACAGGCGAACTCAACTGGGGTCTGAGCCTTGGTCCTCTAACTTCATCTTCAACTCAGAAGTACTAAATTTCTGACAAGGGGGAAAAATAGAAAGATTGAGTATAACCACCGTACTCAACAAGCCACACCAAAGATGCAAACGTGCAAAAGGGGAGATAGAGGGAGGCTTGTGGCTATTTGCAGAAAAGCGGTTGCAAATCTTTATATTTTGAAACAGTAAACGGTTGTTTAATTATGACAGGGTTAAATCTCCACTGAACAACGCTAAAACCACGTTGAACAGGCCCAACCATTCCACCTGAACTACACCAGTTCATTAAGTCAAATTAATTAAGCATGTGGACTAATCACGGTGAATCTGGTTGATCGCCCATAACCATGGGCACGGCTATTCGAATAGTTTTACTCTGATTAGAGGTGCGCAACTGTACCCACAAGACACGATTCCACACATGTTACCATGCCCCGAAGTATCGCCACGATACTGCAAAGGGGGAAATCGTGACAAGACCTTTCGCATAGCTCCTCCTAACCAAGCGCACCACACCGTAGGTTTCGCCCCCGCTCCCTTACCAGCAGCGGGCAGCCCCTCCTCGTGCCTTGGTGAATCCAGCAGCCGGTCAACCGGAATATCCCCGGCCGACCCAACTCCATCACGCCCACCCTTGCCGGGGAGTGTCAGCTAGGGAAGAGCTATGCTACAGAACCAGCAGTTGCCCATTCTTGCTTATGGTAAGCACTGTTAGTCTTCTAGGGTTTCCCATGAACCGGTCCTTAATTGCCATGGGTGCGACTAACAAAACCATGCACCCACAGCCCACCATTAGGTCATATTTTAGTTGGATAATTACAACCAATAAAACATGGTCGGGTGTCTCGAGCGACCTGCTCGTTAGAAGCTAACTGTAACAGTGTAATTATCCCATTAAATGAGCTAGTGGTAATTAAGCATGGCTAAGCACATATAATTCTAGCAAAGTCAACATAAGTGACTTACGCTAGTCAAATTATCACCCACAGTTAACAAAGGACGGTTTGACAAGTAAACATGGCACAAGCGGACGGATAGGTAAACCCTATTCCCATGTAATTAGCAACACATGCATGTTATTTGCAAACGTAAAACATTTCATAAAGTAGGTACAACATGCTCAAGAGGAATGTGTGACTTGCCTTGCTTCTTCAAACAATCTTCCGGACTCCTTTCCTCGCGAGCGCGAACTTCCGAAACAGCGGAATCTACATGCTGGCACGCAAAACGAGGAAAAACTCTAATAAAAACCAAGTAAACAGTACATAAAAAAGTAAACAAACATGTAGAGCTGAATTTTAGATGAATTTTGCAAGTTGAATGGCTCAATTTGGAGTTCGTATGAATTAGATATGAATATTAGAAGTTTTGAGCCATTTAAATGAATTTCTGGAAATTAAATCGATTTATTGCGCAATTAACCCTAGGGCTGACGTCAGCGGGGCTAGGGCTGACGTCTGGCTGACGCCGGCGGCGGCGGCGGCGCACCACGTGGCGCACACGTGACACCGACGTGGCGCCGACGCGGCGGCCACGCAGCGCACGCGTGGCGCCCACGCGGCGGCCATGTGGCGAGCGGCGAGACGACGCGACGACCACGCGGCGCACGCGCGGCGCCGACGCGGCGGCCACGCAGCGGCCACGCGGCGCCAACCGCGACCATGGCGCAGCCATGGCGAGGCGGCGCGGATGGCGGCCGGCGGGGGAGCGGGAGCAGCGGCGCGGGAACGGCCGGAGACGGCGGGCGAGTGCGCGCGGGCGGCCGAGGCGAGCGAGAGAAAGAGAGAGGATGCGGAGGCTCATCGGCGAGGAAGATGATGACGGCGGCGCTAGGGTTGCCCGAGGGGTGGCGGCGCTAGGGTTTGCGAGAGGCGGCGGCGTTTGGGGAAAAGAGAAGAGGGGAGCGCGGCAAAGACGATTTAAAGAGGATCCAGGGCTAGGGCGCGTGCGTGGGCTCCGGATTTCTCGCCGGAGTTCGTCGCGGGGAGGAGAGAGGATGCGAGATTCGGCCGCGAATCTCGCCCTCTACGGTGCGGAAGAGGGGGAGCGGAGTGGGGGAGCGTGGCCGTGTGGCACGCGGGCAATGCGGGAGGGGGTACGGGCGACGGTTGCCGGCGCGCGGGGCGGCGACGGCCGGTCGCGGGGAAGATGGGCGGGCGCGGGCCCCACCTGTCGGTGGCCCGGGGTGGAGGAAGGCGGCGCAGGCCTTAGGAGGCGTTGGGTCGGCCCGAGAGGGAGAGGAGGGGGCGGCGGGAGCGGCGCGGCCTTGGGCCGGCCCGAGAATGGGAAGGGGCAGGGTAACGCGATGGCTTGGGCCGCCTGGGCCGGTCCGGGAGAGGGAAGGAGGAAGCGGCGAGCGGCTCGGGCGACCTTGGGCCGGCCCGGGAAGGGAGGGGAGGAGCGCGCGGGCCGCGTAGGCGAGGGGCAATGTTTTGGGCCGGAAACGGCCCAAAACAAAAGGAAGAATTTTAATTTGTTTTTCCATTAATTTAATCAGTTAAATGAACTTTGTGACTTTAAAATTATTTCTTTAGCTCCAAAAATTCACGAAAAATTTTGGAGTGTACTTTAGGGCATGGGGAATATTACAAAAATATTTCCGGCCATAATTTTTTAAAGGAAAATTTTGATTTCCTTGCTAATTTCGCTTGTTTAAATTGCTTTAAATTTTTATCTAATTTCTGGAAAATGTATTATTAGGCAATTTTTAATCCCGATCGAAAATCGGGGCGTGACAGTTCTGCAGCCCATGATCACATTGATGCTGCTGTTAGAGGAGCCTTCTTCTCATTGACTGTTGCTCACGCAACAGACTTAATAGATTAGATGGTTTCCAATGAAGGGTGGAGCAAAGAACGACTCCAACCTCGTCAGCGGGCCATGCATACCGTTAAGGAAACGGACATGCTTACCCCTAAAATGGACCTCCTCATGAAGCGCTTGAACAAACGCGCTATTGGTAAGGCGAAGATTTATGGTACTTCCCAAGCACTTCAAATGACATGTGAGACGTGCGACAATACTGGACACTCGGGGAATGATTGCCTCGAGACCCGTGAGGAAGTATTCTTCATGAAGAACAACAACGGATATCGTCCACAAGGAGGCCAGGGGTAGAACCAACCATGATCATACTATCAAGGAGGTACTAATGGCAATTTCAATCCTGACCAGCCATCCTTGAAGGATCTTGTCTTTGGCCAGGCTAGAATCAATGAAACTTTGTCCAAAAAGCTGGTGGCCAATGACAAGACATTGGAAAGCATCCAAAACTAGCTAAGTTTCAACAAGATGTTGGAAACTCAACTAGCTTAGCTAGAAGTCGTCGTTCCCTCTACCAAGACAGGGAAGATTCCGGGGCAACCTGAACCGTCCCTGGAGAATGTCAATGCGGGGACCATCAGAGGAGGGAAAACCAATCGTGATCCACCGTATCCTACTTCGACAGGAAAGGGGAAGGAGAGCTAGGAGGAGGATCCCATTCTACAACTCCAACAAGGCACATGATGGGAGAACGACTCCATAGAAATTCTGTGACACAAACATCCTACCGTTCCCCATTGCGACAAGAAACAGACCATGGATGAGCAGTTTGGCCAATTGGTCAAGGTAATCTAGATGATATACTTCAATATCCCACTACTGGATGCGATGCATGTGCCTACCTATGCACACTACCTCAAGGACATCATCAGCAATAAACGTCTGATGCCCACCTGTTATCAGCAAAATTTGGTAAAGATATGCCAACAATCAAAATTGGATCCGAAGCGGATTTAAAGGGATAAGGTGGTTTCCAAGAACAGACAGCGCATCAGCTCGAGCCGTATCGGCCGATATGGAATTGAACTCGGGCAGCCGATACGGGTAACCTGAATCGGACTCGGTTGAGCCGATACGGGTAGCTCCGATTCATGTTGGCTTCAAAAGAAGAGCTTGAAGGTATTGCCAATTAGGAATTGAGACCAGAAAAGACAATTGTGTCTATTAATTAGGAATAAGAATTAGTTTCCTTTATAATTTTGTGGTAAGAGTCCACCTAGGACTTGTTTGTTTAGGAAAGTTTTGTTTAATGTCCGAAAAGGACGAGGGTTTGTATGTACAGGTATAAATATAAGCCCGAGGTATTGTAAAAAATAACAACAGTTCAATAACACTCTCAGCGCATCGCCACAATTTTCTTCTTACTTTTTGATGAGTTGTTGCTTCGAGTTGGGCATTGGTTTCGATCTTCAACTAGAGGTATGGCTTGTTAATTACCACATAACTTAGCTAATTTAAATTGATGGCTCGATTTACCTATATCGGTCAAGCCTTGTTGAAGGTTTTGTCGGTATCGGCCAAATCAGCTAATTGGCTTAGATTAGCTAAGTTATCCACCACCCTGAAAAACAGTCAAAGGCTTGATTGTCTAGGTGTTATGTTTCTTTTTACACTTCGTGCTAAATATATCAAGCTTGTCTCGATATATTTGTCCGATACGGTGTCTATTTAACCTAATTATGATTTCATCGGACATGATTTAACCAGATAGATTCTTTACCCATAGATTACATGTTTGGTTATATTTACAGCTGATGAAACGTATTTAGGGTTTGCTTAATATTATCCTTCTTACACCTTACAGTCGATTCGGTCAGATCGCATCGGCTAGGCTCATACGATACGTCATCACCTCATCGACCGATCGGCTATCGTGCATCTAACCTTGTTTTATTGTATATCTTATTGGTTGCAGGATCAAACCAACTGGCATGCCCTGAACTCGTTTTTCTAAGATTTGGACCTGCACTGGAGTGAAGAAAATCTCCCAGACCGCCGTGTTTTCGCATCAACACCACCATGGAGATTGTGAAGCTCACGGAGGACTATAGCGCAGCTATACTCAACTGGCTTCCTGAGAAGAAGAAGGATCCAAGGTGTCCCACCATCAAGTGCACAATCGGAACACAACACTTTGACAATTCCTGAGAAGTGTCAGCGTCATGCTCAAGGTAGTTTTTGATCAACTAAATTATACTACCTTGTCTCCAACACCAATGTTACTGTAGCTGGCCGACTCAACGGTCCACTACCCATTATTCCAGTGAGAATCCGGGGTTGCTTCATTCCCGTCGACTTTGCGGTGCTGGACATGGACATCGACAAGGATCCAACACTTATCCTTGGGCGGCCATTCGTAAGCAACACAAATGCACCCATCGATATGGGAGCCGGAGAAATCTGACTCCACATTAATGGCAAGGAGGAGAAGTTTGACTTCTAGCCCTGGAAGGAGCAGTCCGAAATGATCAAATTTAAGTATGGGCCAAATAGGTAGAATATCTGAGAGGTCATAGTAACACCCATGAAGAAGGATAGCCTCGTAGCACTCATAGAGGCAGGGGGCCGACTCATGAAGTGTCAGCGTCATGCTCAAGGTAGTTTTTGATCAACTAATTATACTACCTTGTCTCCAACACCAATGTTACTGCAGCTGGCCGACTCAACGGTCCACTACCCATTATTCCAGTGAGAATCCGGGGTTGCTTCATTCCCGTCGACTTTGCGGTGCTGGACATGGACATCGACAAGGATCCAACACTTATCCTTGGGCGGCCATTCGTAAGCAACGCAGATGCACCCATCGATATGGGAGCCGGAGAAATCTGACTCCACATTAATGGCAAGGAGGAGAAGTTTGACTTCTAGCCTCGGAAGGAGCAGTCCTAAATGATCAAATTTAAGTATGGGCCAAATAGGTAGAATATCTGAGAGGTCATAGTAACACCCATGAAGAAGGATAGCCTCGTAGCATTCATAGAGGCAGGGGGCACGGCCAAAGCAGTAGCCTACGAAGTTCGCAGAATTGTCCACACCCGCAAAACCAACGGAAACCAAGAAGGTGTGCCGAGTGAAGCAACCGTAATCATCCATCTCATCATCTCCAGAGCCAGATGTCGCGACGAAAATATGAACATGACGAAGAAAAGTCCTGCTCATCGGACTTAAAATGATAAGTCTTCCGCCGAAAGGTAAAATCGGTAGTTATCCCATATTTAAATTCCCAATGTGCATATTTGATTTTTCAACTTGCATTCGCATATTTGCTTTTCTAATCATATTTGATTTTTTTCAAACTTTGCATTTTCAAAATCCTTTTGCTAAAAACAAAATTTGAGACATGGTCACAAGAATGAGCAGATTTATCTTGAAAATCAAAATGCAACCATTTGGGGACATAATTGCAATGTTGGAGTCATGTGAGGTGGCCCCTTGCCTTTAACTTTCTGAAATTCAAAATGGGACCATTTGGGGACTTAAAGAGATCTGAATTGGCATCTTTCCCACACCCATTCAATCACTTTTATTTGATGTAAGATGTAATTGTTTCAGACCTGAAAAGAGAGCACATTGGGGCCATAGGGGGGACGACCGACCCCCTGGTTCGGCCGAACCAAGGGTAGCTCTTCCCCTATAAAAGCCACCTCATGGTTCTTGCTCTCATTGCCCCAAACCGAACTGCACTTGATTGCCCTTGGATTCCTCTCTTTCTCTCAAAGTTTCTCTTGTGTTCTTGTCTCAAGTTGTGGTGCGGTCTCGCCCACAAGAACGATTTTTGTGGAGTGTTCTTGTGCGTCCTTGCTCTGCGTGCAGGATGAAGAAAATCACGAAACTATTTCTCAGCGTGATGAAGAGGGCGATGAGTTCGAGCTCCCGACACCATTCACATAGCTTGAGCGCTTGCCCATCCATTGAGTACACGCCGAGTGAAGAGCAAGCGGAGTCCCATGGCCATGTGCCCATGGCGGAGGACTAAGGAGAGACAAACTTACATCCTGACACCGACCTCGACTAGGAGAGTGATCAAGAGAGGCAAGCCTACGCCATCCTCAAGGATCGGGTGTTCCCTCACACGCGAGCATATGACTCGAACCTGCTCGCCAAAGCAGGTATGGATGTTGATTTTACTAAAGTGTGGTAAGGTATAGGATGGGAAAGTTTTATGCATGTGGATGAAAAAGGCTTGTGTTTTCTTATCACACAATTTCTCTGTACCCTACAAGATGTGGGGGATGGTATTACATTCTGATTCTTTGAAACTCAATACTATCTCACATCGAAAAATCTTAGTATTCATCTGGGATTCAACATAAAGTGTTCTGTGGACTTGGAGTAGTGACTTTAGGTTTCAACACAACCGAGTTCTAGCATTGCATTTCAGGTGAAATTGCATGTGAGAAACCACGAATCTACGACATCCACAATCCCACTTTACGCTTGATACACAAATCAATGGCTTTTACTCTCTTTCCTCAGGAGGATGTGAGGCCAATTCGCAATGATGAGTTGAGAATCCTATATGCCATGGTTAAAAAGACTAAAATCTCTCATGTTAAAGCTATGACCAAACAATAGTTAGAAAACTTTAAGATGGTAGGACCAATTGAGTGCACATCTTTATTCACTTGTATAGCAATGAAAGTTGGAGTGTTAGAGGATGGTCCAATCATAGACATCCCCCATCCTCACTCCATTATTGACGAGGATTATCTTGTGCAAGGGTATATTTCAAAACAAGGTCCAGATGCATCTCTTATATATTTCTTCCCCGGATATACCAATGAGATTCTGTTACCTAACCCAAAATTTTATTTGTGTAAGTGTTGGGTGCTAACCATCCCTCTTGAACCACGAGAGGTAACTCGCAGGAGTAATGTTTCTGGCAGGATGATTCAGAGCATGTCAAGGAAAGCAGCCATGGAGCAGCCGCAATATTCCTTTTCACAGCAGGCATATTGGTGCTAGCCTGCGTATACACCCGGTTGGGACCAACCACCGCCGGCATATGAAGTAGGAGGCTCGGCTTGGCAAAGAGTTAGTGACCATTGGGAGCAACCAGCCAGTAGACGTTGGGACAACTTTCTCAGTGTGGACCACTCCTCTAGCTCAAGTGGGATGCCCCCACTGTTTGGTGCACGCCGCTCCTTCATCGTGACCTCAACTGAGGATTTGCGGACATCACCCAACAGATGCTCAACCTCCAGACCGATGAGATGCAAAACACGTTGAACCAGCATGTCCAGGAGACCCACACTTGGCAGCAATATACCGATGGTCAGTTGGCAAACATCAACGCCACCATGTAGCAAAGTCAGGCCAATTTGATGGCCTACTTCCGTTCACAAGAGTTCAATCCCTACAGTGAACCATGAGCAAGAAGCTAGCTTGGAGGAGGGCCCCCACGTAAGGTAATTTGTATATTATTTCATTGCATTTCATCTAAAAGAAAATTTATAAAAAAATTGCAAAAGCTAAAAAAACCAAAAAAAAAATTTGCTTTTCATGCGCAATAAGAATGTTTCAGTTCATGATTGAAATGATGAATAGTTGCCCTGCTTTAATCCCCTTTGGTGCCTAGTTTACAGCTTAGTCTTCACCTAAGTTTTGAGTTTGTTGGTCAAAAATTTTTGTCTTGTACTTGAAACTTGTAGGTTGCACATGCATGATCTAAGTCTAAGTTGTTGTGGGATATGAGATATAGAAATAGAGTTGTTGTGATTTTATTTTCAAGTGATACTTGACATCCGGAGTTTTTGTATTTAAAAGAATGGAAATTTATAAGTTTCTCAACGATGGTAAATTCCTACCAAAGTCATATGATGATTATATTGCAAAGTTTTTACACATATGCTACTTGTTATTGCATTGAGCTTTTTCAAATTGTTGTGACCCTTGTGAGATACTTTCATGCTTTCTTGATCAAGATCACACGCACCCACCAAATATGTTTGATCTCTATACTGGAGGTTAGCAAAAATATGCCATACACCCATGATAGTTGTTTTGCCTCTACACTGGGGATTAGCAACATTCCACCCACAAAATAAAGTGCTCCACGTGTTGATAAAAAATGTCTCTCCTAGTAGCTTGCAAAGAGATGGTTGTAGAAGAAAAAAAAGGAGATAGAAAGTAGAAAATATCATCAAGCATTATGAGAAGAACAAAAAGAGAAAAAGGAGTAAAAGAGCGTATGCTCACAATGTTCTTGAGCATCATGAAGAAAAAGATAGAAGAAAGTTAGCCATATCTCCAAGTAGAAATAAAGAGAGTCTACAACAAGGAGGACCACATATCACCTACCACCATATAGCCACACACTTGCACATCTTGATCAGATTGTATGATTTGCTTTCTCCCTAGATTTACTTTTTGATTTTGCAATATATGTGATGCAAGTATTGCCTGATGTATTTTCCGTACCTTGAGCTTCACATATAGACCATTTTGAGGTAGGATGAAAAAGAGGCAACACAATGCCTTGGTGAGGAATTATACACATTGAGTGATTTGAGAGTATCATTTGAGGAACTTTGATTTCATTTGCAAAATTCTTGAAAACCTCTGGAAAGAAAGTTGAACAAAGGGTAAGTGATTGGTGCTCTATGAACTATTCTGTCTCTCAACTGCCCAAGACGAAGAGAAGCTAAAAGCCCCATGAGGAGTATGGTACGACAGGTAAAGGTACTATTGCCAACTTATTCAATTCTAGATAGAAGGATATGTTGTAGTCATGGTACTCTTGTGAAATAAAATATGGTAGCAACTCCTGATCAACAATCTAAGTTTTATCTTTACTCGGGACGAGCTAAGGTTTAACTTGGGGGAGTTTGTTAATGGTCGTTAAGTACTGATTTCAACCGTCAATTACCTTAATGAATAAAAGAGAATTATCATTTCTTACACGTATTTTAGTTACAAATAATATAGTTCCACTTGTCCTTAGAGAAATACTATTGATGCAAGGATTATACAACAAACTGAACAAGAAATGTGCCGGCATGCAAAGAAACACACCACCAACGAATCACGTGAGAGCACACGGATTGAAGGGCCAACATATCAGACCAAACCAACTTAATGTGGGGCTAATCCACCGTGCACTGCCTTAGGGTCCCACATGGCAGCCTCTTGAGAAAGGCAATGGAGAGAGGTGGGGCCTAGTGGTTGGCCGAACTGCCATCACCACCTCTCATCTTCACCTTCCACGTGGACATCTCGAATGGCTACTGGTGCACCGACCTCCCAAACCTCCATAAAATCATCATTACACAACTATAAATACAGAAGGGTTCTCACTTCACAACACACACTCAAGAAGCAATCTCTCTATTCTACATTTGTATTACTCTCTAGTTTAGTGGAGGTTAGGCTTAGAATAGCTTTTTGGTTTCCTAGTCTTCTTGGACATTCAGGTATGTCTTTAGTACTTTACTCTTCTTGTAAGACTATGTGCTCAATAATAGAAATATCTTCTTTATTTAATTGTGTTCATAGTTCATATGTTGCTTTGTTAATTATATGGTCTATGAGTAGTTTGTATTTCTTTCAAAAACTATACATGTTTAGGCTAGTCGATCTATGCTACGGCATTGGTCCAATGATCTTCACGGGTTGTGCTAGTTTTTATTTGTCCATCCGTAGGGTGGGAGTCATGGGGGAATTAGTGACATTATTTAGCAATGTAAGCATGTTGTTTAGATTGATTAAATGTCGTTGGATGCGTGTGTGTCCAATTGAAACTGAGGTAGGCGACAGATGGTGACAGCCATGTCCGTCTTTTGTATTCCTATATGTTCGGTATGACGTAAGAGTTCATAAAATGCCATTCCACGCTGGCAGATCTGCAGGGAGTGATCTCTCATTAGGGTCTGGGTGCCTAGAACTAAGTCCTAGCCCATGTATATGTATATGATTGTTGTATCGATTAAGCATGATAAATATAGAAGTACATATAAAACCGTAGTTATTTCTTTTGTCTTTCTCCACCAGCTAATTTATATATTGAGATGATTCTTCTATGTGTCACACTACCCAACTATTATTATCATTGTTATTTATCCTTGTTAGACTTTGGTGTATTAATTATAGCATAATTATGAATATATCAAGCTACTCTTTACACCGCCGTCTTTCCTACGGAAAAACAAATAATGATACCCATGGGATACTCCTGGGTGACATGCTACAGTGATATTTGTGCGCTTGTGGATTTATCTGCGATCATATCAAATACCAACAGTCTGTCAAATCACTCGAAGGTGGTGATCGGATGTGCTACATATCTCAGGGGACTTGACTCAATTGCTAAATTCCACAATCATCTCAATTGCTCAAAACCCATACTCATGTGCAACTAGCTCTCAGGATGAAGGCTAGTCTCACACTTTTATCTCAAGCATTGGCATAAATAATAGGACATACAAACAAATAAACTTCAGATTACAACTAATTAGATGTACATAGGCCAACCGGCCAAATATTCATAGTTTAGCGGAAGCTTCTCTGCCAATTCTCACAAGCAAGTTGATGAGGGGTAGACCCGTAATTAACTATCCCGAAGAAGCAACGGAACCCGCAGCACTTAGCTACCTGCACCACAACTAAAAGAAAAACCACAAAAGAAACAAGTGCTAGTACATTAACTGTATTAATGTACTGGCAAGACAATACAAACCTAAATACATGCAAGCTCTAAATTCAAAGAATGGCTATTTCTGGTCTCAAATTTGCATAAAGCTAGATTTGTTTCACAAACATTTTGCAACGGAATTTAAATAAACATCTGCAAGTCTATAGCATAGATAACATGGTATGGCATCATCATAATAATAAATAGCATGCTTGCTACCCTCCATGGCAACAAGACAATAATACAACAAATTTCATGATCATCATCATTCAAAAATCAAAACAAGTTCAAAAACATTTATAAAACATAAATCTATACCCTTGACACTTCACTATGTCACTAATGACCGCGAGTACGGCTGATCGATTAGTTTTAGACTCTGCATGGTTTGTACAGCGTGAACCACATGATATGAATTCTTAAATTTGTCTTGCGTCGGCCAAAGCACTACCACATTCTACACGTTGAGTGCGATCTAGAGGTCATACCAAGGTTGTTACATTGTCTATTATCTAACCTTGCATGAGCACAATGAGCGAAAAACCCACACCAAGTCTAGAACGTTAGTGTCATCAGGATGGTTGGCCTACCGATCCTGACACCATGGCAAAGCAACTCTTCCCACGAAGTGCCCACCGTTGTATTGGACAAACTTAGACGCCCATGTTGTGTGGTGGAACAGTACTCTCGTCCCCTCACAAAAAACATGCACCAAGGAACAATACACTCATCCTATCATAAACACACACATGAGTAGCTCCTCAAAATAGTCCACAATACACTCGTGGCCACTATCTCTACTACAACGGCCTTCTGAATGCAAGGTTAGACAAGTATTCAATTAATAGTCCAAGGTTATTATTGATGGTCCTTAAATGTTGAATCTGACCATCAATTCCTACATAAAAGGAAATAAAATGAGACAACGGACATAGTGGTAGGGTTTATTAGTAACCATTTTCACGAGTATGGTGAAATATTTGTATGCAGGAGAATATGGATGAAAACGCATCCGCCATGCGAAGAAAACACACCTCTAGCCAATCAGACATGAGTACACAGATTGGAGGGCCCACAAATCAGAGCAAAACCAACATAATTGACACCAATCCACTATGCACCGTCATATGAACCCACATGTCAGCCTCACAGAAGGAAGTCGGTGGCCAGAGGCGATTTCCCAGGTTCGGCCGAACCATGCTTAGCACTCCTAGCCACCAGCTTCCACACTGCATTAATCCATTGGTCCCCCATAACGGTTATCGAGATAACCAATTTAACTACCAACCTAGTAACCGTCATTGGGCAGCTATAAAAGGAGGAATGAACTTCACTCTCAACACATACAACTCAAGTCTGTTCCTCAATGCACAGAGTGACAATGGGAGGGGACTCTCATCTACTCTAAATGAAAATATGAAATGCTGGAAAGCCCTATGGAAGATTAATGCTCCTGGAAAGATGAAAATCAACCTTTGGCGAGCGGCACAAGACTGCCTGCCTACAAGTTTCCAGCTGAGAAGACGACACGTCCCTGCTGTTGATGGGTGCACCTTTTGTGGAAGAGATGACAGAATTGAACATGTGTTCCTCTTCTGTCCCTTTGCTGAGGCTGTTTGGGGTGTGGTCAAGCGCAGATTGGAGTTCAAGTTGTGCAAGAGGGGCCTAAGAAATATGAGACAATGGATCTTTGACTTCTTGATGAGAGGTTCGAGTGCCCATAACACAGCCCTTGCTATCACCTTTTGGCACATTTGGGAAGCAAGAAACGATGTCAAGAACAATAATGCCCCTCTGCATCCTGTTCGTGTGGCTCAAAAGACTCTGGCTTACATTGACATGATTATGCAGCATTGTTTTAAACCGGGGACCTCTCCTTCTACTACAATATGGACTCCACCGCCGGAAGGAACAGTGTTGATCAATTTCGATGCTGCGATCTTCCAATCTTCACATCAGATGGGGGTGGGTGCTCTGTTTCGAGACCACAGTGGTGTTTGCCTGCTTGCGTATAGCAAGCCCATCTCTGGAATTATATCGCCGGTTGTTGCCGAAGCTGTAGCAATTCGATGTGCTCTGATCCTGGAAAAGGAAGAAGGCTATCGAAAGGTAATCTTGGCGTCGGACTGCCAGTCTGCCTATCAGTGGTTAAAAAGATTCAATCGCATGTGCGAGACCGCTTAGATGTTGGCTGTGTGGTCGGGGACATCAAGAGTGATTTCGTTGAGTGTTCTTTCAAGCATGTGTATTGCCGGTCCAATATAGCGGCACATATCTTAGCTCGTTGTTCTGAGACGTCTAATTGTAATGTCTTTCGTTATGTAACCCCGGAGTTTATCCAGCGGTTTGTCTACTCTGATGCAACTTAATCCATGAAGTGCTGTGATTATCTCAAAAAAACACACACACAACTCAAGTGGAGATCTCTTAATTTTATTCAAGGCAACTTTCTAGTAGAGTGTTATAAAATAGGGAAAGAGTGAGGAAAAGCTCTAGAGGAGTGACGGGGTTATTGGTACTCTCTCCACTCTTGTATCTCGGCAGATGCTTCTTTTATAAAGGTGAGTATTCGTTCTTTTGGATATTTAATTTTCTTGTGTAAGTAAGATATATTCTCATCATTATGGGTTCATCGTTTAATATTTATATTAAGTGTTCTAGTACTAAGACTCTGAATAAAGAAAGAAGTTCTTGCGTGAGGCTAGAGTAGTAATCGATAATGTAGACATGGTGTCTAAGTTAAAATTTACCTTTTTTGTTGTGTGCTCCATGAGTTGTAGAGGTGGGCGGCAGGTGGTGATAGTCATGTCCATGCTTTGTAATTCTCCACATTCAGGTACGTTATAGAGCTGTAGATCGGATTCACTTGGCGGACCAGGGGAAAGCTAATGCCCGAAACAAGTGATAGAGTTTTACCTTAACTTAATTAAAGAAGATTAACCCATAGGAAATCCTTTCTATTTTAAGCCTTCCATTTTAGTTGTTGTCCTTGGACAAATATATTTTCTTGATGTTACACACACATTCCATGCGCTTGTGAAATTATCTATGATCATAGAAAATATCAACAGTTACCCCATAAATAAAGCATGTAGATGGACGGTAAACAAAAATGGGTGGCATAAAGTTTGGTTCATAATCGACTTAGACGAACACTTCCCTTATTTGTGCCCAACTACAAGCATATGTGCATCACTTGCCGCCCAAGTCTTAAATTCATTTTTTTTTTCATTTAGTTCACAAATATGCAGAGAATCACCTCTGTCCATAAGTTTTAAAATGGTTCAAATAGCATGAATAAGTGATCTATAGCCATGGTAAGCATATCATTAAGCAAGGCTAAGCATTTGGCATATAAAAAAACATAAATAGACCTATTTGAGTATAATAAGGCACCCTATCTATCCTATGGTTACAAACAGCAAGGTGACAAAGCTTCAAGGTGTTTGTGGAGCAAATAGGATATAGGCCCTGTTTAGTTCCCTTCAAACTTCAAACTTCAAACTTCAAACCAATCACATCGAATGTTTAGACACATGCATGAAGTATTAAATGTGGACGAAAAGAAAAACCAATTACACAGTTTACTTGTAAATTGCGAGACGAATCTTTTGAGCCTAATTGCACCATGATTTGACAATGTGGTGCTACAGTGAACATTTGCTAATGACGGATTAATTAGGCTCAAAAAATTCGTCTCGCAATTTACAGGCGGAATCTGTAATTTGTTTTGTTATTAGACTATGTTTAATACTTCAAATGTGTGTCCGTATATCTGATGTGACCTGATGTGACGTTTTTTTTCAAAAAGTTTTTGAATCTAAACACGGGCATAGCTACCTATAAAATTTGAAAGTATCGATAGTTAGAATTATGCGTGCAAATTTTACAAAACAATACGTTTACCCGAAAACATAAGTTTCAATATGTTTAAAGGGAGATGGGACACTTGCCTTGATTAAGATTCACACTCAGGTCAGCAATATACCAAACTTCCTCACCGATAATGATTTTGTCCTCTAAATAAAATAACGGTAACCGAATAAACAACAAATCATGCAAAAAATCATATATGCTCTAATATGAAAACTATTATGAAATGCATTTAAAATCAAAACACACAAAGGACTCAATTCACACCAAGCAATCATGCAAAATTCAACCCACATTATGCTCGTGACTTTGTAGAATGCATTTTCACTTTCTGCTGGCTTCACATACACTTTCTTCCTTCACATACATTTCTAACTATTATATCTTCTCTTGTAACTAATGATCGGTAATTTTTTCTAGTATCACTGACATAAAGACACTTCGAACCTCAGCTTTGGTGACTTGCAAAACACGTGTAAACTCTTGGAACATAATGAATCTTCGGTTTTTATTTTTACTCGGGTGGAAGAGAGGCTAACCAATTTTTGCACACAAACGCCACATCATTGGCATGTGCGTGTTACACCATAATATGATAATACTTGCCAACATTAACATTTTGTTTCTGAGATATTTCTCTTACCAAAAATAGGATCGACCATTCCATGATCCTAAGATATTCATCTTCACTCCGTTGTTCTATGAAAAGCATGAACTCCTACGCAAGGACACTCAACAAATCAGCAAAGCACTTGTAAGCTCTGAAAAGATGCCTGAGACCTTTAAAATTGCACAATGCACCACTTATTTCTATTCAGGTTGCGCGTAACATATACACGGGACAAATGCAAACATCTTCCACATAACAGCACGTAAATTGGGATATGATGATGTTTAACCATAATTTTCATGATGTAACACTAGTGGACTGTTCACACCATTTTAATTGCAATCATCCTTTTATTATTGGTCCATCACTCCTATGTTAGCTTCAACTTTTATTCCTCATCAATTCCAGTCACTTCACACTTCAAATAACATTTAGCTATTTAGATCATGTTAAGCCTTGCTCCATCTGTCCTAAAATATAAAAAAAAATTGCTTTTCAAATTTGTTCCAAAATATAAGGATACATACCAACTTTTATACTATTGCTTATCTACCTACTTTCGTACTATTTTATTCCCCCACATACCACATCTTTTGTAATACTTTATTCCCTTGCCTATCATACCGTATATTCTCTTGCTACTTCTTTATTTTTTAAAAAGAAAATGACATAATCACTTCATGGGACAGAGGGGACTAACTGTTAGATGCATACGGGGTTTTGTTCTCTGTTTTATGTAACTCAATTGACATAAACTGTGCAAAGTGGAATTTACATTTTTTTTCCCCAAGTCAGATCACTGCTGGGTGATTGGGGGAGATACAAAACATTGAGGTCAAGAGTCATCGTTAAATTTCCCCAATTTGAGCATGAGCAAACCTAGGGTCAAATCCAACAGCAGCTAGACCCCAGATCAAAAAAACCATGTATGTACCCTAAAGAAAAAGCATATACCTAATAATGGTTCCCCCATTAAAAAATGTCCGAAGCATATTTTGCACCTACGATAGAAAGCCATGAACCACAGGATATACCAGAATTCGGACTGAGTTCGTACAAGTAAACATTCTCTAACAACATTTTAGTCAACCCCATACACAGTTACACAAAGAGAAGGTGAGAGAACCCAAGGTTATCCCATCTATGGAGACTACAGAAGGGCCTAATTCAGTGGCATTTCCATTCTACGGTTTTTTACTGGGTACGTATTTACAACAATGATGGGCGAGAAGCTGCAGATAATCACATCCAAGTAACAACTTTGTAATGTGTTCTCAGAGAGACATAATTTTGTAGCGTTTGTGATCACCTCTCCACGGCCTGAATTGATCTTCTTGCCCAATATTCTACAAAACAATACACAGTCAAGAAAACTGCAAAGAACTAGAGTAAATGTTCAAAAAAAATTGTATTATTTCGTAAGCATGTAGTCAAATGGTATGCAACTGCATGCTAGTGCGAAGATAATCTGAACACTGCTGCAAAAGGAAGCAAACTAGTGATATTTGGCATCATTCCCAGAAATTAGTCCCAGCCCCATATTTAGCACATAGCAGGCCAACATACATCCACAGGGCTAGACAAACTGTAAACCTACACTAAAAAATATGGTTCTTCAACTCTACCAAAAAGAAATAATCTGCTCTGATTGAGAGCAGTTTGGACAAGTAAATACAAATATATTAAGAGCTTAACAGGGATGGAAATGTGAACATTAGCAGCTAGACCCCATGAACTTTTCCAACATCATAATTACGAGCATTGCACAAACAGCATGAAGTTACCTCCAACCAGAAGAAAAGCCCACGCAACAGAGCCAAGCGATTGGGATAGTTGGCTTCTTCAACTTGTTTGGCAAGATCTGGAGTCAAATAAATAAAATTAATTGCTGCTATAGCTCAACAACAGAATACAAACCAGATTAGTGCATTTTGCTGATTTCATTTGATACCGAGGTCAGCTTAGTCATCTCTTTGAGGACAAAAGAAAATAACAATTACACCAAATCGAATAGAGAAAATCCAAGAAATGCCATTGACAAGCGCCCAATTCTAAGAAATGCCATCGACAAGTGCGAGTTCTATGAAATACCGTCGTACAAGTGACTTTGTCTCAGAAATGCCATTGCCATTAGGGTTCCGTTAGCAGTCATCCGTTATGTGCTATAGGATGAACAATGCATTTAATGGGGTGGGATGGATGCAACCCTAACGGTGATGGCATTTCTGGGACAGTCACTTGTACGATGGTATTTTATGAAACTCGCACTTGTCAATAACATTTCTTGAAATTGGACGCTTGTCAATGACATTTCTTGGATTATCTCAAAGGGGATAAATCCACTGGTGTTCTTTTTAGCATTCCCATCACAGCAGTGACATCTGCATACATGCTGAAAAATTTAAATGAAATAATTTAGCTCAGATCAGTATGAAGTCCAAAACAAAACTATTTTGGGTGCTCGCGGTGTCATACAAAATGATCCAATATTCCATATATCTTGAGCACAGATGAATACAACATCATCCGTGTTATAGTCAGTTTGTAAGATAAGCATCGTCATCGGCAGACTTGAACAAGGCATAAAAATGTAAAAACTCTAAAAACCATATAGTCTCAAAAAATGAAAATAACAATTGCGAGCAAAGGAAAAACTTTTAAACGTTCCATAAAGGATAACAAATAGATGTACAATAAGCACAGAAAAACAGAACAGTACACATTATCTTTTCTGTAATTATAGAAAGATTTTTTTCCACCAACAAAATAATACATGGCAGAAACACAAAACAACAAAAATGTCTGTCACACTCATACCAAATGAATGTGCATGATACATAAGCAAGCATACCTGGGTAACAATCAAAATATGATTTTGCCTTCTCATGTTGAGAGTAGTAATACTTCACACCACAGCGTGTCCGACGTTCCCTTGTCAATGGATTGCGAATAGTAGCCATACCAAAGAGTTTGTCATATTCTCCCTGGCTAAATGGTTTGTTGAGAACATGTATCAATCTTTGCTTGAAATTCGATTCTTCCCTATCATTTATATGTATTGGCCATATAACTCCATGTGATCCCTGGAAAAATGAATAAAGAGAAATGTGTCAGAATTAAAAGGAACTATGTTATGACAACTGACAACTTCTGAAATTAAAAATACAACTAACAATATTACAAAAAATAAAATAAAGTATGGCATAGCATTAATCAGAGATGAGAAACACAAAAGCATTCCAACAATCAAACAAAAGGATCAGAACTACATGGGCTCCTTCCTTATTAAAAATCTATGTGCACTGTGAATAAGCATGGTACACAAATATACAAATACAACATTAACAAATTTTGTGATTAATTCGAACTATTAGCCTGGTGAGAATAATGTGGTCCAATAAGTCTTGCCATCTAAGAAATATGGAACAAGGGAAGAAAATGTGTGGATAAACAGAAAAAAAAAAGGTAAGATAATGTTAGTGTTAAAAAAAGCAATACAAGTCAAAACTCATCCAACTAATGCACCCCACCAAGTGCAAAGTTGCCATGTATTAACCCACTTCATGTAATTGCTTTAGTATGAGCTTTCCCATTGGTGCTTGCATATGTCCATGCACCGCATTTGACATTTCGTTAACCAATTTGATAAGATGACAGAAACGAAAATGTGTTTTATACTTTTGTTTCTTGTTTGGCAGCAGTCGTATATCTCATATGAGTTTCTTGTTTCTTGTAGAGTTTCACATCTGGAAAGTGAACAAATGAAAAACTTTTCTTCCTAGAAATTTGCCACTATGTTCATGTTGGTGTCCTTGGAGACAGGCAGCCATGCAGCTGGTGCCTCATGCGCAACAACATGCAGAGCTATGAGGTGACAATGGATTGGGTGCAAACCGAAAATTTCTTCAGTGTATTTGTTTTCATCTTTTTTAGCCTTGAAAATGAGTATGAATCATATCCCAATACAATTGCAATTATTCCCAAATAAGGCCAAATAGCAAATACTTCTGAAACTATGTGCATATAAATAGCAAAAAGGGCTATATACCAACAAGGTATACAACATTATCTATAAACAAAAATACCAGAATTCATAATCATTAAGAAGGTTAAAAATGTTGTAAAAATATATAACATGCCCCAGCTATAAAGAGTTCTCGGGAAACACCATTGGTGTGCTGGTTGGAAGACTCCACCTAATAGGGTTCAAATCCAATTAAATGGTTGTGTGATCCTTGCCGCACCGCCCAACATTTCCACATCCTCACTGCTCATCTTCCAACATAGATTCTTTGGGCCGTTGGCAGCTGGAGTTCACTGCATGGATAGTGATGGTACACGATCGTCAGTGGTCATGAAACCTTGACTATTATACCTTTCTAGGCATGCCAACCTGAGGTGGCGGTCGATACTAGAGTTAGAGAGAGCTAGAATGTGGAGGGAGTGGTCGAGGCATGACTCTCCCAACGGTCGACCTTCCTTCATCAGCAGGGTGGAGATCATGATGGCTCGACAGTTATGGTAGCCTATGATGATCTGCTCTTCACTTTGCTATATCCATCAATCTAGTCTAAATTAATTGGATCTAGCAATTACATAGTGTTGAGAAATTATCTAGAAGCTCTAGTAATTCTTCAAGGATCAAAACCATATTTCTACTATTTATTGGTTAGTTTCATCAATGGCGTCGACATGTGCGCTTCTTGAAAGCTTTGCCATGGAGAATTGGTACTTGAGATGTAGAGAGAAATCCATTATCTAATCTTCACAGGTTGGATTTGGCGATGACGATGGGTTGTAATGGTTGGATATGATAATGGACTTCTTGGAGGTGTTTCCCCGAAGATTAAAAACTCACACTTTTTTGCTGCATAGTTATTGAGTTCATGTGAATGTTTCTCTAGTTGTTACAGAAGCAGGGTTGTGTTGGCCAACACTAATTTCTTTGTTATGTAATTTTTTTGGCCTTCTATCACTTTCTTCGTAACAAGTGCTAAGCACTTGGCAATGTAAGGGTTGTGTGCTTCCCTAGTTTTCATCACTTTCCTTAACTAAACAAAATTGTGAAGAGATCTGTTTATAAGGAAATAGTTCAACAAACAAATGATTATTGGGCAACTTGTAACATCCTCTAATTATTGGGGATTTGTTTTCATACCATTGCTTGAACTCTAACAAGTGATGGTGTTTTGGCAATTTAGGCAATGGTATTTCAACTATTATCTCCCAATTATTGGGTTTTATGTACTTGGCCTGAGGCCCAACATGTGAATAGGCCCAACGCTATGTTAGCCAATGGCAATAATCAAATATATTCTATCACTGATGAAGAGTTTTATGCCCATCATATGGCCCATGAATAATGATAACAGTGACTAATTATCACTATCTAATAGTGCACGAACCCAGTCATGAATGGCATACAGGGTGACCAAGAACATTGAACAAATGAAAAAAAAAATAGATTCTAAGCCAAGGACATCTTCTCGACTGGACCATGCACATATGAGTCTTGTCTTATACGCATACATTGCTCAAACTAGAGTTCAGAACCAAAATCGGTACATAAATTGCAGTGGCAGAACTTCTAGTCAGTTAGACTAGATGAAACATTGTAAATATTAGAAGGCCAGGAAACTGTAGTATGCACATGCAGGAATTACAGAGTACTAGATTACGGAAACATTGTTAAGTAGACGTTTGTTTATATTATTGAGAGCAGGCATTGCTCGAGCAACTAATCATGATCATTTTCAGGCAAAGAAGGTAAAAGTCGAGCAGATTTCTGAAGTTGTAGCTTCAGATTAATTCATTAATTGAATAAAAGAGAAAATGCATAGTGTATTTGTTAGGCCCATGTTATCAAAAGCAGATTAAACAGATATAGCCTGTTTTATAATTCAACAAAAAGTACAGCCCAAAAAATACGATGCTAAGTACCAATTGCAAGCACAGATGCAGAGAACTATTTCCAAAATGAAAGCACACATGAAACATATGATCCTTAGCTATTGTCCAATAGAACAGATTAGTGAAACTGACATGCATAACATAAGAAGTTCTCACAGAAGTGATACGAGGGGCAGTTTTGTGGCCATCGCTTAAGTTTGTCAGTCTAGTTGTAGTTGCTAATTTCTCCACAGCTGGCACAATCTGCAAGTGCTCATCTTCCTCTTCCACCGTGATCACCTGCCCAGGCACAGGACATGCATGGTTGTTACACACATTACATAAGACTCGGAAATAACCAACATTGGGCCATGAGAACCTACCACACCCTCCGCTAATTGACCATCTTTCCCCTTAGCAGAAAGGGCAACATCTTTCTTCCCATGATCCTTCTTATCCTTCGGATTTTTAACCTCTTCCTTCTCATCCTTCTTATCCTTCACATTTTTCACTGGTGTTGTATCATCTTTCCCCTTAGAATGAAAGGAGAACTGTTTTTTGAGCTTCTTCTTCTGATCCTCTTCCGCTGCCATGGCACCATCTTCCCCCCTAGCAGGAAGGTCGACCACTTTCTTCCCCTTCTTCTCCTGATCCTCTTTTACCATGGTAAAATATTTCTCTCTAGACGGAACGGCAACCTCATTCTTCACATCTTCCTCCTCCTGATCCTCCTCCACAATTTTCGCCTAGCAGCAAGCAAACATGTATGTCAGAGACGCGCACAACAACAGTAAACAAGAAGATGGAAAGTAGAACGAGCTGGCAACCTTTCGTCGACGCGAATTGGGATCCGGAGCACCCATCACGGACTCATCGGAAGACTCATCCGAGCTGACCGCCGCGCCCGAAGCATCGTACCTGATCACATAGCCCTCATGCTCCAGCACAAAGCCGCCATTCCCAACGAGCCGCACGTTCTGAAGGAACACGCGGTAGTCCTCTTCGATGTTGGGGTCGGGACCGTGCAATGCGGGTTCCCCGGACGAGCTCTCTTCCTCCCCCTCCTCCTCCTCCACCCGGCGGCGCTTGCGTCTAGCCCCGCCCCGGGAGGAGGTGGAGACGCCGCCGTTGGTGGGGGGCTTCTCGTACTGGAGGTAGTAGGAAGGGTTGGCGCCATCGGCAGGGACGCGGACGGCGTAGGAGTGGCCTTCCTCGCGGACGTTGTCGAGGAAGTACTTCCAATCGGCGTCGATCGGGCCGCCGCCGCCGCCGCCGGCGGCGGCGGCGGCGGCTGCGGCGGTGGAGCGGGCATGATGGTTCGGCTTCGGCATCGGTGAGGAGTGGGGAACGGCGGCGGCGAGAGGGCGGATGGGGACGATGGTGGCGGCGCGTAAGTAGTAAGGGAGTGTTTGGTTGGGCTTTTCAACCTGCTTTTACTTTTGCAAAAGCCAAAAAATAACCAAAGGGCCCAAAAGCCACAACTTGTTTTTCTCCAAAACTGCTTTTAGTGTAGTATAAATCCAAAAGCAGCCCCTACCCCTACTTTCATCGGCTTTTGAGGGAAAAAATTACCCACCTATGCCATTACGGAAGAAAACAATTCGCTCTTTCTTTCTTTCCCGTTCCCCTTTCACGAGACCGAGTGCTGGCCGTGGTCCTTCGACGCAGCGCTAGGGTTTGAGGCCGCCTGCCCGATGCCGCCCCACGCCGGCCGACGACCCCCCACGCCGCCCCATGCTGCCCCTGCTCGACGCCGCCCCAGGCCGCCTGCCCGACGCCGCCCCACGCCGCCCCTGCTCGACGCCGCCCTAGGCCGCCTGCCCGACGCCGCCCCACGCCGCCCCTGCTCGACGCCGCCCCAGGCCGCCTGCCCCACGCCACCCCACGCCGGCCAACGACCCCCCACGCCGCCCCTGCTCGACGCCGCCCCAGGCCGCCTGCCCGACGACCCCCCACGCCGCCCGACGCCGCCCCACGCCGCCCCTGCTCGACGCCGCCCCAGGCCGCCTGCCCGACGCCGCCCCACGACGCCCCTGCCCGACGCCGCCCCTGCCGGACGCCTTCGCCACTGCTCCAGAAAGGTGAGGCCGAATGCTCCTGCTCTTGTGTTGCCCCTAGAATGTTGCAGCAAATTGATTTTTGTATTGCAAATTGATTGAACAAAAATTTATTTGGTCCAAGAATGGGTGACAAGGCAGATTGGGGTGATGGTTTTGTAAGGCATTTATTTGATGTTTGCAAAGAAGAGATAGAAGCTGGGAATAGACCCATGGGAATTTTCACCACTACGGGTTGGAAAAATGTTGTTTCCAAGTTTGCAGAAAAATCGGGTGACAAGCGAACCAAAAAACAATTGAAGAACAAGTTAGATGTGTTGAAAAAGGAATATACAATGTTTATGGAGTTCAAGAATTGTGCCACTGGTCTTGGATGGGATGAGGCAAAACAAACTATTGTATGTTCGCCGGAATGGTGGGAAGAACACCTTGCTGTAAGTACTATTCTTTCACCCTGTGATATTTTTTTTCTATTCTTTGTTATAGTGTGCCTTGCTAATTTTATTTATTTAATTTCAGAGATGCAACAATCGTGAGAAAGGAATCAAATGCAATCATGTGAAGTTTCGCAAACAAGGACCAAAATTCCTAGATGATTTGCATATCATTTTTGGTAAGTCACATGTTAGTGGGGCTTCAGCATCATGTCCTGGAGATGTATCCTCCGATGAGGCAAGTGATGATGATGTGGCTGAGGTACCAAAACCTGCAAACCCAGTGAACCCCGGAAAAAATAAACGCAAGGGGTCGTCCACTGTTGTTCCAGATAAGGATGAGAAGAGCTCATTCGTTCGTATGTACAAGAACACTTGTTTGAAGATAGAAACGGCAGCAGATAAGATTTCTACAAGTGTTGAAGCATCATCAGCTTCTCCATGCAATGTAGTCCCTACCATTAAAGAGGCTATGAAGATGGTGAAAGATTGTGGGGTAGAAGAAAAAACTGGTTTAATGCACACAGCCACAACTTTGATTATGAAGCCTGAATTTAGGGAGGTCTTTAGCTACCTAGAAACAAATGAAGGAAGACTCGATTTGATCGAGAGGGAGCATGAAAAGGAGATGATGAAGCGTTAGTGATTCCCTACGTTAAAATTTTATTTTTATCGATTGTTGTCTTGTTTATGTGATATGTGAGAACCATTTGCTTTCCTATGTGAGAACACTTTGAGTTATTTATTTGTATGTTGTAAACCAATATTTTCTTGGACATGTAAAACCGTTATTTCCATGTTGTGAGCTAATATTTGCTTCCCTATATGATGTTATGTTATGTACTTGTTGTTGTACTTGTTGATGTCCTTATGCTGTTACGTTGTTGTCCATATGTTCTTGCCGTTAATTATTACTATATCTTCTGTAGATGGATGGAAAATTGGTAGATGTAGCCAAAGAAGGGCAAAAGGGATTATTGATGCTAGCTGACCTTGCCCAACATGCTGCTATTATGGGAGAAATGACCAATTTGTACACTGAGCGGTATTTGCAAAAAGGTGTATACAGACAAACGCCAGAAACTGGAATTCAATGGGTGATGAGGTTGATGGATCGTCCAAGGTATTTTTATAAGATGTTTCGGATGAGCCCTGAGATTTTTCATGCACTTCATGACTTGCTAGTCTCTACCTACGGATTGAGATCGAGCAACAATGTTTCATCCATTGAGTCATTGGCGATGTTTTTGTGGATCGTCGGAGGGCCACAATCATTTTCACAAGTTGAAAGTCGTTTCACACGGTCACTTTGGACGGTTCACACCAAGTTTCATGAAGTGTTGAAGTGTTTGCGCAAGTTAGCTAAAGACAATATTACTCCTAGAGATCCTACTTTTTCTACAGAGCATGGAAGATTGAGAGAGGATCAATTTTGGCCATACTTTAAAGATGCGATTGGAGCAATAGATGGTTCACATATTTCAGTGGTAGTGCCATTGGATGAAACAATTAGCCACACATGTCGTCATGGATATACATCTCAGAATGTGCTAACTATTTGTGACTTTGACATGAGGTTTACCTTTGAGGTTGCTGGTTGGCCAAGTTCTGCACATGACTCGTGCATCCTCAGTCATGCATTGGCCAATTTTCCTTCATTTCCCGTGCCTCCTACAGGTATAAATGGTTCCTTCATTAATTTTAATATTTGTACACTATTATTATTATTTGCATTACTAATTTAGTTTTGTAGGAAAATATTATCTCGTCGACTCGGGTTATCCAAACCGAATAGGGTATCTTGCACCTTTCAAAGAAACCACATACCATATACCAGAATTTCGGCATCGTTCGGGACCTCCTCAAGGAAAGTGTGAGGTGTTCAATTTCTTGCATTCCTCCCTTCGAAATGTTATTGAAAGATCTTTTGGAGTCTTGAAGCAAAAGTGGCGTATTTTGAAGGGCATCCCAAGTTTCTCACCTACTACTCAGAAGCATATCATCATGACTTGTCTTGCTTTGCATAACTTCATCCGTGATAGCAATTTACGTGATATGGAGTTTGAGAGATGTGATGCTGATGAGGACTACTTACTACACGATACAAGTGACACGTCAGACGATGACAGTGAAGATGCAGAGAATGATGATACCATGAATACTATTCGTACTAGGATAGCTGATGCTTTGATTAGTGCAAGAGGAGGATAGTTATTTTGAGATATGCATCATTATATGAACCATTTATCTTTTGCTCTGTTTATGTGGACCATATCACTTTGATGGATGAAAAACTAACATATTTTGATGAAAAACTTTGATTGATGAAAAACTTATACATTTTTTCTTTAAAAATTGGCCATTCAAATACAAAATATTGAACAGATTAGGTTTGTACGAGTAATTTGCATATAAACAGTCCCACATGCCATTAGGGGTATTACAGGTATTTCTTCTACAACCTACAGTTTCACAGCTGCTCTAACCAAACGGGCTTCTGCTTTTCCCACAGCTGATTTTCCACAGCTGCTTTTCCACAGCCCACAGCTCACAGCAGCTTTTTCAAAAGCCACAGCTCAACCAAACACACCCTAAATCGGATAGGTGAGGTTACTGATGAAAATAGGACGGACGCTATCTCCAACTACGTCTAGATGTGGGTGGGCGCTATTCTCCGTAGCGTCCGTTCTCTCACGCAGCCCAGCCATCGAGAATCGACTCTTGATAGGCGCGATGCCGTCATAGCGCGCCCTACCGTGCCCGGTGCCCTTCGTACAAGCTCTTCCATCTCTCAGCGCCGCGGCGGGCACAGATAACACTGAATCCTCCAACTTCAAGGGACACCCATCGACCACTCCTATAATATCCCATCTCATTCTAGGTTGAGTTTTTTCTTGAAACGAAGGAAGTATTTCTAAAGAACACCGTTGTCGGTTCTACGAGTCCAAAAGCCCGCGTTTCTTGAGTCCTCGGTCTTTGTGCAAGTCCAGAAGCCTGCGTTTTTTGGGTCCTCGGTCTTTGTGCTGCATTGGCTCATTCTCTCTGTTTGTTTCATGCCATCCAAGGCTCTGTACCTCGTCAACTTTTTCATCTACTTTTGCAAAGAAGCTTTCTTTTTAAACCTGAATTGAATCCATTAAGTCCTGATCGGTTAATCCCCAAGAAAAAGGGATTGGACGGGGTTTATTCCACACCTATTATGGTGTGGAATTATTCCCCACTCAATCCCCTCCAATTCTTTTCAATCCCCTATAACCCGAACAAGGCCTTAGTGGTGAGATTAGCATCACATATTCATTTAGCAAACTATTAAAACAAATTGACTAAACCTTATACAGCGCTAGCTCCGACTTGATGTCTTTTGTTAATGTTTGATATCGACAATAATAAAAAGGGGCTATGCACAAGACTAAAAAGTGGATGAATGCAAAAGAGTTAGGAGTTTAGACAGGTTCAGCTCCCTCCCTCAATGAGGGTAATACCCTACTCATGTTTGATCGATTGGATCCACCGGATTGTATTAACTGGTGTGATTTGTGTATCGCTATGAATTTGGTGATTCACTATACTCTTGGAAGGGCTCCCTCGCCGCCTTCTATAGGTCGAGAGACAGGGTTACAAGGAGAAAAATCTAACTGGATTCGGCTTTAATTTCCTAATGTGTGAAAGGTAGGAATTAGACGGGGCTCTACACCTTGCCATAGAATACAAGACAATGTAGTAATCTATTACATATTACATGGATCCGACCTATCTCCCATCACCAATAAGATATGCAGATCGTGTGGGTATGTGATACCCATATCATCCACAGTAGCCTATGAGATCTTCACAGTCGAGTTGCAGGCTTTGTTCGGATACATGACCAATGACAAGTCCTTTAATTATCCTGCGAAGGCTTCCTAACTACTTCCTTCATGAGTCCTCCTCCTAGAATTCGGTTAAGAGGTTGTGGAGGGTTGTATCAAATAATTGAATAAATAGGTGCATCGAATATATGCACCTAATAGGTATAGCCCTTGACTATGTGCTTAGTTAAAAAAGAACTGAACATATAGTCAGACCCTTATATACCAAGTGACCTATACATTGGAGCAATATATGAGGTATGAATCCCTGACTAACTTGACCTGAGTGATATACTGACTACATCAAATATGATGCGCGTAACTCTAGGCCAATCGCGTCTTAAAAAATAATGATGTGCATAGCTCTAGGCGAATTGCATCTTAACTGGGGTGTTTATCAATCAACATCTCACTTTTCTATAAAAAGCTAGTTGGGATGCTTTATGAGAGAATGTTGTTGATAACCCTTTAAAATAACATTACCATAGCCAACTTGTAACCAGTAGGTAACGCTTGAAAAAGTAAGGGTTAATTTGATCCATGCCACTGCAAATATGACATATTAGAAAAATGCCATTACTATTCGTGATATCGGCTACATGCCACTGGAATTTGAGAAAATTGGAACCATGCTACTCCCGTCCATTTTTCAGTCAACCTCCGTCTAATCCACTTGTGAAATGTCACTTTTGCCCCTTCCCCTTCCATCTCCCGACACGTTCCTCCACCTCAGGCTTCTCCATGAGCTTGACATCAGCAACAACCGCTTCGTCGGCGGCTTCCCGGAGGTGGTGCTCTCGCTGCCGTCGCTCAGGTACCTCGACCTCAGGTTCAACGACTTCGAGGGCGCCATCCCGCCGAAGCTGTTCGACCGCCCGCTCGACGCCATCTTCCTCAACTCCAACCGGTTGACGCACCCCATACCGGCGAATCTTGGAAACTCGCCGGCGTCCGTCGTCGTGCTCGCGCACAACAGGCTCGGGGGTTGCATCCCGCCGTCCATCGGGAGGATGGCCGAGACGCTCAACGAGATCGTGCTCATCGACGACGAGCTCACCGGATGCGTCCCGCCGCAGGTCGGGTTGCTCAGGAAGGTGACGGTGTTCGACGTCAGCGGCAACCACCTCCAAGGCCCGCTTCCCGGAAGCGTCGCCGGATTGGCCGCCGTTGAGCAGCTCGACGTCGCCGGGAACCTCTTCGAGGGCCCGGTGCCGGCGAGCATCTGTGCGCTGCAGAGCCTCAGGAACTTCACCTACGAGGACAACTTCTTCTCTTCGCGGCCGGGTTGCCCGGCGGCGATGGCCGACGGGCGGTGGAACTGCATCC
Organism: Oryza officinalis; assembly: GCA_008326285.1. Taxonomy (NCBI): domain Eukaryota; kingdom Viridiplantae; phylum Streptophyta; class Magnoliopsida; order Poales; family Poaceae; genus Oryza; species Oryza officinalis. The sequence continues at coordinate 9,410,414 of BDMV01000004.1, read as the reverse complement.
CTGGCGCTCCGGCTCAGCGGCCGCCGGCGCAGTGCGCCGCCGCGGCTGCCCACCCGTTCGACTGCAGCAAGGCACAATGCCAGGCGCCGCCAACTCGGCGCCCAGGTGGCCGCACGCCGCCGGCTCCTCATAGATCGCCTTTGCCACACCACATGCCTCCGAGACGGACGCCGAGCTCGCCGACCACATCTCACCCGCCGCCGCCGGGGAGCTCCGGGGCTCCAGTCATGCCGCCGCCGCCGCCAACCTACAGCGAGAGCCCCAAATCCTCAATGCCGCCATCGACCTCGCCACCATCTTCCCACGGCTCGCCTCCGTCCTCGTCCACACCCCCGGGCCAACCCATGGCCTCACCCCCAACAGAGCACCCGGGATACGTGCTGCCGCCGCTCTCGCCGCCTCCCAGCATCACATCAGCACCGCCGGCGACGACGCCATCAGGACACCACACTCCCGTCCCGGGAACACCATCCTCGCCGCCAAGCTCTTCTTGGTCGCCACCACCACCTCAAGGCAGCGGCGGGAAGCTGCCGTTCCCGCCGGTGCACGGCGTGGCGTACTCGTCGCCGCTGCCGCCCGCGGGAGGGAAGCTGCCGTTCCCGCCGGTGTACGGGGTGTCGTACTCGTCGCCGCCGCCGCCATCGAAGCCATACAACTAGGTAGTGTCACTGTCTGCAGCTGATCTGACGGTGGATGGATCGGTCACCGCCTCCTCGGTCGGTCGCCGGCGTCGGACTCGTCGTTGTTCATCATGAGTACATTTTTCACTATAGTAGCTTTGGTTGGGGTTGATTAGCTTCCATTTTTCTCTTTCTTTGAGGTTGTTTGGTCAGATCGAATTCAAAGGCTCTGTGGATTCTTTCTTTCTTCGTCTCGTCTACTTTTTAACCATCTTTCTTTCCAACTCGATCGATCACATCACTCGCTAAAAAGGATTGGATTAGCTTTGATGAAGGGGCAAAAGTGACATTTCACAAGTGGATTAGACGGAGGTTGACTGAAAAATGGACAGGAGTGGCATGGTTCCAATTTTCCCAAATTCCAGTGGCATGTAGCCGATATCACGAATAGTAATGGCATTTTTCTAATATGTCATATTTGCAGTGGCATGGATCAAATTAACCCAAAAAGTAATGGCTTCGGGCAAAATAGCATGTGGGCAATCAGAGCAGCACCACCCAAGACACAATTAGGCATGCTCACCACATGAAGTTTTATTATTGGCCTCGACCGTGCTAGGTTTCTGTCAGGCCCAGAAATTCACGAACCAGAATTCCCAAGCAGAATGAGCATTAAAACCCCTGTCCAGGATTGGCCAGGGTACACAAACGACAAAGTTGATACATAGATCCACGTCTTACAAAACATTATATAAGTCCTACAAATAAAGTGAAAAGATAAAGCAAGCTTAAACTAAAGACTTGACGCTCGCAACGTGGCGATTTCACTTCATGGGCATCCTTGACGGCAGCGACGAAGCCTAATCCTCCGAGTGACCTCCATTCGAGAAGTACTCCAGTTCTAATGTGGGAGAGACAGAGCAAGACTGAGTACTACCCACTGTATTCAGTAAGTCATACCAAGAGAAGGTATCATGCAAGTGATTCCAAGGGAGGCTAGGGGATCTTTTGCATACAACAGGCATTTAAAAGAAGTAGTTGAAAGTAGTAAAACTGTAGAATGTAATAAGCAATATTAACCATAATTGTCCAATGCTACACCACGTTGTGACAGGCCCAACCAACCAGTTCCATTAGGCCGAATTAATAATGATGAAACTAATCACGATGAATCTGGTTGATCGCCCATAACCGAGGGCACAACTATTCGAATAGTTTTTACTCTAATCAGAGGTGTACAACTGTACCCACAAGACACAGCCCCATGACACGTTTCCGTGCGCCGACGTGCCACCATGATATACCAGAAAGAAATTGTGACAGAACCCTTTGCATAACTCCCCTAACCAATCACACCACGTTGAGGTTTTGCCCCCACCCTTAAACCGGGGTGGGCAGCCCCCTCATGCGCTATGGTGAATTCAGCAGCCGATCAACCCTTAAACCGGGGCCGACCCAACCTCCATCATGCTCACCCTTGCCTAGGTACGTCAGAGAGGGTAAAGTTATACTACAAGCCTAGTCGTTGCCTACATTGGCTTGTGGTAAACACGGTAGTTCTTTTAGGGTTTTCCGTGAATCAGTCCTTTATTGCTATGAGCATGTCTATCAAAACCATATACCCACAGCCCACCATTAGGCATATTTTAGTTGAATTAATACCATGGTGGTGCATGTTCATAATCATCATAATTAATCAAGGTCTAAGATATTAGTGAGATTCCCCAAAGTGAGCTAGTTGATCTAAGCATGGTTAAGCATCTCCTAAACCAACATCTAGTCATGTTATATCCCAAGTTATCAATGACACAGGGTGAACAAGCTACGGCTGAGCATAATAGGCATCATCCCACATGACATTATAAAATAATGCATAATTTAAATAGAAAGCGGGATATTTGCAAAATAGAAACAATATGCGGAATGAATGATTTGCCTTGCTCTGGTGCTGTTGGGATCTCCGCAACAACATCGAAATAAACAGGATCATCGGAACTGTTGGAATCTATGCAACATACAAAAAACACAAGCAAAACATGCTTTAAGTCTACTGAAACAGGAAACAAAATCATTTTAATGGATTCTAGGCATTTTTACGAATTTACTGTAATTTGAATGGACTTAAACGGAGCTCGGATGAATTTTCTATGAATTTTAGAAATTCTATGTGTTTTTACTATAAACAGAAAAAGTCCTTAATTCAATTATTGCACATTAAAGGCGACTGTTGACATCAGAGAGGGGAAGGAGCCGGTGTCGACAGGCAGGCCCCACCCGTCGATGACACATGGCAGGCGTCGCACGGTGGACCAAGTCCATTGGGCCGGTGACAGGTGCGCCACGTGATGCACATGTGGCGCCGTGTAACATACCCAAAACTCAAATTTCGAATTTTGACTTCAGCTAAATAATAAAAATGTGTTTTTGAGTTGATGACCAAAATTATTCAAATATAAAACCTATGTAAGGTTGAACTAGCTAGTACCCATATGCAAATTTTGCAAATAATTTAAAACTTTTTCTTCCTAATTTAATTTGTCATGTAAAACATTTGCATGTTTGCATAAACATAGGATGTGGTGTGTGATTTTAGTTTTTTTAAATATTTTTGGATCTTGGATGAATTTCATAATATGTCTCCTCAGCCTAAATGTGGTTACATATTAAATTCATCTATAATAAAAGCATTACCCTAATTGTTACCTTAGGTACACTTAAGTTAACTTAAAAAAATATACCCACTAATGCACAAGTGTCTTGTGAGGTTAAGTATGGTGAAATGAAAGTACTGTCTAACGACATCATCTCTGGTTAATTACAAATCAAAATATAATTTTACAATCATTTAAACATATATTTAAAATAGGAAAGGTAGATAAGCTTACTGAATATCTGAAAGTAATTGGTGTCATATAAAATTGTGGCGCTCCAAACTATACCAGTCCAAGAACAAGAACCGGCATAGGCTAGAGGTCACACTATTACACGTGATTACAGTACCAGTCCCAGGATCCACAAGCTGGTACTCATAGAATAATTGTGAAAATCAGAAATAACAAAGCTTTATTACAACCTTGAGGGAGGTCTCATACATACTACCGTCATGGACATGTCCCAGACTGGTAGAAACATAGACAGACAGAAATGACAAAGACGGAAGCATAGAGAATAGCGGCGGGGTGCATAGAGTAAAAGACACAAAGAGGAAAACAGCAAAATGAACCACAGGCTATGTTTGGGAACTAGGCCTAAAACCCCGAGAAATCGTACTCAATCTGCTCCTGGAAATATGCCACAGTGGAAGGGTCGAGGTATCCTTCTACTAACTCTATAAATATAAATATAAGCAAGGGTGAGTACTCGGTGTACTCAGCAAGCCAGATAAAATATGACATGCAACGCTATAAACAAGGAGGAGTAAGGTTACTTTCGAAAAATAAGGTTTTTTTTATTAATTTGGTTTCAAAACACTAGTGATTCAAATTTTAGTTTGGAACGAGGCCCACGTCTCGCCTCACTTCCGAGGTTGCTTTGCAACAACCTATCATAGTAATCATAAGTCCCATGTCCAAACTCAATACCGTGCCGTCTCAGTACAAAACCAACGTTGTGCTGTCTCAGCACAAAACCAACATCCTGGTGCCCAAAAGACACCCCAAGTCACATAGGCTCATTCCCAACTATGAAGGCTGGCTGTTCGCCACAAAGGCAAACTCTGATAACGGCTCCCATCCCACAAACCATTTCATTAAAGAAGTTTTAAAACAAAACTACGTTATGAGAAACACCTCACATCCGCCCATGACTATGGGCACAGTTGTTTAAACAATTTTACTAAACTCTCTAGAGGTTACACGCTTTACCCACACGCCATGAACTTCTCACATTACCGAACACACGTGGATCAAACATGGCCGACAAAGGAGAGCTCACTACAAAACTTTTCTGTAACCAACCCATAAATGTCCCGTGTCACACAGATGAGTAAAATCTCTCCACCAAGCATCAGGCCTTCATCTACTCAGGCCCCACCGTATGGACCCCACGACACATCCCCACTGTAGGAGATTGCCGTAAACTCCACCATACCGGTGCTCTTCACCTGCCAACATCCTAGGCACCTACATTTTAGCTACTTACTAGGCCAAGGGCATCCTATTCTACCCGTGTGGTCGTACTGTCTTATGTTTAGATGAATTTTCCAAAGGACTTGGTCCTTATGGATGATGCGTAGCCAAACCACCCAGGTACTGACTCCTGCATCATCAAGTTTTTTTTAAAAGCATTTTTCCATCTTAAAACCAAACCAACATCTCATCGGGTTTTTAAACAACAATGGTGTTAAATATCCAAAAGTTTCCTATACGATAGTGTTGGCGCAGAATTTGGACCCGTTCGACCACAAAACGGGTTCCACGTTACCACGGCGGCCTGGGAGATCTGCTTAACTCCAGTGCAGGTCCAAATTGGCTTGCCTAGTCGTGCGCAGAGCGTGCCAGTTGATTTGATCTGCAATCAACAAGAAACAAGTAAACCATATCAGAAAACAATGGTCGATCGGCCAATAGACCGATGTCACATTGTTATAGCCCAGCCGATAGGGCAAAGCTGTATCGGCTTACTCAAGATAATAAATAAATTGAAACAAATCTAATCTCATCAGCCTATTTTAACATGTCTAAGGCAAATTACTAGAATCAGCCGATGAGGATTTCATGAAGATAACCACACTAGCTATTACCCTAGTGCAAACTTATACAAGCCAATCGGCCAATATAAATACACCAATCACAAAGACATCTTGAAGACACCCTGCAACCGATACGTTTATATTCGTCGATCCACATGTATAAGTGGCAAACACATGCAAAGACATGAATAATCACATGCATTAGGTAAGACCGGCTGAAACCCCGGCGCTATCCTTAATTACAATCGAAAACAGGCTTTGTGTTAGACCTCGAAACAGGACTAAGGTCGATAGCAACTCAAAGTGTGAATCGAGACTTAACACAAAGAAACTCAAGCCGTCGATTGCTTTTGGGGATGGTAAATGCCTTAGATAATCTGAACGAGTAAACCAATTCAATCATCGTCGGCAACAAACCCTAAAACGAGTTAACCGCTGGCGAGATGGAATTAGCAAACCACATCTATATTAGCTAAAACACGATAAACGACGATCACATCATCAGGGCTTAACGTGCCTAAAGGGACACGCTAGCCCCGACGATGCAAATCGTCAGGTACTAGTTCTTACCTTGCTCTAGGGAAGCAAGAACTCGTCAGGAGTCGACCTCTTACGAGGGTTGGCGATGCGCCGAAAGTAGATTGATTTGATTGTATGATTGATTGAGAGAGAGATTACATGTACAAACTATCGGGATATTTATACCCGAGGTTACAACAGAACCCTTGTAGGGCACGATCTTATCTACAACTAACAAACAAGTCCTTGCGGCAGACTTAAGCCACAGATTAGATCTAAACTGCTTAATTTACAAGATACAATTGCCTAAAACCGAGCTTTATCTCTATTTGGCAACTTCCTTGAAGCTTATTCCGAGCCCAAACCAAGCCCACATTGACGCTGTCAACTCACAACCCGTATTGGCCCACGACCAAACCGAATCCGTATCGGCCGATACGCTTTCTATAGCAACACCTCCCTAGTCCGATACGGTTACCGGGTCCGATACGAAGCCTGGTCTGACTCCAACTCAATCCTTCCTCTCTGCTTCGGTTTCCTCTTTTCTCTCCAAGTTGATTACCAAAATCCGTTGTTAACACATGCCCCCCAATTCCGCTTCATTATATAATGTGGCGGAATTAGCTCCAAGGAACCCATCGACTTCTTTGCTAGGTCTAATCTGAAAACCGCGCAGATCCAGATTCGAATCCTTCCGCCGCCGATTCAACAAACCCTTCACGTTTCTCAACTCCGGCGACCCCTCGGCGTTCCGTCAGCATCGACCCCCTTCACAGCGACCCCTTCAACGACAACAATGGCCTCCGCCCCATTCTACGCCTCTGAGATCCCTGCGGTAAGTAAATTCCTTCAAAATCCAGATTATCGCTTTTTTTCTCCGATTTCTCCAAGTTAGGTTTTTACTCTCTTCCCCCCGGGTCTTATATCTTCATCGCCATTCTCATGATTTAGGTCTTCAAAAACCAAATCTTAATCCCCACCGACGACAAATCTCACCGCTTTCTACTAGGCCCCATGGGCGACTGTGACCCGACTTGGCTAATCAACGCCGAGACTGACAGAATCCCCTTCAGGCAAGCCAAGCCCACTGTTTCTGCATGGAAACATACCTTCAGGTCATGGCCGTCGATGCTGAACGGATACAGAACCTGGCATAAGAGGATTGCTGCCACCAAGCAAGTCCACTGGGACGAGATTGGGATCGGCCAATGCATAACTCTGTCCCTGGCCGATACCAAGAAGAATGAGCCACTCATGTCGGCTGCTAGCTACTTCTGGTCCAGTACCTTGAATGCCTTCATATTCAAGCAGGGTCCGATGACCCCAACCCTTATAGATGTCAAGATACTAACAGGATTGGATATCAACTCCGAGATCAACCCCTTCAGCCTCCTGGTAAACAGCAGCCACAAGTTGAAGACCAAGAAAATCGGAGGCTGGTCCGGATACATCTCTGAACACATGGAACAGGGATCGGGCTCAGAGCGAGAACACGTAGCTTTCCTGACATTGTGGTTGGAGAGATTTGTCTTTTGCGGATCGACTGCGGCCCCACTACAAACTGTCAACACTTGGCTCAGGCTTTGGTCGACAAGAGACAAATCCCCTTGGGCCGATACCTTTTAGGAGCTGTATATCGGCTACTTCATGTTTCCACACAAGACTTGATGCTAAAACAGACTGTGGCTCATGGAGGACCATGGTGGTTCATTCAACTCTGGCTAACCATTTACACCAATACCATGGTCGATCGGCCACCTCTATCGGACTCTCGCTTTCCATCAAAATACGCCGATCACGAAGATGCATGTCCTATGGGGAAGCAGCCTCCATTTATCCAGGAGCAGACCAATCGGCCGATGACATGTCTTCATGGTTCATCCGATTCTTCACCGACCCCCCATCAGCCAGGATGGACATGTTTGTCTATACGTCGGACCGAGATTTTGAACCCCCTGATGACCTCCTGCTGAGCTTGATAAATGATGACATGGAGTCACGGGAATTATTCATGATCGGCCTCACTCCATGCCTGCTCCCAGTAGGCATATTTCAGGGAAGGAGCACCAGCCTGTCCTATGAGTTTTACAACCCAATGGTAGCTGCTAGACAGTGCGGACTCGGGCAACTCCCCATCAGCCTGTATCTTCATAAGCTCCTAGAGAGCAGAGGCACGGTTCCATTAGCGCTGATTATGAGCAAGGCGTTTGAAATCGAGCTCCCAATTCTCGGCGACTGCGATCGGCTGCATCTGAACACTTTCGTCCACATCAATTTCCAAACATGGTGGCAAGAGTGGGCCGCTCACATATTCCATCAATCGGCCAGGTTTTATGTGACGGAGCTTATCCAAGGCATCAGCCCTCAAGTTCCGGACGAGCCGATTCCATCTGTGAGCAACAGTGGACGGAAGATCTTCTACGCTCAAGCCATAGCTCCATCAGGGTCAACCATCCTGGAATCCATCATCGGTCTCACTGCCCCAAAAGTGGCGTCGCTTCTCCAAGGCCCGATGCCTAAAGAAAACCCCAAGAGGAAAGCGCCGGCCAAAAGCAAATCGCAGAAAGCCAGCAAGAAGGCTAAAACCGATGACCAAGCCGATCTTGAAGAGCTGGACCCTTCCCTGGAAGACTTCCTCGACGAACAAGTAATGGAGGAAGAGGTTGACACAGTAGCTGCCGACGCACACGAAGAAGAAAACCCGTCGGTTGAAACCACCCAGGAGCCATCGGCCGAAGCTGCGGAGATCCCACCGGCCGATGACCAAGATGATGTCCCGCAACCAAAAAGGACCAGACACACAGTTCGCAAGGTCAATAAAATTTTCTCTTTGTGTTTACATAATCTCCTTGTACTGTCATACTTTAACTTCATATCCTTTTCAGGCTGCGGCGTCGTCTGTGTTGAAGGAGAGAACTCAATCGGCCCCTTTGCCAAGAACCAAGAAAGCAACTTTGCAACGGCGCGAACGAGCCAAGGCACGATTGAGGACTCCTTCTCCTTCTCCACCACCCTCTCCGACTGTCTCGGTAAGAGTTGATTTTTTGCATTATCTTTCTAATCACATAACCCTATTTACCAATTTCCTGCTTTTTCAGCCTAGGGCTCCATCACCTTCACCACATCGGCCAACCCCCTCGCCTACTATGTCGACACAGCAAAGGGAGGCCGATGCGAGCACCACCGATGCTCCAACACAGGTAACTAGGATTACTCTGATCCCCTTTCTGCCGGTTCCTGTTTAACGGGGCTGACCTTGACCCATGTTGATATTTGCAGAACCTAGCCGATATGTTCTCCTTTGATATCGGCCAGTTTCTTGACGATGAGGACAAGGAGCTACAAAGCACAGCCAGGGCACCGATCTCTGATGATCTGAAGAACCGGCTGACCGATATCGCCAATCGGCTGGAGTCCTCGCTAGAGTACTTGGTGGAAGATTGCACCCCTATCAGGGTTAGGGTACAAGACATTCAAGATGAACTGCCTGAAGACCTGATGGAGGTCCTAACACCGGCCATCTTCTTGGAGCAATACCGATTCAAGCTCAACAAAGCCAAAGAAAGACTCGCAGAGCGACGAGAGCGTGAGCAACTGGAATCGGCTTTATCCGCCAGCAAAGCCCAAGTTAACGCTGACAAGACCAAACTGGACGAGCTAGCGGTGGAGCCGATCGTCTTGAAAAACAGACTTGAAGAACTTCGTCGTCTCGAGGCAGAGCTAGAATCGAAGCTGGAAGCCACGCGTCAAGAGATCCAAGAAGTCGAAGTCGGGATAGCTGCATCACCCAAGGCTATCGAAGACCAGATGGCGAAGCTCAAGGCATCGGCCAAGTATCTTGCCACCCTGAGTAAGTCATTGAAGCCAATCCCAGGGTCGACGGCCGATGACGCCCAAGCTATAGAAGATATTGAACAAATCCGCCGTAGAGCCATTGCAGCTATTGCAGACTTCATAGGGTGATGTAACCTATTTCTTCGTTTCACCGTGTAGACGCAAACCTTATCGGCCACGTAGCCGAATTTGTCTGAAAATTCCATGTTTGAATATTACTTCTGAAATCCTCTTTGCAAACAAATATCCCTTTACCAATCAGTCTCATCGGCCAGAAAGCCGAATTCGATCTTACTTTGAAGAAGAAAATTTTGAAAATTTTGTATATATATATATGCCCCCCAAATTTTAGAAGATGAGGGCTCATGTTGTAAAATTTGAACTAAGGGCGATAGTATGTATCGGCCATCTAAAGACGATGCATAACACATCGGCTGTAATCATAAATCGGCTGGAGGGCCGATCATGAGTCGATCCAGACGCTAGGATAATATTTCTTCAAGTACTTGCCATTAAGAGCTCGTCCATAAATCTCGCCATCCAACCCCTTGAGCAAATAAGCATTGCGAGGAACACAGCGATGAATTTGAAAAGGACCTTCCCAATTAGGTGACCACTTGCCGAATTTATTATCTCTGGAACCAATCGGCATTATTAATTTCCATACAAGATCCCCTTCTTCAAACGACTTGGCGACAACTTTTTTGTTGTAATGACGAGCCACTCTATCTTTAACACGTTTGATCTTTTCTAGGGCCCGTAATCGGACATGCGCCAAATCGTCTAACTCATCCACCATAAGATTATGGTACTCATCGGCTGTCAAGTCGTCTTGCAAAGCAATCCTTCTTGAGCCGATGTTGGTTTCCCACGGCAGCACCGCTTCATGTCCATAAACCAGCTGATACGGAGGCACTTGAATTGCACCATGGCAAGCCATCCGATACGCCCAAAGGGAATCGGCCAGCGTTGCGTGCCATTGCCTCGGCTGTTCGGCGATTTTCCTCTTGATTAACTTGATTAAAGTCTTATTAGAAGCCTCTGCCTGTCCATTAGCTTGCGCGTAGTAAGGAGAAGAATTTAATAATTTAATGCCCATGCTATCGGCGAACTGGATGAACTCATCGGACACGAAGATTGATCCTTGATCGGTGATTATCGTCTGAGGTAACCCAAACCGATATATGATATATTCCTTGACAAACTGAATTGCATCTTTGGAATCAACCTTCTTAAGGGGAACGGCCTCAACCCACTTTGTGAAGTAATCGGTAGCCACCAAGATATATTTGTGTCCCTTGTTCGATGGCGGGTTAATCTGGCCGATCATATCTATTCCCCATCCACGAAACGGCCACGGCTTTATGATGGGATGCATAGCCGATGCCGGTGCTCTTTGAATTGCTCCAAACTTCTGACAATCCTGACATCCTTTATAATACTTGAAACAATCCTCTAGCATGGTTGGCCAAAAATACCCAATGCGTTTCAACAGCCATCTCATTTTATGGGCCGATTGATGTGTTCCACAAATCCCTTCATGGACCTCGCTCATAACGACTTTGGCCTCCTCAGGACCTAGGCACTTGAGCAAGACACCATCAATCGTCCGATGGTATAAATCATCATCTAACAGGACATACTGCAATACTTTGTATTTCATTTTTCGTGACGTCGATTGGGAAGGATTCTTCAAATAATCAATGATAGCAAATCTCCAATCGTCGGCGTCCACGGTGGCGATTTGAACTCATGTATCCTTGGCCATCGGCCTGTATCCCGATGCCCCCTAAGCCAGGTCATTGGCCTCGAAGTTTTGCTTCCTGGGTATATGCCTCATCGTTACGATCTTGAATGCCTGAAGCAACACCTTGCACTCTTCATTGTAGACTTTGAGGATGTCATCTTTGCATTCGTACTCTCCAGAAAGTTGATTAATTACCAGTTGCGAGTCACCAATGATCTCTACGGAATTGGCCTCGACTTCTTGTAATAACTGCAAGCCTTTAAGCACTGCTTCGTACTCTACTTGATTGTTAGTATAATAAGGCTTGATAGTAAAAGCAAACTCAAAGCTTGCCCCCCGAGGGGATATGATAACTAGCCCGATACCGCATCCATGTGTGCAGACGGATCCATCGAAATACAAGGTCCATGGCACGATATCTGCATATGCAACTGACTCGTCTCTGTGTTGAACAATGAAATCGGCCAGGGCTTGTCCTTTGATTGCTTTGGCTGATTCATATCTGAGATCAAACTCTGTTAAGGCAAAAATCCACTTCCCAATTCTTCCTTTTAACACAGGGGCCGATAGCATGTATTTCATCACATCGGCCTTACTTACCACAATGCACTCGTTGGAAAGTAAATAATGCCTCAATTTAGTACATGAAAGATATAAGCACAAACATAATTTCTCCACCGGTGTGTACCTTGTCTTAGCGTCTAACATCCTCCTACTGAGATAAAAAATAGCTCTTTCCTTGTCATCAATATTCTGAACCAACACTGAGCCGATGGATTTCTCATCGGCCGATAGGTACAGTCTGAACGGAACCCCTTTCTGTGGAGGGATTAGAACTGGCGGAGAAGTTAAATACTCCTTGATATCGTCCAGCGCCTTCTGCTGCCTATCACCCCATACGAACTCTTCATCCTCTTTTATCTTCAATAACGGAGTGAACGACTCTATTCTTCCTGATAGGTTCGATATAAAGCGCCGAACAAAATTGATCTTGCCGAGCAGAGATTGTAACTTGGTCTTGTTCGTCGGAGGTTTGATTTTCTTTATAGCATCGATATTCTTCTGTGTAATCTCGATTCCTCTTTCGTGGACCAAGAAACCCAGGAACTGACCGGCCGATACGCCAAAGGCACACTTGTTAGGGTTCATTTTTAAGCCATACTTCCTCGCTCTTTCAAGTACCTTGCGTAAATCGGCCAAGTGCATATCATATTCTCGTGACTTCACGACAACATCATCAATGTAAACTTAAATCAAAGAGCCAATGAGATCATGAAAAATATAATTCATGGCCCTCTGATATGTAGCTCCAGCATTCTTCAAACCAAATGTCATGACAACCCATTCATATAGGCCGATTGCCCCTAGGCATCGGAAGGCTGTTTTGTGAACATCTTCTTCGGCCATGAAAATTTGGTTGTAGCCTGCGTTCCCATCCATGAAGCTTATAACCTTGTGTCCAGACGCGGCATCGACCAGCAAATCGGCCAGAGGCATAGGGTACTCGTCCTTCGGTGTTGCTTTGTTCAAGTCTCTGAAGTCAATACATACCCTAAGCTTGCCATTTTTCTTCACTACTAGAACTATGTTGGAGACCCACTCTGCATATCGGCAAGGTCTGATGAAGTTGGCATCGTAAAGTCATGTGATCTCTGCCTTGATAGCTTCATGTATATCGGCCTTGAATCTCCTAAGAGCTTGTTTAAACGGCCGTTTGATTGGTAGCCGATGTTCTACAATCGATCGGCTTAATCCTGGCATTTCATGGTATTCCCATGCAAAACAATCCATGAATTCTTTTAACAGATTTATAAGATTACTCTTGTATTCCTTTGACAGTTTAGCACTTATGTACGTCGGCCTAGGCTTATCACCTATCCCTATATCAATCTCTTCAAGTTCATCGGCCGACGTAAAACCGTGTCCCAACTTGCCGTCTAGCTCGTCCACCGCATCATCTGTGTAGGGACTAGCTTGCTCATCTTCAACGGCGGACGGCGCTTCTCTGCTAAAGTAACTGCTTGTCTTGATCTTTGATCGTCTCGATGTCGCAGTCAGTTACTTTCAGGAAATCGGCGTCCCAGACTTGTCCGGACAAGCAGTTGATTCCCTCCATCTCCCATACTGCGAGATCGACATTGGCCACGTGTACTGTCCGATTGGCCTGCACGATCTCAACTTGGTCCCCTTGCCATTGCATGAGGCATTGGTGCATTGTTGAAGGGACGCAACAGTTTGCGTGGATCCAATCCCGTCCCAACAACAAGCTGTAGGAACCCTTTCCGTCGAAGACGAAGAAGGTGGTGGGTATTGTTTTGCTGCCCACGGTGAGTTCCACGTTTAGGACCCCCTTCGCTTCGGACGCGTTGCCACCGAAATCCTTTAATACCATGTTGGTCTTGATGAGGTCTTCAGGTACCTTTCCAAGCTTCCTGAAGGTTGTGTATGGCATTAAGTTGACCGCCGCGCCGCCATCGACCAACATCTTCGTCATCGGCCGCCCATTGATGAATCCCTTGATGTATAGCGGCCGCAAGTGTCTGTAGCTGGCGTCAACTGGCTTGTCGAAGATGGCTTGATCTGGTGACAACTGTAGCCTAGCCGAAGATTGTTCATCGTCGGCCACTACTTCATCGGCTGCCTGCACGCTGTACTCTGCTGGCAGTATAAAAACCATGTTAATAGGCGCCGATGTCGCTCGTTTACCTTTTGAAGCCGCAGAGGCCCGGGCTGTATTGGAGGTGCCCTCATCGGCCGTTACCACCGTGGATTTTATCCTCCACTCTTTCTTGGTCTTGGCCGGCCGATGGGTTATTGCCACCTGTTGCTCTTGGATTTGTTCTTTCCTCCTTAGTCTCTGAACCCGTCGTTTTTGTGTCTTAGTGAATACATCGCTTGGGCACCATTGAGGGTTCTGGACCTGTTCCTCGGCTTCGGTCTGTTGGTCTTGGTGCATCGGCCCTAACCTCTCATGAACAGATTTCCTTTGCTTGGCCGGCCGATGCGCTTGCATGCTTGAGCTGCCCTGATAAGAATCTTCTGCACCATTGCATGCAGGGCACTCCTGGATAGATGGCAACCTCATTCCCTCATTCCAGCAGAACCGGAAAAACTCGCACTCCCAATGTGGGTCGTAGGAGTTGTCTTGATCAGCGTGGTCTTGAGCTTGTTCCTCCTGTCTCCGCTGGTATTTTCTGATCAGGCCCTCGGAGGTCTGATGAGGCCGCTTGCCAGCCCGATGGCTACCGCCATCGGCCCTATCCGCCTGCACCATGTTGACTGGGAACGGGTGGCCTTCAATCTTCATTGGCCGCTTGGCATCATCGATTTTGATCCTGCCTTGCTCGATGGCCGATTGAATCTGTTGCCGGAAGATCTTGCATTCATTTGTATGGTGTGAATAAGAGTTGTGCCATTTGCAATATCTCCGTTTCTTGATCTCCTCGGCCGATGGCAATATATGACCTACTGGCAACTGGATTTGCTTTTCTTGCAACAGTAGATCAAATATCTTATCGGCCTTGTTAATGTCAAAATCATATTTATCTTCTTTGTCGCCCTTCTTGGCCCATTGGCAAGTCGTTGACTTCCTCATCCGGGCCCACTCGGCTAGGTCGACATCAACGTCTTCTTCGTCGTCATCGTCGGAGGCATACTGATAAACTGTGTTAACCTTCTTCGCGAACTTCTTTGCCTCCTGGAATCGTTGCTCGTGGGCCGATACTCGTTGTGCCAGCTGAGCTAGGCTATCAAATTCCTGCGAGGAGAACCTCTCGCGTATCGGCCCTAGCAATCCCTGAAATGCCAAGTCGGCCAACTGGGAATCGGTCAAACTGAGGCTGTAACACCTGTTCCGTATGTCTCTAAATCTCTAGATATACTCTGGGACCGATTCATCCACTCGTTGCCTGATGGCAGTTAGATCGGACAGTTTCATCTCTTGTACGCCATTGTAGAAATACCTGTGAAACTGTTTCTCCAGATCTATCCATCCTCTGATGGAATTGCAGGGTAAAGAAGAAAACCACGTGAATGCAGACCCTGATAAGGACAGAGGGAAAAATCTCACCCTCAACGCCTCGATAGCCGATGCCTCCCCGCACTGTGCTAGGAATCGGCTGACATGCTTGTACGTCGAGACGTTGTCCTGTCCCGAAAACTTGGAGAAGTCCGGGATCTTGTATCGGCCTGGCAATGGCACTCTGTCGAATTCCTCAGGATACGGATGCCGATACACTGTAGAGTTCTCCTTGGGCTTCAAGCCGAATTGATCTCGCATCACTTCAGCTATCATATCGGCCCAGTATCCTGCGGGCCGATGTGGGAGGTCTTGCTGATATGATTGCTGCAAGCCCTCTGCTTGATACTGCCTGGGGGAGTACGGCTGGTAGTGGTGATCAAGATTTTGCGCGCCGTACTGCCCTGCGGTGTGCTGTTGGTAGCCTTGTGACACATTGTATGCTGCTTGAGGTGGAGGATTGCTGAACACCGGGGCTTGTGGCTGTCCGGCCGATGGTTGGTGAACCGGAACTTGCTGTATCGGCTCGATCACTGGTTGCTTCCCCTTGGTCCATTGAGCATATTGCTCCTCCGTAATGTGCTGAGGGCTCCCCCCTGTCTGATTGGTGAGGACCAGCAGCAGTGTTGTTGTTGGCTGCGCCGATGGGGGTGGCATCGGCGCTGTCGGCTGAGCCGTGCTCAGGTCGTTCCTCAGGGTCCGATAGGCAGGGAACTTATTTTCTGGTAAGAAAATCGGTCCCTGAGGCTTGTACTGGTGAATCGACCCATCTAGGATCGATTTGACCGTATTGGTCAATGTGTTCACCAGGATCCCCGATTGGTTGACTAGCGCAGAATGAACTGCGGAGTCAATCCTATCTTGCAACGTCGGTGCTGCAGTATCTTCAGTCTTGACGGTGTGGTCGTGCGCCGCCGCCGATGCGCTAGCTCCATCCCCAGGACTCGGCATAACTACCTTGGATTTTTGGATCAAGGTACCTTGCCGAGTCCTAGAATATGTTTGCAGGTACATATTCTGGAACTGCTCAACCAGATTTTCCATCTCAGCCTTCTGCTCTGCATTGAGCTGGTCGGAGGTCACAGGGACGATGTTCTCCTCGGAAATCTCGACCTGCTTCGACATCTTGAGGAGATTTGTTGTTGTTGCAGAATTCGCGTTCTTGGTCCCACTGGGCGTGCCGAAAGCGTGTTGGCGCAGAATTTGGACCCGTTCGACCACAAAACGGGTTCCACGTTACCACGGCGGCCTGGAAGATCTGCTTAACTCCAGTGCAGGTCCAAATTGGCTTGCCTAGTCGTGCGCAGAGCGTGTCAGTTGATTTGATTTGCAATCAACAAGAAACAAGTAAACCATATCAGAAAACAATGGTCGATCGGCCAATAGACCGATGTCACATTGTTATAGCCTAGCCGATAGGGCAAAGCTGTATCGGCTTACTCAAGATAATAAATAAATTGAAACAAATCTAATCTCATCAGCCTATTTTAACATGTCTAAGGCAAATTACTAGAATCAGCCGATGAGGATTTCATGAAGATAACCACACTAGCTATTACCCTAGTGCAAACTTATACAAGCCAATCGGCCAATATAAATACACCAATCACAAAGACATCTTGAAGACACCCTGCAACCGATACGTTTATATTCGTCGATTCACATGTATAAGTGGCAAACACATGCAAAGACATGAATAATCACATGCATTAGGTAAGACCGGCTGAAACCCTGTCACACCCCGATTTTCGATCGGGATGAAAAATTACCTAATAATACATTTTCCAGAAATTAAATAAAAATTTAAAGCAATTTAAACAAGTGAAATTAGCAAGGAAATCAAAAATTTCCTTTAAAAATCATGGCCGGAAATATTTTTGTAATATTCTCTATGCCTTAAAGTACTCTCCAAAATTTTTCGTGAATTTTTGGAGCTAAAGAAATAATTTTAAAGTCACAAAGTTCATTTAACAAATTAAATTAATTGAAAAACAAATTAAAAGTGTCCCCTTTTTGTTTTGGGCCGTTTCCGGCCCAAAACCGTCCTCTCTCTCTCCCGCGGCCCACGCGGCCTCTTCCCTCTTCGGCCCAGCGACCCGAGCCGCCGCGCCTCTTCCCTCCTCGACCCAAGGCGGCCCAAGGCCGCGCCCCGCCGCCTCCGCGTCCTTCCCCCTCTCGGGCCGGCCCGGGGCCGTGGCCCAAGGCCGCCCGAGAGCCGCCGCTGCCTTCCTCCGCCCCGGGCCACCGACAGGTGGGGCCCGCGGCCGAGCCGTCCCCAACTCGGCCGGCCGCCGCCGCGCTCGCGCCGCCGCAAACCCCGGCGGGTTTTCCGCCGCGCCGCCAACCCTAATCGGCCCCC
>BDMV01000004.1:9139919-9392527 GCA_008326285.1 Oryza officinalis | reverse complement strand
TGTCTCCCCTTTGCATGTTTGCATCATTGGTGTGGCTTGTTGAGTACGGTGGTTGTACTGAATCTTGATTTTTTTCCCCTTTTTCAGAAGTTTAGTACTTCTGAGTTGAAGATGAAGTTAGAGGACCAAGGCTCAGACCTCAGTTGAGTTTGCCTGTGGAGTGGAGCTGAAGCCCCGCTAGGATCGTCTCTTTCCGCTGCTGTTTTCTTTTTGGTGTGAGGACTAAGTGCCTCTGTTGTAAGTATTTATCGCTTTATTTACGTTTGGATCTGTTTATTGATTTGTCGTTTTGTGTACCCTGGTTGATGCCTGGACAGGGACTTAATACACAAAATGGTCTGGAAATTTGGGAAAATTTCCGGGCGTGACAAACCCCGGCGCTATCCTTAATTACAATCGAAAACAGGCTTTGTGTTAGACCTCGAAACAGGACTAAGGTCGATAGCAACTCAAAGTGTGAATCGAGACTTAACACAAAGAAACTCAAGCCGTCGATTGCTTTTGGGGATGGTAAATGCCTTAGATAATCTGAACGAGTAAACCAATTCAATCATCGTCGGCAACAAACCCTAAAACGAGTTAACCGCTGGCGAGATGGAATTAGCAAACCACATCTAGATTAGCTAAAACACGATAAACGACGATCACATCATCAGGGCTTAACGTGCCTAAAGCGACACGCTGGCCCCGATGATGCAAATCGTCAGGTACGAGTTCTTACCTTGCTCTAGGGAAGCAAGAACTCGTCAGGAGTCGACCTCTTACGAGGGTTGGCGATGCGCCGAAAGTAGATTGATTTGATTGTATGATTGATTGAGAGAGAGATTACATGTACAAACTATCGGGATATTTATACCCGAGGTTACAACAGAACCCTTGTAGGGCACAATCTTATCTACAACTAACAAACAAGTCCTTGCGGCAGACTTAAGCTATAGATTAAATCTAAACTGCTTAATTTACAAGATACAATTGCCTAAAACCAAGCTTTATCTCTATTTGGCAACTTCCTTGAAGCTTATTCCGAGCCCAGACCAAGCCCACATTGACGCTGTCAACTCACAACCCGTATCGGCCCACGACCAAACCGAATCCGTATCGGCCGATACGCTTTCTATAGCAACACCTCCCCAGTCCGATACGGTTACCGGGTCCGATACGAAGCCTGGTCCGACTTCAACTCAATCCTTCCTCTCTGCTTCGGTTTCCTCTTTTCTCTCCAAGTCGATTACCAAAATCCGTTGTTAACAGATAGTACAAACATTACCTATAGTCAGTCTACTTCGGCATGGGTAATACACCAATAATTGGCAAAAGTAATACACCACTCATATATGAATTATATCACATGAGAATGTATATAGAATATAATTTATTAAAATATTAATATATTTATAATGAATTAATATATTTTTTCTAGTATTTATTCCCTTGGTTTTGACCTCCTAAAAATTCAAACAAAGTTCTACGGAGCCCCTTTTCTTTATTTTTCTGAGAGCAAACTACACATAATTTTTGGTGTGCAACCAGGGAAAATGGAATCTATTATCTTTATCTACCTCCAGAAAAATCCATCTTAATTTATCATGCCCACAAATTAAACTATAGATTAACAAAGGGAGGGAGAAAGAAATAATCCTGAAATTTTCTAGAAAACGATTTTCACTCAAACTCTTACCCGCCTCTCTCTGCCTAACCTTGTTTGCATCTCTCTGGACCCACCTGAGAGTGTCACAGGCTTGCTCCCACCTTTGTACATCACCTCCACTGCTCAAGGAAAGCTGAGAGAGAAAGAGAGAGCGGGAGGGAGCGACGGCGGCGTGCTCAACGCGCGGACTCGACGTGGCGCTCGCTAAGCTCACCCATATCTTCTCCCAGCCACGTTGCACAACCATTCTCTCCATCCCAACACTGACCCAACCAAGAACGAGAGCTCCAGCTCTCCCTTTCCACCTATCTTTCACTATCGGCCGTGGAGACGACGACCATTGCCATCGCTACCAAGCCACAATCAATCCTTTCCTACTCACGTTCCCCAATCCCTTTGCTATGTCAAATCCATCCCCTATAATCCCGCATCATTTCATGTAGTAGCGACGCCAGAACACCGCCGTGTCCACAGGAGCTTCGATGCTCCGCCGCTTCGGCATCATCATCATCCGGTCAACTCCGACCAATCCAAGCCAAACTACCGTGCCATCGTCTTTACCTTGACCCTAGGAGCCCGCTGACCGGAGGAATCGAGCCAAGACACCGTGAACTTGGAGATCGACTTCATCTTCCTCAAGTCCGGCCATCATCGTTGATTCCTCGACAACGAGTGAGCTTTGGCGCAATTCCTCACACATGAAACATCCTTAGGTGGTCTTTGAGTCGTCCCCCTCCTATTCTTGGCAGATCAAAGGCCGAAGATCGCCATCGTCGTCGCTCTATTGGTTCCTGCAGCCGCCGGAGTTCTTCTCAGGTTGCTGTCACCGTCCATCCTTCACCAACCCTCACGTGACCTTCAGTAAGTCTCCAGGAGCCCCATAGAGTCGCATGCATGCATTGCTTCGCCCTAAACTGAGTCGAAGCTCGACATGCATATGCATGTCGAGGAAGTCCGCGCTTGCGCCATCGCTGCAGTCGAACCCGATCACAATCGGCAGTGAGATAACATCCATTAGGTTCGCAAGACTGTAGGCTCCATTTCCTCTTTTGGCTGCTCGCTGAGATCTGCCACCATTCGCCGACGACAAGCTCGCTGGAGTGCCTCTGTCTCTGCTTCCCCAGCCCCCGTGCCACTGACATGCGGGCCCAACTTGCTTAGAGTGCGGGGACCGCACTTAGTAAGGGTTTAAATCTTGTAAGGTTTAAAATGTAAATCATATGAGACTTACATGTGGGACCTGGATTCATTTGTAAATACATTAAAACTCGAGAACTCTTAATGCACTAGGCTTTCCACACGTGTTTGGACTGTGGGATCTATTTCTGAAACCTCAGGGGCCTTTTTGCATATTGGCCAGAGACTGACCAGTGGACCCCATGTATTTATAATTCAAACTATTAAGGAAAATGATCAAACCTTTATCTTTTCAACTGAAAATTATGCTAAACTTGTAAAATCCATATAAAATCAAATATAACTCATTTTGAGATGAATCCAATTTTGATATGTTTATACAATGGTGAAATTTAATGTTGTAGAATGAAAAATACATTTACAGTACAATACTTATTTCTAAAATTTCATATAAGAAATAGTTGACATAAAACATACCCAAACTTTGGAAATTCACAGAAAATTCATTTTTACTCAAAATGTAATGAACTAAATTTCTGTAGATTCAGCTAGGTGTGAACCTTAATTTAGTAAGATAAAATTTGACACTTTCTATAACAGAAACAGCACTAGTAATTTGTATAGTAAAATAATCACCACAAGTATAATCTAACTTCTAAAAATTATAGGAAATTCATCCTAACTCAAAATAAAGTGAACTAAGTCCTGCTAGATTCACAAACATGTACCCTTGTGCATTGTAAGATAAAATGTAGTACTTTTAATTTAGAAAACATCTCTAAAATATTATTGGTGCAACAGGAATTTAACTGCAACCTATAAATTGTGAATTTTATATAGAATACATCTTATCTCCAAATAAGATAAAATAAAATATGGTTAGACTCATATAATTATGCCCTTTATTTATGTTGATCAAAATCTGGAACACTTAGTACAAATAATATCCTTAAATTAATATTATAAACTATCAACATAGGACACGTTACAACTTGTAAAATGCATAAGAAATTCATACTAGCTCTAAAACTTTTGAAACCAAATCTGTTAGTATTAGAAAACAATCCTTTTCATCATAGTATGGTTAACTTTGTCAAAATCACATTTTAAAAAGGTTTCACAACATTACATAACTAAATAATACTATATATCAATACAAACTTTTAAAATTCATAACTCACAAATGAAAAGAGATAAAATAGGAACTCTTTCATCTAAATTCATCTAAGGACAGTAACTACTCACTGTGAACAAATCATGCATTTTAGAGCATTTTGTGTTTTTCGCATATTCTGGTATTTATTTGCATACCATGCCTTTTGTATAGATTAATTGCATTAACGGTGAAGGAGTGACTTAGGTGGTATTCATATTATTCAAGAACAAGGCAAGTTTGCTTCCTCCCCTCTCCTTTGAACACATTGAAACCCATATTTTGGGAGATGAAAAGTGTTGTTTGCAAAACTGCATATGTATTTGATTAAAATGGTAATTGAAACTTGGTTAAAGGTAGATATGACCCATTTGCTTCATGAACCGCTTGAAATATTGCTTTCCGTTGCTGATTGTAGCCTTAGTAATGCGTAGAGTACTTGTGCTCATTTGGGGTTATCCAAGCTTATTACACTACCATTTGCTTAGCCATGCCTAAAGTTATACAAGTAACCACCCTTATGATTTTATAAATGGGATTTTGGATACTTATTTATTTCTAGACAGAAAATGAAAATGCTAAGTATTTGTGAACCAAAATGAGTATGAAATGATTTTAGACTTGGTGAAGTGTCATGAGTAAAGATTTATGTTTTCAAATTTTGTTTTGCAAATTATGGGTTTGAAAATGGTAAATTGTGTTGAGATATGTTGAATACGATATATATATTGTTGATGAATGTGAGACTTGATGCTGGATTGGTAATCAAGTATACTGATATGATGAGATTGTGAGACTTGATGTTGGTTGGGCATCAAGAATGTTGATAAATTGATATGATAAGATTATGAGTTGTTGCCGATATGGGCAGCAAGGGTATGTTTATGCTGTTATTTTATGGTGATTATTATGATATAACTATGTTAATATTTTTTTAATTGAATTGTCAACTCCTCTACAAATGTTTGTGAACCAAAACTTGCTTTATGCTAAAAATGAGGTACAAATAACCTTTTTTGATTATATGTCATGCATGCAGTATGTTAGGATTATCTTGTGCTTGCCAGTACATTAATTTGATTAATATACTGACTCTAGCCATATGTATATAACTTGTTTTGCAGACGTTATACTTAGTTTAATTTGAGTGATTTCGGGAATCGTTGCTTTTTTTTAGGTTGGATCTATATGGGTTACCCCCAGTCAGCTGCTTGTGGTTTCGGGTAGCCAAGCTTCCGTGGATCAGTAACTATTCGACCGATTGTCCTATGTATTTAATTTAAGATGTAGTGTAAAGTTTATTTGTGTTTACTCCTTACTATTCTGATCTTCATCACTTAGATGAAAGTGTAAAACTAGAGCTTATCCTGGGATCTAGTTCTACACCGATATGAGTATTGAGCATTTGGGATGTCGTAGAGTTTTAGCGAATTTTGTCAAGTCTCCTGTGATGTGTAATACATCTGGTCACCACCTTTGTGTGGTTTGACGGGCACGTCTCAGGCCGAAGTTGACTGGCATGCTAAAGTCCCAGCAATATCCCCTATGCTCTCTACTCGGCGCTTTAGGTTTTATACATATTATTTGACTTGATAGGGCAGCGATGAGGTTGGTTGGTTACTGCTTTATTTGATTATTACTAGACCCCATCCAAATAAATATTTTGCGCTATCATTTCATGTAGCTTACATAATATCTAACCCGGGGTGTCCTTACATGCGACGCGGTGGCCACACGGGCATGTGGATGGATGGCCTCGATCTGCCCGGGGTGTCCTTACACGTGACGCGATGGCCACGCGGGCATGTGGATGGGTGGCCCCGATCTGCCCCATGGTAGATCGGACATCGGAGGGACAGCGGCGAGTGGCCAGCCATCCCGATAGGGAGGCGGCGGTGTACACGTAACCCAATGGTCACCGGCGGCGACCATCCGGCGGAGTGGCAAGCGCGCGGAGGGCGGTGACACACCCAGACGGCGGCGATGCACTCGGACGACAGCGCCGGAGCGGAGAACGGTGGCACGTGAAGGAAAAAAAAGAAAAGGGGAAAAGAGAGGAGAGGTCTTCACCGGAACCCAGCCAACGTCGAGGAAGAAGACGGCGACGACGATGAAATGGCGGTGGGGATTGACAGGCGAACGATGGCCTAGGCATGGCACAAGCCCACGAGTATGGTGGTGGTGATGGCACGGCTCGGTGGTGGCCGGAGCAGTGATTAGCGACGATCGGAGGTGGTGGAAGGCAGCGGCGCTAAGGTTAGGCAGCACAACAGCAGTAGAGAGCATGGAAGAGGGCGGTGAATGGGCAAAAAGATGGAGGAGATCACGCGGAGTGTTTTAGTAGGCACAGGGGTCACAGATGTGGCCGGATAGGTGCCGAAACGTCCGGTGATGTGGGGAGGAGAGAGATTCACGGTGCGGTGCGCACAGGAGAAGCGAAGGAGGTGGGTGGTAGTTGTGGATGAGCGGGCAGGGTGGGGCGGAGTGGCCCTAGGGCGTGTGGCTGCGGCAGTTGTGCCTTTGGCTTCGCTGGCCGAAGGTAGGGAAGGGGCCCAATAGGTGGGCCCCACCTGTCAGTGTCCCAGAGAGAAGAGGGGGCGTGGCCAGGCCTTCGGCCAGCCTAGCAAGGGAGCAGCGCGAGCGTGCGGGAGGGAGCAAGCTAGCGGCGAGAGTGGGCCGAAAACGGCCCACGACTGGGAAAAAGGAGATAAAGGAAAAAGAAAAGGAAAAAGGAGATTTGGGTTTAATTTTCTGATAATTGGTTTTAAATTATCAACATTATTTCCCTTGCTCTAAAATTTCACTAAAAATCCTGTTAATGTATTTTAGCATGGGAAACTCAAGAAAAATTCCACCAAGCATCTCCCACTTATAAGGTACATTTATTAAATAGCGATTTGCTCTAGGTTAATTCAAATTATTTCTTGAGGCAATTTATTAAATGATTAAGGCTGGGAAAAAGGGGAAACTTCAGGGTGTGACAGTTTCAAGCCCAACACACCCGACATGTCATTAATTAAGCGACACGTGTCCCGTGTCTCTCCGTCTTCTCTGCTGCATCATCTTCCTCACCGAAATTTCCTGCTTCTGTTCCTTGCTCAAAAGCCATTCCGCTTCTAGAAACTAGGGTTAAACCTCCACACATCCTTCCTCCGCACTTGCTCGCTGCATTCTCCTTCAAACACTAGTCCCAAGAAATCAGTGCCATAATCCTTAGCCGATGGCTTCCTCTGGTGAGAAAGGGAGGGAGATTCCGTTCGGGGAGTGGGGGAAATCGAAGGTCACTAAAGCTCGGCTGAAGGAGATGGTGAAGGATTCCATTCTTTCGACTAAGGAAATCATTGGTTGGCGCCTGACATTCAGTGAGGAATTTCCAACTTCTAATTCTGGTGAAATAGTCATGTTTGAACCCTTCTTTTATTTAGGATTTGGTCTTCCTACATTAGATTTATTTCGAATTTGTTAACTTCTAGGGTATCCAGCTATACCATCTCAATCCCAACTCTATTATTCAAATTGCTATCTTCATTCACCTTTGCCCTCATTTCAATATTTTCCGTCGGTGGTTCTTTTTGAAACCTCAGCCCTGTAAAGAGAACCCCTGCATAGTTGGAGGTGTCGGGATACAATTGCGTTCTGATTTGGAGAACCAATACTTTTCTTTTCCTTTGAAAACTTCCAATAAGGGTTGGCATGCCAAGTGGTTCTACTTCTCAAACACCAATCCTTCTCTTCCTGAATTTGTAGGACTTCCCCCAGTACATCGCTCATTAAGGAATTCCCTTCCTTCTGACAAAGAAATGTTTGAAGTTGGCACACTCATCGCTAGATTTACTACCATGAAAGGGCAAGGATTGATGGGGTAGATGTCACTCGGCACTTCATAATATCAAGGTTGCAACCTATCAAAGATCGAGTGCACCCGGCTTATGAGTACACAGGAATAAAAGATCCATCCACTGAAGTTAAAGAATCTTTGGATCTGAAGCAACTGAAGACTAGGATGTACAAGATATTCTCTAGCGGAATTAAGATTCCTAGTACCAACAAAGGCCTGTGAACACATCTCATTTGCTCAACTTACCTCCTGAAGTAAGTCTTGTTCATAAGTTCTTTATGTCATTATTGTTAAAATAAGCCTGCAATGTAAGAGCAGCAGCTGGTCCGAAGATAGATATTGCTGATCCTAAAAGGAAGAGGTGGCTGATTGTTGAATCTATTGACGACAAAGATGATGACGACGTCGCCAGCAAAGCTAGCTAGACTGCTACGACTTTTCTTCCTCAGCCAGCAAAGCACCGAGTCCTCCACCTCCCAAGCGTTGAACTAGCCTTCATTTCAGGACCACTTCCTGGTACTGTTTAGTCTGAATCCATCTGGAATTAAATGCACTAATTGAGCATATCTTCATCTTTTACTCTCTATCGTGTAGGAAACCATCTGATATTGATCCGACTAGCAAGTCCGAGCAGAACATTGAGCAGCACACCACCGGCGGTCAGTCAGAAGATTTAACTCAGCAGCATCCGACTGTCCGCCAGTCGGACGGACAAATTCAGGAGCCTTAAGAGCCCCCGACTGAAGATCAATCGAGTCAACAAGCACAATAGACCTTGACTGGTGATCAGTTGGGTCATGAGGAACAACAACAACCATCGACTGAAGGCCAGTCGGGAAATGAAGAAGAGTAGCAGGCTGCATCCAATAATCAACCTAGAGGTGAAGATGAGCCAATCGTCCAAATCGAAGAGCAATCTTCAGCCCAGGTCAATGTTGAACCTAATATCAAAGTTGAGATTACTCAAACTGCTGCTTCAGAAACTAGCACCGACCAAGATAAGGAAAAGACTAGGGAAAAGATGCCTTGGATGAAATCTGCATATGACTCCAACCCTCCAATCAAGATCTTTTGGTAGAATCCTATATATCTATAATGTTTATCCTCACTAAGTGTAGTTAATGTTATTTCTCTCTTCTCTCATTAAGTCACATCACCTCCATTATTTCTAGCCCTTGGATGATTGATCTATGGTCCAAATTGTTTCCCTCCCTTTCTTCTCTTTTGAATTCATATCAATTTAGTTTTACCTTTGGATGATTAATCTATATTATCTTCCTTCTTTTCCATTCTCTCATTGAGCCACATCACATTAGTTTTGCATTTGAATGATCAATCTATCTATAATTTAAATTGTTATAAACAACATCATCTTAGTTGTTTATAGATTTTTTTTCAATAGTCAATCAAAAGATGAAAATCATATAAAGTATATAAATTTATGTCGTTTTTGTAGGATCGAAGAACAAGAACTAAGTCAACCAGAGGGGGGGTGAATGGTTGTAGTACCCAAAAACCAAAACTTTTAGCGGAATTAAAAGTTACCTTTAAATCGATGTAGATCGGTCTGACCGAAATAGATCAGCTGGTCTGACCTCCCTGTCCTGCTGGTCTGACCGCCCTGTGCCACTGGTCTGACCACCCTGTCCTACCGGTCTGACCGCCTTGTGCCATCGGTCTGACCGCCGGTGTCTCGCCGGTTAGACCGCCGAAACCCGAGCAAACACAAATTGAAGATCTCTCAAAGTAGATGACAACTTTATTACTTCTCTCTGTGTTTACAAAGTGCAACAACAGCACTCCTCACGAAAATCTCGACTCAATTTGAAACCCTAACTAAACTTTCAACTCAATGCTCTCCAAAGCGATACCGGGAGGCCACACCCTCCCTCTCTATTTATACATGAGGTAGGCAGCCTAAAGCCACGAATCAAACTCATACAAGAAGTCCTAATCCACCTAGGAAACCATCCCGTACAAGAAACCAACTTTACATATTCCAATTTTACCAAATTTAGACTCCTTCCAAATTCGACTCCGCATCCCATACGCACACAATATCTCCATCGTATGCCATATGGAAACTTCACCAACCACGTGCATTGATCTTTAGCCTAAGTATCCCGCATGATATCTGACCGTTCGGACATCACCTTATCTCCAAGTTGACTCCTGATCCATCGCCGACAATACTCTCCCGAGACGTAAAGATTACCTACATATGAATCAAACAAAAAAACTATATCCGAGCACAAGCTATCACCAACTTGACTCATTGTTAGCGCACAACAGTATTACATACGCATAGTATCCATCTAGAAGCCATAAACATGAATTAACCACGGATATCCAATGAAACAACCCAAAACCGAAACCGACACAGAATCTACCGGTCAGACCGCGGGCTGGCCGGTCTGACTGCACACATACCTCCAGTCTGACCGGCCTTACCTGCCCAGTCTGACCGGACCCAACAAAAACAGCAATCCCTGTTCACCGTCTGAAAATTCAATCATCTCAAAAACCACTTCGCCAATAATCTCCAAATATCAAAACCAATAACCTCAGATGCCAATTGTTCATCACTACAGAAGAATCAAACACACGTTGATTTTACAATCTCCCCCTTGATGAACACATTGGTAAACTCATCAAAAATGTTTGTTTTGGTGTTTGAAAAAATAAAAATTTCTCCTCCTTTGAAAGAAAAACAAAGAAAGAAAAACATTGTATCTTATTTGTATCTCTTCTCCCCCTTTTGACAATGATTTCATCAAGCATAGGAATTATGTTCAGTGTATATTCAAGAGCTTAATAACATACATATAGTAAGTCATGTCATGTGTTGTAACAAAAAGAAGATAAACCCATCAATTATATAGCAAGCATAAACTAGAGTATAGGCATAAACCAAAGATTTTACAATTAACTTCAATAAAACAATCAAGATTCATGAATTCAAAAGATTTATAATGCAACATCTTTACAAACACATAGGTTGAAAAATAAATCCACATATAAAGACCTATTGCAATCATTACTTTTTCCCAAATTAATTGTAGCTCAAAACAACCAAGAGATTTTTCATATTTATTTGAGCCTTTTTTTATATTTTTGCTCATATTTTTCTCAATTATTCCGGGTACGTCCTTGTCGTCAAGACTGTTTCTAAGGATCCGGCACCCATTATTTTTGCTCATATCGAATACGTCCTTGTCGTCAAGACTGTTTCCAAGGATTCGGTATTCATTTTTTTCTCATAAATATTTTTAATTCTCTTACACAATGAGCAATTTAAAAGCTATTTGAGGAATAACAAATTAACAAAGCATATATATAAGCATTTACAATCCAACCAATGCATTAGTATCAATATACCTGTGACAATATACCTGCAATTTCTGGTCTAGTTCCTGGACTAGCCTCATCAAAAGTGACTTCACTAGTCTCAACAATTTTATTAGTCTCTAAAACAAGTACACGATAGCCACGAGAATGAGCGGGGTAACCAAGAAACGTTCCATCGGTAGAACGTGCCTCAAACTTATCCAAATTTCCAGATTTCAAGACAAAGCACTTGCAACCAAAAACACGCAAATGTGAAACTTTGGGTTGATGTCCAAAACGAAGCTTTTAAGAAGTTTTTCCATGTTTCGATCTCAAGTAAACACGGTTGGAAATATAACATGCAGTATTAATAGCTTTGGCCAAAATTTTCTAGGAGTATGATACTCATCAAGCATTATTCTAGCCATCTCAACCAAAGCTACTTCTTTCAATTCAAACTTGTTATTTACCTTGACAGATCCTGTAGCAAGAATGGCACTAGTAGAAGCATCACCAAAGATAATTGATTTCGTCTTGGATGTCATCTTGAGGGAGGAGAACCAATTTTTATCACCGGTCATATGCCGTGAACAACCGGAATCCACAATCCACACGTTCTCCTTCCTCACCACCAAAGCCTATACACAAGAAGATGTCAAAGCCTCAGTACTGGGGTTAGATAAAAGAAATTTAGGAATCCAGTACTGAGACACACGACGAGTAGATCCAATAGGCATATATCCACGTGCAAAAACAGTTTGAGAATTTTTAGAAAAATTCCTTCGAGGCCGGTCTGACCGAAGTACAGTAGCCGGTCTGACTGCTTCTGTATCTCCGGTCTGACTGGAGCCCGGTCTGACCGACGCTCAGTAGCCGGTCGGATCGGTCGCCGGTCTGACCGTGCAACCCACTACGGTCTGACCGGTTTCCTCGAGGAAAAACCATATTTTTGCCACTTAGATTTAGCAAAAACAATCTCTCTTTCTTTTTTCTATTTACGTGCTAATCTGAAACAAAAACCAACAAGATGACCATCTTTGCTACAAAAGGAACAAGTATACTTTTCCCTAGCAGTTAATGGTTTTGGAATATTAGTATTAGTTTCTTTTAGTGTAGCAGAAAGAGAGGGCATAATTCCGGCAGATTTAAAAACTGTTTTCACAACATTAGGTTTTGTCAAAATTTCACCATGTTTAGTCACTTTCAAAACATTGGGTTGATTTTTGGTGATATGTAGCTAGTCACTTTAGATTCATCCAAAATCATGTTAAGTTGTTTCTTTCCACCAGAAAATCTTTCCAAAGAACTTTTCAAATAAGAAACCTCTTTTTTCAAATTTGCACAATTTTGACAATCTACCATGCCACCTTTGTTTTTACAACATTTTGGACAAGAAAGCACTTCATCAGATTTTACAATATCTTCCACATACTCAACACGACGCAAAGCATCTTCCAATCTCATCTTGTTTAGAGTACATGTTGAGCAATTCAAAATATTGTCTTGTTTTAACCTTTTAGCACAAATCATGTTAAACATTGAACTAGCATAAAAAGCAACTTGATATTTTTTCAGCAATTTTTTTGTTAAAAACAATTCATCCAAAGTGCATGTGTACATAGCAAATCCAAGAGCAAAAAAAGATTTCAATTTTCAAATCATGAGCAACATTAATTTCTCTAATTTTTGAAATTTCATTCATTAAAATTTCACAATTTTTGCAATCATCATCATCAGGAATAAGAGATTTCAATCTAGCAATTTCAGAATTTAGAAATTCAATCATGAACTCTTGTTTTTTGTACATCTTCTCACACTTCTTATTTTTTGCACTTAAAATAAGAATAGCTTCCTCAAGAGAACTCACCTCATTATCCTCATACTCTGAATCCGATTCACCACGAGCCATAAAGCAAACACCGAAGATGTTCTGTTCCTTCTCCTTGTCTTCATCACTATCAAAATCTATGTCGCTTAATGGCTCAAAAGCAGCATAGACTTGACTCAACACCTTCCTGACCACATCCTTGGATTTCTTCCCGTTGAACGTGCTGTTCGACTTGGGCTTGTTGTCCTTGGTTTTCTCTCCACCGTTGTCTTCCTTCTTGCCTCTCCCAAGCTTGGGACAATGTGAACGAATGTGACCCAGTGCACCACATTCAAAACAATGGGTTTGACCTCCTCTTTTCCCGTACCTGACATTGTTCACAGCTCGAGAAATCTTGTTAGCAGCCAAAACCAAATCCCCCTCCTCGAACAGTTCGAGTTGATCATCGGACGTGGCATTAATCAAGGCAAGAGCGGTAGAACTTGACAAAGAAGCACCAACATCCAAAGAAGTCGAGGGAGAAACCAAAGCACTAGACTTAGAATCTATCTTACGAGAATGAATATTCATCTCATGAGTTTTGAGTTTTGTGTAAAGTGAATCCAATGTCAAAGTAGACATATCGACAGACTCTTGAATAGATGTAACCTTCATCTCCCAAATAGACATATCAAGACCATTCAAAAAGTGGCGAGAAACCTCAGATTGTGTGTAATTTGAATCATAAGAAGAATCAACAGATCTAAGATTAGTAAAATCTAATTAAATCTACCAAGATAATCATCCAAAGCTTCTCCAGGTTTCATCTCAAATTTTATGTATTCTATTTTGAAAAGATCTCGACGAAGTTCTTTAATATTAGTAGTTCCTTGATGAAAGTTTCTCAAAGCAATCCAAATCTCATGTGCGGTTTTAAGATGTCACACACGATCAAAATTTGAACGAGAAATTCCACTCAATAAAATATTACGAGCTTTGCAATTGTTATTAAACTTAGTTTTCACAGCTTCAGTAGTAATTTGATCAGGAATCTTATAAGGAAGAGCAACCTTTTGCCAAACATCATAATCTTGGGCCATAATATAAGATTGCATCTTATGACACCAATAAGCAAAATCCGAACCATCGAAAACATGCTGCTTAGTTGAAAATTTGTTAGCCATGGCTTAAAACTCTAGATCGGTAAAAATCCAAAGAAGAAAAACGAGTCTCTGATACCACTTGTAAGATCGAAGAACAAGAACAAATCCAACCAAAGCGGGGGTGAATGGTTGTAGTACCCAAAAACCAAAACTTTTAGCGGAATTAAAAGTTACCCTCAAATCGATGTAGATCGGTCTGACCAGAATAGATCAGCCGGTCTGACCACCCTGTCCTGCCAGTCTGACCGCCCTGTGCCACCGGTCTGACCGGCGGTGTCTCGCCGGTTAGATCGCCGAAACCCGAGCAAACACAAATTGAAGATCTCTCAAAGTAGATGACAACTTTATTACTTCTCTCTGTGTTTACAAAGTGCAACAACAGCACTCCTCACAAAAATCTCGACTCAATTTGAAACCCTAACTAAACTTTCAACTCAATGCTCTCCAAAGCGATACCGGGAGGCCACACCCTCCCTCTCTATTTATACATGAGGTAGGCAGCCTAAAGCCATGAATCAAACTCATACAAGAAGTCCTAATCCACCTAGGAAACCTTCCCGTACGAGAAACCAACTTTACATATTCCAATTTTACCAAATTTAGACTCCTTCCAAATTCGACTCCGCATCCCATACGCACACAATATCTCCATCGTATGCCATATGGAAACTTCACCAACCACGTGCATTGATCTTTAGCCCTAGTATCCCGCATGATATCTGACTATCCAGACATCACCTTATCTCCAAGTTGACTCCCGTTCCATCACCGACAATACTCTCCCGAGACGTAAAGATTACCTACACATGAATCAAACAAAGAAACTATATCCGAGCACAAGCTATCACCAACTTGTCTCATTGTTAGCACACAACAGTATTACATACGCATAGTATCCATCTAGAAGCCATAAACATGAATTAACCACGGATATCCAATGAAACAACCCAAAACCGAAACCGACACAGAATCGGCCGGTCAGACCGCGGGTTGGCCGGTCTGACTGCACACATACCTCCAGTTTGACCGGCCTTACCTGCCCGGTTTGACCGGACCCAACAAAAACAGTAATCCCTATTCATCGTCTGAAAATTCAATCATCTGAAAAACCACTTCGCTAATAATCTCCAAATATCAAAACCAATAACCTCATATGCCAATTGTTCATCACAATAGAAGAATCAAACACACCTTGATTTTACAGTTGTCAAAACTAGAAGCTCCTGTAGGGGGAAGTCAAAGCACCCCCTTGGGATTCGGCTAGGGTGCAGGTGCGCGGAGACGAGGCGATTGGCGTCGCGTGGATGAAGAAGGGTTGCAGAAGACGACGGTTTAGACAGGTTTGGGCATCTCGGAAGTGTAATAACCTACTCCTGTGATCATGCTATGGATGATGAAGTTTACAATAAATTCTTTGATGTTGGGTGGTTGTTGTTCTAAGCGGGAAATGATAGAACCCTTCTTCTCTGTCTTTGTGGCTAGAATCTAACTTAGGTTAACTGAACCAAATTTTCAGAACCGTTTTCTCAGTGGCATTGGTCCTCCTTTTATATGGTAAGGGGATTGCACAGTGCCCATGCAAGTATATATGTGTGGGACCTAGCTCACAAGGGTTGGTATGCTTAGTATTGTCGCATGACAGCTGGCAGGACCCACGTCAGACCTAAACTCGCGTGTCGTCGTGTTGGTGTAGTGTAGAGCAGCTTTTGTCCGCCCCCTAGCTCCTTCCTTGTGACTCTCAAATTTGGCACTAATTTATATTTATAGCAAGTTCAAGCTAAATTTGAAAGAATACCGGGACTTTCACACAGAGGTCAGTCCAACCACCATTGTGTCACCGATCAGACCGCAATAATGCATGATGAAGTGCAGTCAAATTGCAGGTGTCCGACAGGTCAGACCTTTGGCACAGAGTCTGAGTTTATTTTAGGTATTTCTCTTTTTCCTTGTTTGATATGGGGATTTCTCAACTCCTAGTTGATTTCTATGTCTAATAGGATGTGGAAAAGATCCTGGGAAGCAAATCCAACCCTCCTATAAATATAGGTGGAGAAGGCCAATTGAAACAACAACCAATCAATCATCAAAATCAATCTATTATCCCTATCCTCTATATTGTACATCTCCCTCCTTGCTACCTATCCCCAAGTTTATTCTCCTCCAATCCCCCAATTGCTCATCGTCTCTCGTTTCTACAGTGTTAGAGGATGTCCTAACTGGCCTGTCGAGCCTAAGACAAACTGGTGCGCATTCATCCTGACGGGGTCCCTCTTGAGTGTTTGTTCGGCGCCATCTACCTCCCCTGTGGCGGTGTGTCTCCGGTTGCCACTGTGGGTTGCACATGACATGCTGTTAATGGTGAAATTTGGCAATTTCCGTTAGTCAAAGATCGGGTCAAAGGAGAATTTAGAAGATTCAGTTTGTTCAAGATTGGCAAGCTTCCAGGATAAGGAAGGTGCATCTTTATTTATGTTGTTAAAATATAGTCTTGAGTCGATGGAGTCATATTAGAATTGGACTCGAAAAGGTACGGTTAGCCGATTTGAGTCATGATTAAGTTGGAATCTGTAAATATATCTTAAATTAGAGGTAGTCCTAGTTTGAGTCGATCGTAACATGGTCAGATTTAGTATAACCTATGGGTATAAATATGTATGCCTAAGGTCTTTGTAAATTAACAACAATTAAATAATACAACTTTTGGTGCATCGTCACCCTAGTTTTCTTTCGACGAGTTCTTATTTTTGAGTTGGGCTACATCGGTTGAGTTCGATCTCCAACGACAAGGTGAGTTCCATCAATTTTATTTGTATCGACGGGGCTAGGGCTTCCTCGGTTAGGTCCGATACTCTATTCCAACCGATGCAAGCATTATCTATCATATATATTGTTCAATCCTAGTTGATGTTATTGTTTGCTATTATCCGTTGATTCGTCTTGGATAGGCCGATATTATGTAAACTATTTTATTATCTGAGATTGGTTAATATATTTACCACCCTGAATAGCAATTATCGGCTTATTTAGACCTACCAAATATTGTTATGACTTGGTGCTGTATTAGTTGGGTTTCTACCAAATGAAGTAGCATGGGTCTACATCGCCCATCGGCCCAAGAAAATAATGGGATGGCTCTTTTAGAACAGGGATGGCGATTTGGTGTTTTAGGTGCTACAATTGAAGGGAAATAGAAGAAATAAGAGAATTTGTGGATCTAAGGCAAACTTGGTTGAAAAAGGGGATCTAAAGTAAGAATCGGCCTAGGCTAAGACGATGAGCAAAAAGAGATAATGAAACATAAAGTTAAGGAGAACTGACCATAGGGACATCGGTGATGGTGGCCATTGAGCTTGAAGAACGAGGATCGTCGAGATCGAAGGGGTCCCCACAGTGAGATTGGGGCACACCCCACCTGGACCCCACATGGGCTGGGGTCCCAGATGAAGTTACAAGCCTATAGGCCCATTATAGGTGACGCAACACCTTGTTTTCTCAATTGTGGATGACTGGGATGGAATTTAGCAATGAGGCTAGATCCATTGGAAAGAGAACTCCAAGAGCTTTCCATCAAGTACTCACAGGCCAAAAATGGAGCTCGTATGCAATTTAGCGGCTATTTGAAGTCAACGCTGCTGCAGGTGGCCGAATTGAATCCTTGAACTTTTGTGGCTTGATCCTGACATGTTCCGGTTGACCTATGATGTGATCAACGGTTGTATCTGTAACACCCCGACCCAAGGCATAATAGGATTGATAGGATACTCATGCCAACAAGTTGCAACTTCTTTTCCGGAAGCCCATCTCCAAAGAACTCTAAAGTTAAGCGTGCTTGGCCTGGAGAAATCTAGGGATGGGTGACCGACCGGGAAGTCTTTCCCGGGTGCGCATGAGTGAGGACAAAGTGCGCAGAAAAGACTGGTGTTGGTTTGTGAGGGCAGTCTATGTCCTAATTAAGCTGCTAGATGTAAGCGGGCCCGGCCTCGTGGAGGCGGGACGTACAGTATGGTATCAGAGCCGACTCTCGCGGTTTCACGGGCGCGTGTGTCACAGTTGCGCAGGCATGGTGCGCATGGCTGGTGTGGACCCGGTGTGGTCACACAGCATGGAAGTGCGCAGAAAAGACTGGTGTTGGTTTGTGAGGGCAGTCTATGTCCTAATTAAGCTGCTAGATGTAAGCGGGCCCGGCCTCGTGGAGGCGGGACGTACAGTATGGTATCAGAGCCGACTCTCGCGGTTTCACGGGCGCGTGTGTCGCAGTTGCGCAGGCATGGT
This sequence comes from Oryza officinalis, assembly GCA_008326285.1. Taxonomy (NCBI): domain Eukaryota; kingdom Viridiplantae; phylum Streptophyta; class Magnoliopsida; order Poales; family Poaceae; genus Oryza; species Oryza officinalis. The sequence goes on along the minus strand of BDMV01000004.1, from coordinate 9,374,182 downwards.
GCGCATGGCTGGTGTGGACCCGGTGTGGTCACACAGCATGGCACATGCGCTGGCACTGGACATGGGTGTGTCGCAGTTGCGCAGGCATGGTGTGCATGGCTGGTGTGGACCCGATATGGTCACACAGCATGGCACATGCGCTGGCACTGGACACACGAACGTGGCCAAGAGAGGGAGTTCCTGGCTTGGGGTTGATCGACGAGGACGTCGATCTCTTAAGGGGGTGAGGTTGTAACACCCCGACCCAAGGCATAATAGGATTGATAGGATACTCATGCCAACAAGTTGCAACTTCTTTTCCGGAAGCCCATCTCCAAAGAACTCTAAAGTTAAGCGTGCTTGGCCTGGAGAAATCTAGGGATGGGTGACCGACCGGGAAGTCTTTCCCGGGTGCGCATGAGTGAGCACAAAGTGCGCAGAAAAGACTGGTGTTGGTTTGTGAGGGCAGTCTATGTCCTAATTAAGCTGCTAGATGTAAGCGGGCCCGGCCTCGTGGAGGCGGGACGTGTGCTTGGCCTGGAGAAATCTAGGGATGGGTGACCGACCGGGAAGTCTTTCCCGGGTGCGCATGAGTGAGCACAAAGTGCGCAGAAAAGACTGGTGTTGGTTTGTGAGGGCAGTCTATGTCCTAATTAAGCTGCTAGATGTAAGCGGGCCCGGCCTCGTGGAGGCGGGACGTGACAGTATCCATAGTAGCTATGGTCATATCATCGATGAAGTCAAAACCAATAAGAATTCAGCATCTGTTAAAGGTAAAGCTATAGCTTCATCTTCAATCAATATGGTGTTTGTGTTGCCAGTAGAATACAATATACATGCAGCCGATGAGGGAATTGAGGAATCATTGGCAAAGTTGACACTATCACCAGAACAAGCTATTTTTGAAAAGCCTGAGGACAATGAGCATCGGCATTTAAGGCCATTATATATCAAAGGATTTGTCAATGGGAAGCCGATGTCCAAGATGTTAGTTGATGGAGGAGCAGCTGTCAATTTGATGCCATATACCACATTTAGGAAGTTTGAAAAAACTCTAGAGGACATGATCAAGACTAATATGGTGTTGAAAGATTTTGGAGGGAATTCATCTGAGACAAAGGGAGTCCTGAATGCTAAAGTTGACAGTGGGCAGCAAAACAATTCCTACCACATTTTTTGTCATTGATGGAAAATTATCATATAGCTTATTGTTGGGAAGAGATTGGATACATGCTAACTATTGCATACCTTCAATAATGCATCAAAGTTTGATTCAGAGGCAAAGAGACCAGGTAGAGATTGTGCAAGACAGGTCAGCTAATGTTACTATTGCCGATTTGTCTATTTGGGAAATGAAAGGAGTTGATTGTTTATCAGGGAAAGTTTGGGAAGGAGATTATTTAAAAGTGTCCGATTATAATATACAGCCAATCGGTGATGGAGAACCCCAACTTTTGCTTTTAAGATATAGAATACATATGTAAAAGATACTGTAGATGATTTTGAAGGTAAATTGGGGCAAGGATATATGTCGGTCGATGAGTTAGAAGAAGTGAATATTGGAGATGTTGATAGGCCAATGCCAACGTTTGTAAGTGCTAAATTATCAAAGGAGTTCAAGAAGGAATTAGTTAAATTATTAAAGGAATATAAAGATTGTTTTTCTTGGGATTATCATGAGATGCCAGGACTTAGCCGATCCATTGTAGAACATCGGCTCCCTATTAAACCAGGATATCGACCATATAAATAGCCTCAAAGACAATTTAAGCCAGAGATGTATGACACTATTATGGCAGAGATTACAAGACTTTATGATGCCAACTTTATAAGGCCTTGCTGATATGCTGAGTGGGTTTCAAACATAGTACCAGTGATTTCAGAGATTTGAACAAGATTACACCCAAGGATAAATACCCAATGCTGATTGCTGATTTATTGTTTGATGCAGCATCCGGATATAAGATTATTAGTTTTATGGATGGTAATGCAGGATATAATCAAATCTTTATGGCAGAGAAAGATATTCATAAGACTGCTTTTAGGTGTTCTGGTGCAATCAGCTTGTATGAGTGGGTTGTTATGAGTTTTGGTTTAAAAAGTGCTGGTGCTACATATCAAAGGGCAATGAATTATATATTTCATGATCTCATTAGATTATTGGTTGAAATTTATAATGATGATGTGGTTGTAAAATTTAAAGAGATTGATGGACATATAGCTGATTTACGAAAAGTGTTGGAGAGAACAAGGAAATATGGTTTGAGAATGAATCCTAACAAGTGTGCTTTTGGTGTATTGGCTGGACAGTTTCTTGGTTTTCTGGTTCATGAGAGAGGGATTGAAATAACACTAAGTGTAAATGCTATCAGAGATATTGAACCTCCACAAAATAAGATCAAGTTACAACCATTGATCGGCAAAGGTAATTTTGTAAGGAAATTTATTTCCAACTTGTCAGCGAGAATTGAGCCTTTCACTCCATTATTAAGATTAAAAGCTGATCAAGAGTTTGTTTAGGGAGAGAAGCAACAAAAGACATTGGATAATATCAAGGAATATCTGAGTTCACCTTCAGTGTTGATGTCATCTCAAAAGGAGATTCCATTCAAGCTTTATCTATCAGCCGATGAGAAGTCTATCGGCTCAGTTTTGGTTCAAGAGGTTGAAGGAAAAGAAAGAGCAATATTTTATCTTAGCAAAAGGCTTTTGAATGCAGAAACAAGGTATACCCCTGTTGAGAAGTTGTGCTTATGTTTATATTTTTCATGTACAAAGTTAAGACATTATCTACTTTCAAATGAGTGCATAATAGTTTGCAAAGCCGATGGCTCCAGTTTTGAAAGGAAGGGTTGGGAAGTGGATTTTTGCTTTGACAGAATTTGATCTTCGATATGAATCGGCTAAGGCAGAGAAGCAATTGGCGATGTTATCGTTCAACACCGAGGTGAGTCAATTGAATATATTGAGATGATGCCTTGGACATTATTCTTTGATGAATCTGTTTGCACACATGGTTGTGGCATCGACTTGGTAATTATATCATCTCGGGGGGCAAGTTTTGAGTTTGCTTTTACAATCAAACCTTATTATACAAATAATCAAGCCGAATATGAAGCAGTGCTCAAGGGTTTGCAGCTTTTGAAGGAGGTTGAGACCGATGCTATTGAAATTGTTGGTGATCAATCAGTTGTTAGGGGAGTATGAATGCAAGAATGAAGTCTTGAGAAGTGTCAAGAATGAAGTCTTGAATGAATGAGGGGTTTATAATGAGAAGTGTCAAGTGTTGATGAAAAACTTCAAGGTTATTACTATGAAGCATATTCCGAGAGAACAAAATGTTGAAGCCAATGATTTAGCTCAAGGTGCATCGGGATACAAGCCGATGTTGAAGGATATAGAGATTGAAATTACAAATGTTGATGCTGATGATTGGAGGTATCATATTATAAATTATTTGAAGAATCCTTCTCAATCGGCGTCTAGAAAGTTGAAGTATAAAGACTTGAAGTATGTTTTGCTTGATGATGATTTGTATTATCGGACGATTGATGGAGTTTTGCTTAAGTGTTTAAATTTGGAAGAAGCCAAAGTTGTTATGTGTGAAGTGCATGAGGGGATTTGTGGAACACATCAATCAGCCCATAAGATGAGATGGTTGCTTCGAAGAGTTGGATATTTTTGGCCAACAATGCTAGAGGATTGCTTTAAATATTACAAGGGATGTCAAGATTGTTAGAAATTTGGAGCAGTTCAATGAGCACCAGCATCGGTTATGAACTCAATTATTAAGCCTTGGCCGTTCAGAGGTTGGGGAATTGATATGATTGGCCAGATTAATCTACCATCAAGCAAAGGGCATAAGTATATCTTGGTGGCAACAGATTATTTTACAAAGTGGGTTGAAGCAATTCCTTTAAAGAAAGTTAATTCCAAAGATGCTATTGAGTTTGTTTAGGAGCACATAATTTATTGGTTTGGGATTCCACAGACAATAACAATAGATCAAGGATCTATCTTTGTAGTTGATGAATTTGTTCAGTTTGCTGATAGTATGGGTATAAAGTTGTTAAATTCTTCTCCTTATTATGTACAAGCTAATGGGCAGGCTGAAACTTCTAACAAGAGTTTGATAAAGCTGATTAAGAGAAAAATTGTAGAACAACCTAAAAAGTGGCATAGTATTTTGGCCGATTCATTATGGGCTTATCGAATGGCATGTCATGGAACTACACAGGTGCCACCTTATCAAGTTGTATATGGACATGAAGCTATTTTGCCTTGGGAGAATAACATCAGCTCAAGAAGGATTTATTTACAAAATGAGTTATCGACCAATGATTATCATAGTTTGATGATTGACAACTTAGAAGATTTGCCACAACTCTGATTGCGTGCTTTAGAGAAGATCAAAAGAGGTAAAGAAAGGGTATCAAGATATTATAATAAAAAGGTTGTGCCAAAGACTTTTGAGGAAGGAGAACTTGTTTGAAAGTTGATTTTGCCGATAGGGACAAGGGATAACAAGTTTGGAAAGTGGTCAACTAATTGGGAATAACCTTATCGGATTCATCGTTGTGTGGCCAAAAATGCATATATGCTTGAAGGACCTGATGGAGAAGAGTTTGGAAAAGTTTTGAATGGAAAATATTTGAAGAAGTATTACCCAGGTGTTTGGATCAAATCATAATCGGTTGTTTAGCCGATGTATGATAAAACCAATGTATGATAAACATCACCTTAAGATGGCCAATATGTACTATTGCCCTTAGACCAAAAATTTAAGAAACATAGAAAGATACAAGTATAGGAGCAAAGTAAAATTGTCTCTGAAGCCGATGAATATATTACACAAAAAGTTGTAAGTGTTTTAAGATGAATGTACTGAAGATTTAAAGTTAGTACATTAACCCAAGAAGTTTTGGATTGCTGAGATCGCATGCAGACGGATTTTTTCAACTTCATCAATTATACGTGCATCATCAACTTTAGATCCTGGGATTGGCTTCATGGTCTTGTTGAGTTCCACTAGGTGTTTGGCCGATGCCTTCAACTTAGCCGTTTGGTCTTCAATAGCCTTGGGGAAATCGGCTAACTTTTCCTTGGCCTCGGTGATTTTGGTGTGGGTTTCCTCAGCTTCATCAAGAGATTGACTTCTTGTTGTTGTAGCTCATCAAGCTCCTTTTGGGTTGCCTCAAGGCCAGCCATCAGCTCATCCAACTTTGATTTGTTCTCATTGACTTGCTGTCGGCTGGTTTGGATGGCTATCTCCATGCTCTGGCGTTCAAAACGTCAGCTATTCTTTGTTTGGCCCTCTGAAGCATGAATTGGTGTTGCTCAAAGAACATGGCAGGGGACATGATATCTGCAATATCTTCAGGGAGTTGGTCTTGTATTTCTTGGAAGCGTTCTCTGATCGGCCCATAGTTTGCAACTAAGGCATCTAAAGAGGATCCAAGCCGATCGGCTATGTCTAGGAGTCTTGCTCTCAAGTCATCAGAGATGGAAGATTTGGCTTTGCTTGTTATTTCTTCATCGGCCTCATCTAAGAATTGTCTTATGTCAAAGGAGAACATATCGGCTAGATTATGCAAAATGAGATTGTTGGTTAGGAGTAAACAGGATTGAGCCGATAAATGATGTGTGTTGATAGGTTTACCTTGGCTATCGGCGCAGCAGTAGTTGTTTGTTGTTCTTCCCCATGACGGCTAGCAGCAACCAAAGGTGCATGATCGCTTGGAGTTGGCAAATGGGAAGAAGCCGATGGAGCTCTTGGCTGAAAAATAATAAGTGTAAGGTGTTTTTATATCGACTGGTATTGAAAATTTAAAGTTTTTGAAAATTATTGATGCAGCTGGAGAAGTTTGAGGACTTGGAGACAAGGGGGGTATCGGGGAAGTGTTTGTCCTTAGCCATAGCTGATACAGTCTTGGGCTATGTAGAAGCAAGAGTTAGTAGCAAATTAATGGAAATTAAGTCTGCAATGATTTGTATACGACCTTAACCTTACGAACTGTTCTATGTTGGCGTGGTTGAGGTAAAGCTTGAGTGTCGGTTTTGGCCGATAACTTTTCAAGAGTAGCCGTATCGGTTGGCTTTGGATCGGTTACGTCATGAGTTTAATCATCACTTATATCAGCAGTGGCTTCATCAATTTCTTCATCCATGACCTCTTCTTTCAAGAATTCTTCAACATCGGAATTGGCAGGAGGGCTGGTACCAGCTGATTTATTTGGGGTTGCAGCTCTTGGTTTCTTTGGAAGCTTCTTGATGGCCGGTTGCTTGTGCTTTCTAGTAGCTTTAGAAATTGGTTCCTGAACTTGGCCTTGAAGCAAGGAGGCTACTGTTGGAGCAGCGAATCCGATGATGGAGGGGGCGATATCTCCTTATGGCAATAAAGCCGGTGCATAAACGATCGGTTGGCCACTCATGCTTTGGCTCAAAGGAGAACTGCTGGGAACCTGCAAAGAGAATGTTAGATGATTTTTAAAGATAAAAGTTTGGAATTGATTGAAAGCAAGAAAGGAAGTGATTTACCTGAGGATTGATGGATGAGATAACTGTGGTCAGGTAGAAGCCAGGCGATAGATGAAACAATTTTTTTGTCCACTCACTCCACCATCGATCAAAGAGTTGGCTTCGTAGGAGGTGGATGTTGACATGGTTTAAGGATCCAAGCACAGGGCCCTCAATGTTCAAGTTTCTGTCCATTTGAAGAGCTAATGTAACAACACCCCTAGTTTGGATTTTCCTTGAGAAATGCAAGTCGATGGGGAGCTGACCTAAGCCTAGTTGTCTTGCAGCTGACTTTGGATGATAAAACACATATGACACTTGAATGTTTCGGCCTTGAGATATTCCTGTTGGAAGGATGCATGGTGAGATGGCTGAAACAGAGTTGTCCCGGGAGCTAGGATCAGTTGCATCGTTCAAGTCATTTAGCCTTAAATCGGCCAGAAGCTCATAATCCGTGAAGCTATCATAAGGGAACCATACTCTCGCATTCTTGGTAAATCCATTGTATAATTGATCAAACCATTCCTGGAAGATTTCATCCGATGGCCCTGATCCAGGATAGGTCGATGTTGCTTCACCAAAGGACATGCATCGGTGGGTGCTGGCTTCTTCGTCATTAGAGTGGTCCGATGGAAAGCTTGATGAGTACAGTGGGGTTCTCTCAGCAAAATTGATGGTGTATAGGTTTAACCAAAGCTGCAAGAACCACCAAGGGCCTCCATAGCCGACAGGGTTCTATGTTAGAAGTTTGGCTGTTGATTGACTTAACATCTGATACACAGCTCCAAGTAGGTATTTTCCTAAGGGGAAGAGTTTCTTTGCTATTATAGTTTGAGCCAAATGCTGCATATTTGTTGTCGGACCACAGGTTGATCCACAAAAGATGAATCTCTCTAGCCAAAGATTTAAGAAGGCCACCTACATTCTTGGTTGATAGCTTGTGCTCACATTTAACTTTCAAAGTAAAGGGGTTGGCTGATGAGATGATATCCAAACCAGTAAGCATCTTGATGTCAAGCAGAGTAGGTGTCATCGGCCCTTGACCAAACAGGAAAGCATTCATGGTATCGGACTAGAAATAAGAAGCCGATGATAGCATGGGTTCATCTTTCTTCATATCGGCTAGAGACAGGGCTAAGCATTGAGCTATTCCTACTTCTTCTTACATAGCTTGCTTGGCAGCTGATATTCTCTTGTACCAGTTTCTCCACCCATCCAAGTTTGAAGGCAAAGTTCTAAATACTGTTTGCCAATCGGCTAAGTTGGGCTTTGTCTGTCTATAAGAGATTCTGTTGGTCTCGGCATTAATGAAGTAGCATGGGTCTACATCACCCATCAGCCCAAGAAAACAATGGGATGGCTCTTTCAGAACAGGGATGGCGATTTGGTGTCTTAGGTGCTACAATTGGTGGGAAATAGAAGAAATAAGAGAATTTGTGGATCTAAGGCAAAATTGGTTGAAAAAGGGGATCTGAAGTAAAAATCGGCCTAGGCTAAGACGATGAGCAAAAAGAGACAATGAAACATAAAGTTAAGGAGAACTGACCATGGGGACATCGGTGATGGTGGCCATTGAGCTTGAAGAACGAGGATTGCCGAGATCGAAGGGGTCGCCGCCGAGAAGCTCGCGTCATCGACGAGGTCCTCGGAGAAGATAGAGGAAGATATGCGTAGTTTGGGCGTTGGTTAGCAAAGTTAACAATGTGAAGTCTGGGACCAAAACCGTTGGTATTTACAGCACAGGGCTGGTAACGGTCAAGATATGGAAACCCTAGGTTTTAATGGATCTAAGAGTTAATTCTGCACCATATTAATTTATACTCCAGAATTGGGGGGGGCATGTGTTAACAGCAAAATTTGGCAAAGATATGCCAATGATGAAGTTAGATCCGAGGCGGATTTGAAGGGATAAGGTGATTTCCACAAACAGACAGTGCATCAGCTGGGAGCCATATCGACCGATATGGAGTCAGATTCGGTCAACCAATACGGGTAACTTATGTTTGTGTTGATTTCGGAAAAAGAGATTGAAGTTGTTACCAACTAGAAATTGAGTCCAGGAGAGGCAATTGTTTCTATTAATTCGGAATAAGGATTAGTTATTTCCTTTTACAATTTCGTGGTAAGAGTCCACCTAGGACTTGTTTGTTTAGGCAAGTTTTGAATAGTGTCTGGTATGGACAAGGTTTTTATGTATGGGTATAAATATAAGCTCGAGGTCTTGTAAAAAATAACAACAGTCAATATACACTCTCGGAGCATCGCCACAATTTTCTTCTTACTTTCGACGAGTTCTTGTTTCGAGTTGGGTTGCATCGGTTTCGATCTCCAATAATAGGTATGGCTCACTAATTATCATAAAACTTAGCTAATCTAAATCGATGACTCGATTTACTTGTATCGGCCAAGCTTTGCCCAAGGTTTTATCGGAATCGGCTAAATTGTTCCATTGGCTTAGATTAGCTAAGGTATCCACCACCCTAAAAAACATTCAAAGGCTTGATTGTCTAGGTGTTATGTTTCTTTTTACACTTTGTGTTGCATCAGCCCTAGTCATGATTAAAACCATAACATCTAGCCTGCCTCTTGATTGTCACTAAGGGTAGAATCGGGGTTTCAGCAGATCTTACCTGATATAACTGTTTAGTTTGTTTGAATTCCTTCAATCATGTTTTTCATGTTATATCTGCCCCTTATACAATGATATCACACTAGTTAAATATATCTAGCTTGTCTTCATATATTTACCTAGATTGATATTCTTGTATAAGGTTGTATCGGAGTATTATCCCATACGGTATCTATTTTAATCCAAGCATAGCATCATCGGCTATATTATAAACATATGTAATCTTATTCCATAGATTACATGTTTGATTATATTTATAGCCGATGGGGTTTATTTTAAGCTTTTTTAATGTCATTCACCTTATACCTTACAGTCGATTCAGTTAGATCGCATCGGCGAGGTTTGTACGATACGTCATCGGCTGATCGGCCGATTGGCTGTCGTGCATCTAATCTGTTTTATTGTATATCTTGTTGGTTGTAGGATCAAACCAACTGACACGCCCTGAAACTGATCACAAGATTTGGACCTGCACTGGAGTTAAGCAGATCTCCCAGGTCGCCGTGTTTTCGCATCAACAATCGGCTATTGCTTAAATCCTTATAATTGTTATTTTATCTGATCTTTGTTACCAGAAACTAATACTGTCTCGGTTATGTCTGATACATCATAGTTGCTTGTTTTAAAGAAAAAGATTAAAGTAGCAATTACATGACATTTACCTCTGAGTCGATCAGAGTTACTTTCGGCCTTGTTCATATTATTCTGCAAATTGACTTGTTATTTAGATCTTATAATTATACGGTAACTAACTTTGATATGATCAATCTTATATTGCATCAATCTGGTTCGACCTATCAAGATTGATTGTATTAAAGCAAGATTATTTGTAATTACATTTAATCTATGTCTTCTCAATGCACACATTCTTTAAACTATTTCGGGTATAGCCGATTCTTTTAGGCATCGGCTGGTAACACGATCTCTAATCGGCTCTGTAGCCGATTGGTTATTGTCATCTAACGTTTGCATTGTTTATCTTGTTAATTACAGGATTAAATCATCTGGCACACCCTAAACCTGAATTTTAGGACCTGCACTAGACTGAAGCAAATCTCTCAGGCCTTCGTGTGTGCGACGAATTTCGTGTCAACACACTTTTGGCATGCCTGGTGGGACACATGATTTTCCTCATGTCAGAACAAAAGATCGAAAACATTATTCCAGTCACAAGGGATAAATTATCTAAAGAGCAAAAGGCAGAATTGGATAAAGTCACTCAAGATTTTCAAAACTTGTGTTTGGAATCATTTAGCATGACTTGGCAAGGAGTGGTACTGAAGTCTAAATTCCCTGTGCCGATGTTTGAACCAGAAGGAAGCAAAACACAAGAAGGAGTTGCTGAGCAAGAGGTCAAAGAACGACCTCCACTTATGACTTTACAGGATAGGATTAATGCAGACGTTCATCATTATTTGGTTAATCAGTATGGAGTTTTGGTTAATACATTGACAAGTTTGATAAAAAAGGTGGTTGATGGATCTGTGGTTTAGGAATAGTCTAAAGGGCCGATTTATTTTCTTAATAATATACCTCTGAAATATTAGCAGATCAAGACTATAGATCAAGAGCAGAAATATGAGGCAGGCCCTAGTTCATCATTTGTTGATCCAAATCAAGAGCCTCATCAGACTGCATTCTATAGGGGGCAATTAACTCAACAACCAAGTGGGGGGCAACCAAGTCAACAATTGACTGGGGGTTAGCTAGCTGGACAACAATATCACCATGAGATCCCTCAAAGTTATCAATTTTAGTAGAATCCACATCAACAGTATTTGGGTCAATATTTTTAGCTTCAGTCACAACAGCCAGTATCACCTCATCAATATCGGCATGGGGAAGCAAGTCAATATCAACCTCATGGGAATCAATATGTTCAGAGACCTCCACCACAATAGTTTGAGAATCACAGGAATCAAAAGTGGGCCAATATGATTGCTGAAGTCATGAGGGAATAGTTTGGCCTTAAACTAAAAGACAATGGGATTATGTATCGACATCCATATCAAGAAAGTTTTGATACAGTGCCATTGCCTAACCAATACAGGATTCTAGATTTCTCAAAGTTTTCAGGACAATATAATATTTCTACTATTAAACACATTAGCAGATTTCTTGCACAATGTGGAGAAGCATCGACTGAAGAAGCTTTGAGAGTTAGGTTTTTTCCGACGTCATTATCTGGATCGGCAATTACATGGTTTTCCTCTTTACCACCTAATTCTATTAGAGGTTGGGTTGATCTAGAGAAGCAGTTTGACAAGTACTTCTTTGCTGGAGTTCAAGAGATGAAGCTTTTAGATTTAACATCAATTAGGCAGAGGTCAGATGAATTAGTTCCAAATTATATTCAAAGGTTCAGAGACATAAGGAGCTGATTTATAGTTTAAGTTTAACAAATTCACAATTAGCTAATTTTATGTTCCAGGGATTGTTGGGACCGATCAAAGATAAATTTTCTTCACAAGGTTTTGAGAGATTAGCTCAGTTAGTACAAAAAGTATCGGCTCATGAACAACGATTTCAGGAGGCTTAAAAAAGAGGTTTCCCAAGAAAGTAAAAATGTGTGTAATTATGATTCAGATTCAGATCAAGATGAAGATCAGGAGATTGGATTGGCAGAGCGGTCAAGGAATAAAAATGTGGTTGTATGCCAATGGGTTAAGGATACTGGGAAGGAAGAGAGGTATGATTTTGATATAAACAAAGCCGATAGGATTTTTGATGTTTTGTTACAAGAAAAACAGATCCAACTTCCACAAAATCATGTTATTCCATCAGCTGAGGAATTGAAAAAGAAAAAATATTGCAAGTGATATAATACGAGTTTTCATCACACAAATAAGTGCAAGGTGTTTAGGGAGCAAATTCAATCGACTGTTGAACAAGGTAGAATAAAGTTTGATGATTGGAAAAAGTCGATGAAAAATGATGGACATCATTTTCCAGTAAACATGGTTTACATCGACCGATCAGAAGATGAAGCCGATAGGATAAATTATCAAGATCAAAGGGGTTCTAGGAATACTATAGCTGATATAATTAGAAGATATCAAAAAAGGCAAGATAAGAAAATTCAGAGAGATTATGATGATGAAGAGGAAGACAAACATAATCCACATTGGAATAGCGAGTTTTTTCGGTTTTGCTAGAAGCAAGGTATGAGATTGCCACCGACTGAAGATTGCCCAGAATGCAACAGTCAAAGAGCAAGATATTATCGGGGAGAATCTTCTCACCAAAATATGAAAAGAGAGTGGGATCAGCCATGAAGAAAAGTACCATTTCATCAACGACTTAGACCGATTCATCAAGACTACTTTAAAGAAAAAGAGAGATCAAAATGATAAAACTCAGAATCCTAAGTGGTGTCCAAGTGGGATATTTACCAAGAATCAAAAGAGGAGGGTTCAACGATTGAGAAACAGGGAACATATGGAGGAAGTTGAAGAAGAAATCAATCATTGGCTAAAAAGAACAAGGAAAGAATGGTGTCTCAAAAGTCAAATTGTTAAAGCTAATGAAACAAAGATTTTATCTTCTAGAGATACGAATGGAAAAGCTGTCAAAGTAGATGAGGCAGGACCATCGGCTACTGTTAACATGACATTTTTGTTGCCAACAGAATATAAGGAACATGTGGCCGATGAAGAAGAAGTTGAGGAATTACTTGCGCAGTTGGTCTTAACTCCGCAACAAGCTGTATTTGATAAGCTAGAAGAATTGGAGTATCGGCACCTTAGGCCATTATATATCAAGGGATTTGTCAATGGAATGCCGATGTCAAAAATGGTGGTTGATGGCAGAGCTGCATTTAATTTGATGCTATATACTACTTATCAGAAGTTTGGAAAAACTCTGGAAGATCTTATTAAAACAAATATGGTGTTAAAGGATTTTGGAGGGAATTTATCGGAGGCAAAGCGGGTGTTAAATGTGGAGTTGACCGTGGGTAACAAGACAATCCCTAGTACGTTTTTTGTAATTGATGGGAAGGGATCTTACAGCCTGTTGCTTGGAAGAGATTGGATTCATGCAAATTGTTGTGTTCCATCGACATTGCATCAAAATTTGATTTAATGGCAAGGGGACCAGGTAGAAACCATACTAGCTGATAGGTCAGTTAATGTTGCTATAGCCAATTTATCTATTTGTGAGATGGAAGGAGTAGATTGCTTGTCTGGAAGAGCTTGGGAAGACAATTTCTTAATAGAGTCCGATTGTGATATAAAGCCGATCAACGATGAAGGAACACAATTGTTGCTTTGAGGGCACCATAGACGATATTGAGGGTAAATTGGGACAAGGATTTATATTGGCCATGAATTAGAAGAAGTTAATATTGAACCAGGAGATAGACCTAGGCCGACATGTGTAAGTGCTAAGTTACCTAATGATTATAAGATAAAGTTAATAGATTTATTAAAGGAGTACAAAGATTGTTTTGGTTGGGAGTATCATGAGATACCAGGATTAAGCCGATCGATTGTAGAACATCGGCTTCCCATTAAACTAGGATATCAGCCTTTTAAACAACCTCTAAGACGATTTGACCCAGAGATGTATGAAGATCCCAAGGCGGAGATTACTAGGCTTTATGATGCTAAATTTATTAGACCTTGCCAATATGTTGACTGGATTTCTAATATAGTGCCAGTTATGAAGAAAAATAGGAAGTTGAGGGTTGTTATTGATTTTTGGAACTTGAACAAAGCTATTCTAAAAGATGAATACCCAATGTTGATTGTCGATTTATTAGTTGATGCAGCTTCTAGACATGAGATTATAAGTTTCATGGATGGAAATGCAAGATATAACCAAATTTTAATGGTCGAAGAAGATATTCTGAAGACCGTTTTCAAATGTTTTGGTGCAATTGACTTGTATGAGTGGGTTGTAATGATATTTGGGCTTAAAAGTGTTGATGCTACATATCAAAGAGCTATGAATTATGTCTTTCATGATCTTATCGGTTTGTTGGTTGAACTTCATATCGATAATGTAATTGTGGAGTCCAAGGATAGCGATAGGCATTTATATCGATTTTGCCAATCAAGAGTTCTAGAAATAACAAGGAAATATGGATTAAAGATGAACCCGAACAAGTGTGCTTTTGGTGTATCAGCTGGGCAATTCTTGGGTTTTATAGTTCATGAAAGTGGAATTAAAATTAGTCAACAAAGCATTAAAGGTATACAAAATATAGAGCCACCAACTGACAAGACCAAGTTACAGTCTTTGATCGGCAAGATTTATTTTGTGAGAAGGTTTATTTTAAATTTATTAGGAAGGATAGAGTCATTTACTCCATTATTGAGATTGAAGGCCGATCAAAAATTTGTATGGGGAGATAAACAACAGAAGGGGTTGGATGAAATTAAGAGTTATTTGAGTTCCCCTCCAGTTTTGGTACCACCTCAGAAAAGAGATATGTTCAAATTATATCTTTCAGCTGATGAGAAGTCTATCGGTTCCGTTCTTATTCAAGAAATGTATGGCAAAGAAAGGATAATATTTTATCTTAGCAGACGGCTTCTTGATGCTGAAACAAGGTATACTTTGTGTTTATGTTTGTATTTTTCATATACGAAGTTAAGGCATTATCTATTGTCAAATGAACGCACAGATGTTTACAAAGCCAATGTAATGAGGTATATGTTATCGGCTCTAGTTTTAAAAGAAAGAATTGGGAAGTGGATTTATGCCTTAACAAAATTTGACCTACGACATGAATCGGTTAAAGCGATCAGGGGACAGGCGATAGCCGATTTCGTTATGCAGCATCGGGATGATTCGGTTGGATATGTTGAGCCGATGCCATGGACTCTGTTTTTTGATGGATCAGTATGTATACATGGATATGGCATCGGACTAGTTATTATTTCGCCTCAGGGGGCAAGTTTTGAGTTTGCTTTTGCTATCAAGCTATATTATACTTACAACCGAGCAAAATATGAGGTAGTGCTTAAAGGACTTCAATTCTTAAAAGAAGTGGAAGCCAATGCTATAGAGATCATTGAGGATTCATTGTTAGTGATTAATCAATTGGCTGTGGAGTATGAATGCAAGAATAAGATCCTAAGGGTATATCATGAAAAATGCCAAGAGTTGATCAAGAATTTTAAGATAATATCAATAAAACATATTCCGAGGGAACAAAATAGTGAAGCCAATGATCTTGCCCAAGGGGCATCGGGTTATAAGCTGACGTTAAAAGATGTTGAGATAGAAGTTGATGATTGGAGAAATGAGATAATGGAGTATTTGAAAGATCCATCTCAATCAGCATCAAGGAAATTGAAATACAAAGCTCTTAAATATGTAATGCTTGATGATGATCTATACTACCGGACAATTGATGGGGTTTTGATTAAATGTTTAAATTTAGAAGAAACCAAAGTGATAATGTGTGAGGTACATGAAGGGATATGTGGAACACATCAATCGTCCCATAAGATGAGGTGGTTATTTAGAAGAGTTGGATATTTGTGGCCGACAATGTTGGAAGATTGTTTCAGATATTATAAAGGTTGTCAGGATTGTCAGAAGTTTTGAACAGTTCAAAGAGTGCCAGCATCAGCTATGCATCCGATAATAAAGCCTTGGCCTCTTAGAGATTGGGAAATTGATATGATCAATCAAATCAATCCACCATCGAGTAAAGGACAAAAGTATATTTTGGTAGCCATCGATTATTTCACAAAGTGGGTTGAAGCGATTCCATTGAAGAAGTTGATTCTAACGATGTCATCGAATTCAAGAAGCATATAATTTATCGGTTTGGAATTCCTTAAACAATAACAACGGATCAAGGATCTATATTTGTAGCCGATAAGTTTGTGAGGTTCGCCGATAGTATGGAAATTAAATTACTGAGTTCTTTGCTTTATTATTCACAAGCCAATGGACAAGCAGAAGCGTCTAACAAGAGTTTGATCAATTTAATTAAGAGAAAAAAATCAAAGAACAGCCAAGGAAGTGGCATACTATGTTAGCTGATTTGTTATGGGCCTATCGGATGGCGTGTCATGGTTCTACTCAAGTTCCACCTTATCAGTTGGTTTATGTACATGAGGTTGTTTTCCCTTGGGGAACTAACATCGACTCAAGGAGAATACATTACAATATCAGTTAACAACCGATGAATAATATAATTTGATGACTGATGAATTGGAAGGTTTGGCCCAGAATCGGTTGAGAGCGCTTGAAAAGATCAAAAGGGATAAAGAAAGAGTTGCAAGACATTACAACAAAAAAGTGGTTCCTAAATTTTTTGAAGAAGGAGAATTGGTATGGAAGTTAATTTTGCCGATAAGGACAAGAGATAATAAATTTGGAAAATAGTTACCTAATTGGGAAGGGCCCAATCGAATACATCGTTGTGTACCATGTAATGCATTATGCTTGAAGTGCTCGATGGAGAAGTATTTGGTAAAGTACTTAATTGAAAATATTTGAAGAGGTATTATCCTAGCATTTGGATCAATTCATGATCGGTTAAATTCCAATTTATGAAAATAGCTGATGTATAGAACATCGCCTTAAGATGGCCGATACAAAATATCACCCTTAGAACAAAAAAAAGCATAAATAAAATCATGAGGACGTAAAGATCGACATGAGAGTCAATGAATATATTATAGAACATGTTTGTTGTCAAACAAAAGTACTTTTTGGATTTTTGGATACATCAACCCAAGAATTTTTGGCTCATACATCAACCCAAGAATTTTTGGATTGCCGATATCGCATGCAGGCAAATTTGATCAATTTCTTCAATTGTGCGAAAATCATCGGAGTCGGATCTCGGTACTAGTTTGAGAGCTTTGTGTTGAATGGCCACTTGACGAATTGAAGCCTTTAACTTGGCCCGTTGGTCCTCGATCACCTTGGGGAGATCGGCAAAGCTTTTGTTCTCCTCATGCCAGGTCTTTGCAGGTTTCCTCTAATTTGGCGATTAGATCGGCTTCTTGCTGTTTTAGGTCTTCAATGCATTTATTGGTTTTTTCTGAGCCAGCAATCAGCTCATCAAGTTTTATCTTCTCGGTTTAGACCAATTGGTGATCAGTTTGAAGGGATGATTCCAATGACCAAACTTCGAAACGATCAGCGATTTGCTGGCGAGCTCTGAGAAGTTGGAACCAATGGGATTCAAGATAGGCAGTTGGAGCAAGAGCAACAAGAATATCGTCAGGAAGTTGGTGTTGGATCTCTTCTATCATGTTCCTGACCGGGCCACTATTTTCAACTAATGCATCAAGTTATGCATTGATCCGATCGACGATATCGAGCAGTTGAGCTTTGAGGGCGTCAGGGCGGGGAAGAACTAGCCTGGCTGATAACTTCTTCTTTTGTTTCGTCCAAAAATTGGCCGATGTCAAAGGAAAACATAGCGGCTATATTCTGCATATTACAAAAGGGAACGTTAAAAGTGAAATTAGATTGATTTTTAAAAATTGGCCGATGAAAGATCTTTTACCGGAATGACTTTAGCAGTTTGAACTTGGGGTTGATTGGCATGATGGCTATCAGCAATCGAGCGAGTAGGTGTGTGTTCACTTGAGATTTGCCGATGAGATGAAGCCGACAGAGCGATAGGCTATGAAGAAGGATAAATGTTAGGAAACGATGTAAGAGTAAAAGATGTAAAAATATGTGAAGAGACTTACAGAAATTGCAGCTTGTTCCAGATTGGCGTCTTCATTGCTTATTTACGCTCCGGCCGTGTCGACGTCCGCATCCAGGTTTTCTTCAGAAGTAACATTGGAAGTAATCGTATCAGCTTCATGGAGTTTGGAGTCTGAGATGGCGTCGGCAGCAGCATTGATTTCTTCGAAAGCCATGGCTTCGTCGATGGCGGCAGCCGATTCTGTATTGATTTCGGGAAGTTCTTCTACCGAATTGGGTGAGCTGATTTTTTGCTTCTTGCACTTAGAGCGCATGGCATGTTTCTTCCATTTGCCCCTGGTACTTGGGATCGGCTCTCTTATGACCCCCCAGAGTAAAGATATTGGAGGCGGGGCATTGGCACCAAGCACAGAAGATGCCGATACTAGAGTGTATTCAATTGGGAGGCCGCTAAGACTGATGTTTGGGGGATCAGTATCGGATTCCTAAAGAAAAAAGACATTGACGACATAAAATGGTGAAGAAATTTAAGTGTGTAAAATTTTTACCTCAGCATCGGCGGGAACAAAGCTAGGATCAAGCAAATGAAGGAAGCTGTAAATTGGAAGATTGAAAATGTGTTGCTTCCTTTCACCCCACCATCTAGACCATGGCTTACAATCAGTGGTATGGCTGTCCCAGTTGGCAAAGGGGCCAAGAGGAGGGAGTTCAATGAGCATGAGCCGATCAAAAATGAGTGTGCTTGCAATTGGTCCCCTCGTTTGGATTTTGCCGATGAAATGTAGACCGATTGGGACTTGGCCAAAACCAAATTGATGAACCACGACCGAAGGATGACAGAACTCATATGAAATGCGCGAGATGCAGCCGGTTGATATCCCAGTAGGAAGAATAAAAGGGGTGATAGTCGATATGAAGATTTATTTGTGCTGCTCATCGGAGTTGACGGTGTTGGGATTAAAGTTGATGGGTAGCTCATAGTATTTGAATTCCTCATAAGGAAACCAAATTCTGGCACTTTTGGGGAAGCCATGGTAGCATATAATTGATCAAACCAGAGCCTGACATTGTTGGGTGTTAGTTTGCTTCCAGGATAAGCCGATGCAGCTTCACCACGGGACATGCATCGACGGTACGTGGGATTGGCGTCTTCAGCTTTGTTGGCAGGGAAACATGAATCTTCAAGTGGAGACGTATTGGCTACCTCGGTAGAGTAGAGTTTGAGCCAAAGTTGGATGAACCACCAAGGGACGCCGATATGGCCAACAGGTTGACCAACCAATAATTTTGCCGATACTTGATGCAGTAAATGATAAGTACCATCTAAAAGATATTTCCCCAGAGGCATCGATTTTCCTTCGGCGAGGGCCTGAGTGATGTGTTGAAGATTTGCAGTTGGGCCAACTGTAGTACCATAGAAGACAAATCTCTCCAACCATAAATTGAGAAAAGCCACGTATTCCCAATCGGATATGGGGCAAGTTTTGGCGTGTTTGGTGATGTAACCTGACCAGCCTCCTGCAGCCTTGGTTTCTAGCTTGTTAGTGCATTTTATCCTCAAAATGATGAAATTAACCAATGAGGAGATATCTAGACCGGTGAGCATGATGATGTCTAACAATGTTGGCGTCATCGGCCCATGGTTGAAGATTAAGGCATTTAGGGTATTGGACTAAAAATAGCTAGCTGATGATATAAGGGCTTCATCCTTCTCCATTTCAGCAAGTGATAGTTCAAGGCATTGAGCAATGCCGATATCGGACCAAAATTGGTGTTTGCCGGTAGCATGCGCCGATACCAATTTCTCCAGCCAGCCAGTTTAGAAGGCCAAGATCTGAAGCTGAGATGCCAGTCAGAGATACAAGGGCTAGATTGCTTAAAGGGGATCCGGTTTGTATTAGCATTAATAAAATTTGTAGGATCTTCGTTGCACATCAGCCCGAGGTAATAGAAGAGTGGTTGATCGGCTACGGGGATAGCTATTTGATCTCGAAGGTGCTACAGTGAAATAAATAGTAAAAATGAAGAACATGAAGAATACGGAACATGAAAGAGGAAAGTTCTATGTCTACATCAATATAATGCAAAGGAAGATGAGCAAAATAGATGGATTCAGTATTTTTTATCTCTGGGATGGCATTGATAGTGGCCACTTGGAGTGAAAGAAGGATTTTCACCGGTGGAGATGGATGTGCTCGGTGAGGTCTCTGGAGAAGAGGAGAGAGAGAGAGAGTAGAAGAACTTGCCAGCGTGGGAAACGAAGGGTTTGTGATAGCATAATGATTACTAGTGATGACCATGGGTTTTTATACCATTCGGTGCGTCAAAAGGTGTGGTGGACCGATCGGACCGATGACCTAATGGGCCAAAAAGGCTAAATGGGTCGTATAAAAGAATTCCGAAGCATGTTTATCCATAATCCGGAATTGGAGGGTGAAATTTGGCAATTTCCTTTAGTTAAAGACTGGCTCAAAGGAGGATTACATGCCGTGATTTTAAAAGATTTGGTTTGTTCAAGATTGCCAAGCTTCTAGGATAAGGAAGTTGTATCTTTATTTATGTTCTAAAAATATAGTCCCGAGGCGATGGAGCATATTACAATCGGACTTGGAAAGGTATGGCTAGCCGATTTGAGTCACGAGGAAGTCGGAGTATGTAAATATTTCCTTAAATTAGAGGTAGAGTCCTAGTTTGAGCCGATCGTAATAGGGTCGGATTTAGTATAACCTATGGGTATAAATATTTACGCCCAAGGTCTATGTAAATTAACAACAGTTCAATAAGACATCTTTCGACACATCGCCCCCCTAGTTTTCTAGGTTTCTTTCGACGAGTTATTATTTTTGAGTTCGATCTCCGACGACAAGGTAACTTCTGTCAATTTTGCTTGTATCGGCGGGGCTAGGGCTTCCTCGGTTGGGTCCGATACTCTATTTCAACCGATGCAAGCGTTATCTATCATATATATTATTCAATCTTAGTTGACTTCATTGTTTGCTATTATCAGTCGATTCGTCTTGGATAGGCCGATATTATCTAAACTATTTTATTATCTGAGATTGGTTAACATATTTACCACCCTGAATAGCAATTATCGGCTTGTTTAGACCTACCAAATTTAGTTATGACTTGGTGTTGCATCAGTTAGGTTTTGATCTATTAAGTTGTATCTAAAATTGTAAGAACTAACTTGCTCTATAATTTTCGATAGGGGTATCATCAGGGTTTCAACCGATATTACCTGATATAGCTGCCTTAGTTTAAGATTGTTCGTCTTTCTTTGCTTGATCTATTATATCTATCATCTTATATGAGTGTATCACTCCTTTAAATTTATTAAACCTGTTATCGATCTTGCACTACCTCGGTAGGTTTGATCTGCTAAGAACGTAACTTGTTTAATAAATTTAACGAAGTGTGATATTATCGTATAAGGTTGTGTTGGAGCTCTAGTCAATACATTATCTATCTGCATGCCTAAGTAATTTTATCGGGTATTGCTTAGATCCTTATATTGTTAATTTATCTGATCTTTCTTACTAGCAACTAATACTGTCTTGGTTAGGTCCGATCTGTCATAGTTGGTTGTTTTAAAGAAAAAGATTAAAGTAGCAATTACATGACATTTACTTCTAAGTCGATCATAGTTACTTTGGGCCATTTTCATATTATTGTGCACATTGACTTGTTATTTAGATCATATATTATACAGTAATTGACTTTGATATGATCAATCTTATGCTGCATTGATTTAGTTCGACCTATCAAGATTGATAGTATTAAAGAAAGATTATTTATAATTATATTTAATCTAAGTCTTGTCAATGCACAACATTCTTTAAATTATTTCGAGTATAGCCGATTCTTTCAGGCATCGGCTGGCAACACGATCTCTAATCGGCTCCATAGCCGCCTGGTTATCATCATCTAACATTTGCATTGTTTATCTTGTTGATTGAAGGATCAAATCAACTGGCACATCCTAAACCCGAATTTTAGGACCTGCACTAGAGTGAAGAAAATCTCTCAGTCCTTTGTGTGTGCGATGAATTTCGCGTCAACACGAGCTCAAGGTGTGGTGAAGCTATTCGGTGCCAACACAGTTTTTTGGCGACTCTGCTAGGGACCGCTTTCGGTTGATATAGCCAAAACCCTAGTTCTCCACCGTGGTCTCTCACTGAAACAACATCATGACCGTGGATTATGGAGAGTTGCCAGAAGCCGATCAGCAAGAACTTAAAGATCTATGGTGAAAGATGGCTTCATGCAATCGGAAGATGAGGCTAGGCGCCATCAAACAACAGGAATTCTCATTGCCCATCTATACCACATCTAAGGTAACAACCAATTATAGCAATACCCCCATTCTTGCTTCTAATGTCGTTGAAATAATTGATGGTGTTGTTATTGCTAGTCTAAATAATTTTTTTACCTCTTTTAGTACTACCTTTGAGATAACCTTGGGTACTACCATGAAAAAAACCTTAGATGCTCCCATGGGTGAGTTCGAGAATCGGCTAAATAGCCGGTTCCCAGGTGGTGCATCTACTTCCTACAATAGCGAGCGTATAGTGTTTATCAGCTTATAATATACCATCAGTACCTAGACAACATGATTGGTCAATGAGAAGTACCTACAATCCTCTCAATACGGTAGATCCTAAATTCATCCCTACAGCATACTACGTTGTTCAAACCATGGTCGATCAGAATGCCACAGCATTGTCGGTCAGACCGGATGTGGTGACCAGTCTGACTATTGGGGCAACATTGGTCAGACCGCAACCAGTGAGTCTTTTAGGATCGACTCCTACATTAGCCGTTCCTAGTAATCCTATGCCTAGTACATGTACTAAACCCAAAAGCCTTAGTGACGAGATTTCCTAAGTTATCAAAAACATGTTTGGTGTAGATACTTGAATTAAAAAAGATCCAGCTCAAAAAGTCAACCCAAACAAGCCGAGATCTCACAAAAGGTTGAGTCCGATTGTCCCCATGACAATATAGTTGATGAGGTTATATCATTAGATGATCAGACGACTGACGTGTATACAGTCGAATGAGTTTGGACCTCTAAGTCTGAACCATTCGTTTGTTTTATCCTTAAGCCGGTTGTTCCTAAAATCGGCATGAGGAAACAAAATTTATATTTGATGTGGCCAAATGCGATAAGATCTTTGATTATTTGTTAGAGCATTAGCAAATCAAATTGTCGCAAGGCTATGTCATACCACTGCCTGAGGAGTTAAAGCGATGAGCATATTGTAAGTGGCACAATTTGGAATCTCATGCCACCAATGATTGCAACATATTCAGAAGACAAGTTTAATTGGCATTGATGGAGCATGATTGGAGTTTGTGGCTATGCAAAAAGATGAGCAACCTTTTCCCATACACACCATTGAATTGCAAGAGAAGAAGAACCCCGATGAAAAGGAGAAGACCACATTGAGGACTTCAATGCTTGGCGGGCAAGACGACAAACTGAAGGTCCCAAGAAACACAAAGAGAATGTCCAAATGGCCAAGGAAATCAAGATCACCTGCCAAGCAAGGTGGGAGACAAGCAAGGAAGGATCTTTGGCAACATACTTCTCGTTCATTATGGTATTACCCTTGGTATGCACCATGGAGCTTCAATGGTACATGGATAATGCCTACTTATATACCATATTATTATTCATTATGGGCAGGACCATATTGACCGAATTTAAATGATCAACCACGCTCATCTCATAATTGGTTGAGAGAAAATCAACACAAGAAAATGGTGAGGCAAGAGTGGTGGCGAAAGCAAAATAAAACACAATCTGAACAAAAGGGGATGTCTCATAGTATTCTTACATCATCATTGAACACATAAGCCTTAGAGGAGTTTATGGCCGGTATTAGTGGACATCGTCCTTAGATAACCTCGTGCTTACTGCTTTTCGGTTCACAAGTACGCCAAAAAGGTAGGGGGCATGTGTTGACACTCAAATTTGACACTAATTTATATTTATAGCAAGTTCAAGCCAAATTTAGAAAATACCGACAGTTTCCCATGAAGGACAGTCTGACCACCGTTGTTTGGCCGGTTAGACCGCACGAGGAACTAGGTCAAACCACAGCTGTTCGGGCGGTTAGACCTTCAGCACAGAGTCCGGGTCCAATTTAGATATTTTTCATGTTTTCTTGTTTGATACCGAGATTTCTCGAGTCCTAGTTGATTTCTAAGCCTAACAGGACATGGAAAAGATCCTAGGGACCAAGTCTAGCCCTCATATAAATATATATAAATATAGGGGATCAAGGCTGATTGAAACAACAACTAATCAATCGTCAAAATCAATTTATTATCCCTATCCTCTATATTCTACATCTCCTTCCTTACCTATCCCCATGTCTATTCTCCTCCAATCCCCCAATTGCTCATTGTCTCACGACTCTACGGCATTAGAGGATGTCCTAACTGACCTGTCGAGCCTAGGACACAAGCTCGAGCTGAGCCTAATCCGCCTTCGAGCTTTTAAGCAGGCTCGATTAGGCTCTCGAGCTCAATCGAGTATATGATAATGTATGTTTTGTTCACAATATTTTACATAAAACAATAATTTTAGGTTAGTAATACTGAATAAAAAGATTAGGAGAACATAAGATTGTTATATAAGACCAAAACATACTATCTTTTTCACATGAATGTACTCTCATTTATCATTGACCTACTAGCTTGTTATATAAAAGATAAAAATTAAACATACACCTAGGCTTGTGAGAAGCTCGAGCTCGGCTCGACAGAGCTCACGAGCTCGGGGATGGGCTTGGGCTCGGCTCGTTAGAAGCTCGAGCCAAGCTTGAATCGAGTCCGAGCTGAGCCGAGCATGAGCATTTTTTATAGACCCATCCACCACCTGTGTTCCTTGTGCCAACGGGCCGGGAACCGCTTGCGCTGGGCGAGGAATCCAGGCTGCCCGCCTCCGCCGTTTGCGCGCTGACCAGAGAGGAGGCAAGGGAATGGAAAGGGGTGGAAGGAGGCGGTAACGCGCAGCCTCGGACATGTGCCACGAATGTGTGTCCGAGACCCCTCAGCTGGCCATGATATCCCCGTCGATAGAGGAGGCTGCACTCGCACCAACTGCTGCCTCTCCCTAGATCCTGAGAACTTTGCACCGCTTGACCAGCTTCTTCAGGGGTAGCCACCCTCTGCGTTCATCAGAGGTGACCATTCCACCAGCCCACGGTGAGGCCAACGCCGTGGCCAACAGCGAGGTCGGCGGCATGGCTAGAACGTGTTGACCGAACTGAAAGAACCAAACTTGGCAGTATCGATCCGTTCATCGAAAGAAGGGGAACAAAGGCATCTTCCACCTCTGCGGCGACGGTGACGGGGACGGCGGGACGCCTATTCCAACATCCCGTGGATAGAGCACTAGTTCACCTCAACCTCGCCGGCATGCAGTGGTACAACACACTCAGCTTTCTTTCTTCTTTTTCTTAAACAGCACACTCACTTTTGATTTGTACAATATATCACTGTGTGGGATTCTAATCTAAATTACTATGTATTTTTAGATGGTTGGAGGTGAGCTGGTCTCTGGGTTGTTAGTAGATCAGCATGCAGAATACCGCGAGGAATCAAGTTTGACTGGACAACATCAAGTTTGCTACTATTGTTACTTTCATGTTTACTAAATGAAACCTCGCGCATTACTGCAGGAATTTGTTAATGATAATAGTATAAATAACGTATAAAATAGCTAGACGACATAACTTTATATAATTTTCATCTTTGATCCACTATTAAAGAAAAAGCTTTAAACATGTAAACTGGTGTGGTTTGTAACAATCTAAATTAAATATAGATTAATCACTCAAAAGCAAAATTAGGATAATTTGGCTCAACGAGAGAAGGAAAAAAATGAGATAATATAGATTAATCAACTAATGAGAAAAGTTAGGTGATATCACTTTATTAGAGTAGAAAAAGAATGAAGATAATTTAAATCATAGATCAATCATCCAATAGTTAGAAACAATTGAGGTGACATAATTTAATGAGAGAAAAGAAAAATGACATTAACTATACTTAATGGGGATAAACTTTATAGATATATAGGATACCATCAAAAGAATGTATGGAGGAGAGGTACATTTAGGTGGTGCTTAAACTTTCCTTCAACATTACATTACTGCATTTGTTCTTTAGGAAAAAATAATAGTGCTTGCTAATTTGTATTTCAAGATGCTACTCCACTGGCATTCAGTGTTGTCAGGGAGATTGCCGAATGATAGTCAGCTCTCCCACGTCCAGCCTGTGGGTTGATGGGTGGAGTGATCGATTGGAAGTTCCGCATGATCGATGGAAAGTTCGGCATGTTTTTAATTAGTTCCTTGATGGCTATTCCTTAATGCCCATGTCTGTAAACCCTTAATCATAATTTGATTTGATTGCGTACTCTAAATTTATGGTGGTTACTGATTGTACATAACCGTTACACACCTTAATACAAAACCATTAGTTCTGGAAAACACACAAGAAAGCCATAATCATCATTAATTTACTACATCCAACGGAAGTGTATAGTTTAATTTTCAGATGGTTAGACTAGAGTTCTGGTGCAGATTCAGGCTGAGAAGCTCATTATCTTCAATCAGTTACTCAGTCGCATCATGGTGTCCTTAGGAATCTGCAGAAACCGTTCAATTTGTCAATGTATAAAGTTGCTTGGAGATCATTCTGTTTCTACACTGATCAAAATGTTACACGTGCCCATAATGTACAGCAATACATGATGGGTTTACAGGAATTTAATTGTCATATGACAATCGTAAGTTCATAAAAGGTAACAGTTGAAACTACTGATACTGAAGAGCTTGTCCATAGACCAAACGAGTAGCCAAAGACGAGGCACAGAGCGACTTACCACAACCGAAGAACGTAGCCCTGCAGGTTGGCCTCCTGCAGGTTGGGCTGCAGTGGCTGAAGCTTTGAACTCATGAAGCTGAAGTGAAAGCTGCTGCGCTATCATGGAAGACTCGGCATCCTGACCATACATCTGGCTGCTGCCCACATCCCACAACGAAAACGGCTTTGGATTGACCATCGAAACTGGTTTAGGATCAAGATGTCGACTAGAGGGGATGAATAGGTGATTATGAAAATTAATGATACCTAATCAAAACTAACCTACGTTGCTAGGCTTTGTGAGGGATGAAACTAACTAAGCAACTATGTTTTGCAATCCAAAGATGATATGAGTTTAAGTATGACTATAAATATAAATTGTACAAATATAAATGCAATAAGTAAATAAGACATGAGACAAGCAATTTTTCACCCATGGTTTAAAACCTTGCCGGTTTCCTACGTCCCCGTTGAGGCAAGCCCAACTTCACAGCTCAAACCACGAAGTCACCGAACCCCTTCGTCAAGGGGTGGGCAAGGTATGAGCCGGCCTCGAAGTGGACTACCCAAGCCTCCATCACTAGGGTAGTTTTTCCTTCACTGTGAAGGTGGTGAACTCCAAACTACTCACAACCAACACCGGGCCTCCTCTACAATCTTCTCGGAGAGGTCACCATGCAACTTCTCCTAGTCATCTAGGATGTGGCAACCTCCAAAAGTAACAAGCGATGACCCGGCTCGAAGATGATCAATCGCCATACTAGCTCTACAATGAAGTAATTCACTTGTCTTAGCTCAATCAACCCTCCAACACCAACAATGGATGAACTAAGACTCAAATGGTGTGAGAGTAAATGCAAAGGGTGTATACAACTGAAGCAAGTGCCAAGAGAGTCCCCTTGCTACAGGTGGGGTCGAAATCCCCAACTTTAGTTGCATGCGGGTCAGACCGCCATGGGGTGGCCTGTCAGACCACCAACTGATGTAACGGCTAGAAAAACTAGCTGTTATAGTGCATTTAATGCACTACGAAGGCAGGCCGGTTAGACCACCGTTGGTCGGCCCGTCAGACCGACATCGGCCCGGTCAGACCGGCATCGACTCTGGCGGCTCTGGATCGCCAAGCTAAGGGCAGCCTCTCGGCTCCCCAGCCACCAGGTCAGACCGAGCCTGGCCCAGTTAGACCGGCGAGGATACGACGGTCAGACCGCCAGTGGCCAACAATTGATCAAAGGAAATTTTGTCGGAAAAAGTGTTGATGCAAATATCCTAATGTGGCATTTTTCATCATCTTTTTGCAAAGGTCATTACCCTTCTTGATAGTACAACAAAGCTAGAAATAAACCTAGCAAAAGTTCGATTGCCCAACTCCTCGATCAATTGAAAATAAAATGCTAGATATACCGTCTTTGTTCCATTGATTTGTGCCATCAATTTTAATTCGCAGTGATTGTCCATGGCATGTACATCATGTGGTCCTAACTTAAATATATCACTCAAATAAAATATTTAGCTCTCAATTAGTGTTGGTCATTAATTACCAAAATTAACAACGGGGGCCTAGATGCTTCAATCTTTCCCATTTTGGTAATTGATGATAAACACCACAAATATATAATAACCATGAACCAAATAATCACAAAATGCAAAACATAGTATAAGCTCCCCCTCAACATGTGCAGATCACCCACAAAGGCCAAACAATTGACATATAGGGAGTTTGCACTATAACACGCATGCAAAATACATTGTGAACTCACAAGATTTAATATCATAAGCATAAGATGGTCACAAATATAATATGAAAGTCACAATCATCTATCATAGCCACAAGTTCACACGTAAGACATAGAATTCATAAACATCCATAAAGCTCACAAAAGAGTTCATTCTAGCCTATTACAACCACCTTGACCATGAAGGGTCCAAATAACATAAGAGATCAAATAAAACAAGCAAAGCACACACGATACATAATATACCCCAAACCCCCAAACAAATATAGCCCAACCACCTTAGCCTAATAAAATGAGAACTAGCCTCACTACTACTAGTCTCATCCAACACACAATAAATAAAGAGGCAAGGTTCTTCTCCCCCTTTGGCATCAAAGACCAAAAAGGATCACTCTTGAGGAGGAGAAGGAGGATGAGCTTAGGTGGATGGATGAGAGGAGTCCTGGCGACAATAGTAAACAAACGCTTCAGAGCTTTCCAAAAGTTGCATCCGCTGGTCCAAGGTGCCAACATGTGTGTCCAACCTCCCAACCGTTGCATTCAATTGATTGACATCATCGCGCAACTCTTACATCTTGACACATTGCCTCAAAACCGGTGTTCATTCTTGCAAAATTGTCATTGAGGGTGTTGAGCGCCCCTAACACCAGGTTAAAATTGTCTTGAGGTGGCATTCCAAAGTAAGCATATGGAGGGGTGAAATAGGAAGCAAGACCTTGAGGAGGTGGAGGTGGAGCTTGATGCACAACACTTGATCCCTCTCCTTGGACAAAAGAAGATTGCTTTGACCGGGTACCTCTACGAGAGGCAAGTTGGATCCTCGGCTTGTATTGCTTGTGTCGAGTCAAATTGCCACCCAAGTTGCCAACCTTAGAATGTATCAACCGCATAATGTAAGGAGCATAGTAAATCCCTTAAAAGAAGGTCCCTTTGGAGATGGCATTATCTTGAAACATGAGGTTGATAACATCAAACATTCTCCCTTGCATGATGGCATCTATCACATGCCAAGTCACTCCTCTAATGCCATCATTGTTCCCACAACAGGGAAGAATAGTGGCTCTCACAATCTGGTTAACAACACTAGGAATGGTCCTCAAGCCAGTCAATTTTACATAATTATATCTCCCACCATCTTCATAAAATTGAGCAAGATCATCTGTTTGAAATGGGTTGTGGGTGTGCTCTTCATGAAGGATATCCCTCTCAAAAAACCGAATGTTCAGGAGATTTTTCAACACTCTCTTGGTGATGGAGCATTGAACGGTACCGGGCATCCATTTGAGAGCATCCAAATCACCTGAAACCCAAATGGTGGCATAGAACTGTCTCACCAACTCCTCATTATAATCTTGCTTCAAAGATGCAATCCTATCATTGCCAACTACCAAAACAAGCTTTGCACCCCTTCAAACTCAGGAGTTTGGTTCATGTCCCTTTAAGAGATCCACTCATGCTCAGAAAATGCCTTGCCCAACCTATAGACATTCTCAAAAATTGCCTTCTGAAAAATGGTGTGAAATCTTGGATCATTGCAATCATTGGACCGCCTGAATTGGTCATGATGCCTAAGGATAGTATACTGGGTTTGATTCCTTGGGTCAAGAACAAATTGGATGGCGGGATCAATTTCCATGTTATCGCCACTCTCATCCCCATCCCCATCATCGCTGCCACCACCATCATCATCATCCCCATTACTTTCAACCTCCTCATCCTTTTCTTCGGCATCCTCACTTTGGGCATATTCTTCTTCGCTATTTACTTCTTCCTCCTCACTCTTAGATTCCTGCACAACATCACAACGACTACAATGAGTCCAGTGTGCCATAACTGAGTACAAAGAGCAAGAAATAGGAGATTAGCATAGGTCTAAAGGACACTTATGTAGAAAGGAAAATAACATCACCAACATCCTCTGTCAGGGGCGGTC
Organism: Oryza officinalis; assembly: GCA_008326285.1. NCBI lineage: Eukaryota > Viridiplantae > Streptophyta > Magnoliopsida > Poales > Poaceae > Oryza > Oryza officinalis. The sequence goes on along the minus strand of BDMV01000004.1, from coordinate 9,343,875 downwards.
AGACCACTGGCCATGAGCCAGTCAGACCGACAGTCAAGCGTCGGTCAGACCGACGACTAAAGTCTGGTCAAACCGTAGGCCTAGCACCGGTCAGACTGCTACTGACAGAGGTGCACAAGCCAAAGGATTTTAACTTCTACACATGTGGCACTGAAACATGCTAGGCAAGATTCAACTATAGCAAGAGACATGAATAACATGACGAGGATATTTGCCACAAAGTTTAAGCAAGGAGAACAAAAACTACCCTTAACCCTACAAATTTAAAAAATGATATGAGAGGGTATAGGAGAGGGGATTTGGTTTACCGAATCGATAGAAGATGATTCACACCAAGAACTACCCTCTAAAAGTGCAAATCAATGAACACCACTTCCTTCACCTAGAGTTCTATGCCATGGATCAAACAATCAACAAAAACAACAAATAATCGATGGAATAGAGAGAGGAAGTGGAGGAGAATCACTTACGGTGTAACCAGAGAAGAAATCACGGTCTAATCGAGAGGATTTGGTGGAGGGGTGAGGCTAGGGTTTGAGAAGGGAGAGAGAGATGAATTTTTTTGGTTGGAGAAGTGAGGAGATGAGTTGGAAAGAAAGATGTACGAATAGAAAAGGGAGAGAGGAAATTAGGTTGGGCCTACCTTGTGGCCAGTTAGACCGTCAGCACCAGGCCAGCCAGACCGGGCCTATATGGCCTGTCATACCGCCTGCCCCTGTTGACTGTGCACATCCCTTGCACAAGTCAACACCCCTACACACAAAAACACCACATAAAATTTTTATTTTGGAGCATTTTTGAATGTATGAGTTGCAAGATTGACAAATATCCATAATATTTGAGAAATGTAGATATTTGCAATGAAACTCACTTAAGTGCTAGGAGGTGACCTTTTATGGTTTATAGGGATTTTTGGGCCAAATTTGAATCCAAATAACTTTTGAATGATTTGGTTTTTAAAATAGGTTTTAATAGCAAAAACATTTGAAATTATCCACTCCAATAACTATGTTTTAACTCCCTTTTCAAATTCTTCATCAAACTCATTTTGGAGTTTAAAACCGTTTTGGCAAAAAACAAGATTCTAGTTTCTTCAAAAGAGGGCCAAAATGACATTTTCATTTAGACATCACTTTTCTTGCAATATGAGGATTGGAAAACATATAAGGGACCTTTTGAAACATTTTCGAAGAGATAGTTTTGAAATAAAATCAATTTTCCAAGATTTTGACTTTTGGTCAAAATAGTTATTTTGAGAACCCTTCTAGCACTTTAGTTATTTTGCTCACACTCAAAGAGTAGTAATGCACATGTGAGAGATGCGATACTCCCCCTTAATGTGACAAGCTCCATTTTCACAAAGAAGAGCCAAATTCCAATAAATTCACATGAGAAGAGCTAATAAGAGCAAATAGGCAACATATGCTAAAAGCAACCATGTGCATGATCTTAAGCAACATTAGAGAAATCTATGACATTTAACTCATTCCTGAACTTGCAAAACCGGGTTTCATCAAGAGGCTTGGTAAAGATGTCGGCTAGTTGGTCTTCGGTTCTTATGTGGCTCATCACTATGCCACCCTTGGCAACATGGTCTCTTAGGAAGTGATAGCGAATGTCAATATGCTTGGTTCTTGAGTGTTGAACCGGGTTGTTTGCTATCTTTATGACACTATCATTGTCACAGAGGAGTGGGGTTTTGGTGAAGCTTATGCCATAATCCAACATGGTTTGTTTCATCCAAAGCAATTGGGCACAACTACCTGCCGAAACATATTCCATCTCAGCGGTAGAGAGGGCTAGGGAGTTTTGTTTCTTGGATGACCATGACACAAGGGATTTACCAAGCATTTGGCAACTACTAGATGTGCTCTTTATATCCACTTTACAACTGGCATAATTTGAGTCAGAATAACCAACTAGCTTGAACTTAGCACCTTTTGGGTACCACAAGCCTATTGTTGAGAAATGCTTTAAATACCTTAGAATCCTTTTCATGGCCACCAAGTGACACTCCTTAGGAGCGGTTTGAAACCATGCACACATGCAAAAAATAAACATGATATCTAGCCTAGATGCGGTAAGATAAAGCAAACTACCAATCATAGAGCGATAAAGTTTTAAATCTACCGGTTTACATCCCTCATCAAGGTCGAGGTGGCCATTTGTTGCCATTGGAGTCTTGATGGGCTTTGAATCCTCCATGCCAAACCTTTTGAGTAAGTCCTTGATGTACTTGGTTTGGCTCACAAAGGTCTTATCCTTGAGTTGCTTAACTTGAAGTCCAAGGAAGAAACTCAACTCTCCAATCATGGACATCTCAAATTCCCTAGACATCATATCACCAAACTCCATATAAAAGGCCTCATTAATAGAACTGAAAATGATATCATCAACATAAATTTGACATACAAAGAAATCATCACCAATGATTTTTGTGAAAAGGGTAGTGTTAACTTTTCCAAGTTTGAAACCCTTTTGTCAAATGAAAATCTCTCAATCTTTCATACCAAGCTCTAGGAGCTTGTTTCAAACCGTAGAGAGTTTTGAGAGTTTATAAACAATATTAAGATTTTTAGGATCTTCAAAACCGGGTGGTTGTTCAATAAAAACAAGTTCGGCAATTTTTCCATTTAAAAAAGCACTTTTCACATTCATTTGAAAAAGTTTTATATCAAAGCATGATGCAAATACAAGAAGGATGCGAATGGCATCAAGCTTTGCCACCGGGGCGAAGGTTTCACCAAAGTCCAATCCTTCAACTTGTGTGAAACCTTGAGCGACCAACCTTGCCTTGTTTCTTACCACCAACCCGCTCTCATCTTGCTTGTTCCTAAAAACCCACTTTGTCCTTATTACATTGTGGTCTCTAGGACTTTCAAACAAAGTCCACATTTTGTTTCTTGAAAAGTTGTTGAGCTCTTCATGCATAGCATTTACCCAATCCGAATCACAAAGAGCTCCATCTACATGTTTTGGCTCAAGACAAGAAACAAATGAGTAATGTTCACAAATAGAAGCGACACGAGATCTAGTTTGAACACCTTTACTAATGTCACCCAAAACTTGGTCATTGGCTGATCGTTGGAGAGAGCATTGTGTATTCTTGGTAGCATAGGTGGCTTTTGTTCCTTATCCTCCTCCACATCAACTTGAGCTTGACTTGTTATAGCGGAAGTAGTGGGTACAACTTGAGTGGAGGTGGATGGCTTGTCATCCACGTCAATGGGCTTGATGTCTCTAATAGACATGTTCTTGATAGCTCTCATCAAGCCTTCATCACCTACATCATCCAAATTCTCATGTCCCTTTTGAGAGCCATTAGTCTCATCAAATTGAACATCGACGGTTTCTTCCATAATACCTTTCCTCTTGTTGTAGACATGGTATGCCGTACTATTAACGGCATAACATAGAAGAAACCTTTCATCACACCGACTTTCAAATTTGGTTAGTCTAACACTATTTCGGTAAATATAACATTTGCAACCAAAAACTCGAAAATAGTCAACATTTTGCTTCCTCCCAACAATAAGCTCATAGGAAGTCTTTTTCAAAAGACGATGTAAATAAAGCTGATTTGTTGCATGGCAAACGGCGTTTATAACTTCTGCCCAAAAAAAGATGGAAACACCATATTCCTCAAGGATAGTTCTTGCCATGTCAATCAATATACGATTTTTTCTCTCCACTACACCATTTTGTTGTAGTGAGTAAGTAGCGAAAAATTCATGCTTAATACCAAGATCATCACAATAATCTCAATATTTGTATTCTTGAACTCGGAATCATTGTCACTCCTAATTTTCACAAGACAAAAGTCAAATTCATTTTGAGCCCTTTTTACAAAGCTTTTGAAAAGTCAAATTCAAAAAGAAAACATATATGTATCTTGAGAAATCATCAACAATAATAAGACAATGGCTATTGCCACCCATGCTTTTATAGGTGGGCCAAACAAATCCAAAAGCAAGAGCTCCAATGGTCTAGACATGGACATGATACTTTTGGAAGGATGAGAGCATGCAACTTGCTTGCCGACTTGACAAGCATTACAAAGCTTATCCTTTTCAAACTTCACATCTTTCAAGCCCACCACTAAATCACGTTTTGAAAGTTTGCTCAATTGAGTCATACTAACATGAGCTAACCTCCTATGCCAAAGCCAACCCAAAGAAGTTTTTGCAACTAAACAAGTTTTCAAGTTTGCATCACTAGTAGAGAAACCAGCCAAATAAAAATTTCCATAATGAAACCCTTTAAAGACAAAAGAGTTATCATGGAGGCTAGTGACAAGAACTTCTTGAGAATTAAATGTGCATGACAAACCAAAATCACAAATTTGTGCAACCAAAATCAAATTGAAATTGAGAGAATCAACAAGAGAGACATTACTCATTCGATCCTTCTCTTAGATGCAAGCAATTACGATAGATCAGACCCAACCGAGACAATATTAATTGCTTGTAGCCAAGATCATATAAATTAATAATTACATGAACTTATATCATAGCCGATAAGACATTTTAGGGTATTTCAACTAATGTATCGGCTAGAACTCCGATACAGCCTTATAGAAGAATATCAATCTTGATTAAATGTACTAAACAAGTTTCAATCTCGATGGATCAGACCTAACCGATGGCAGCGTGAGGTTTGAAACAAGCTTAATATATTTAAAAGATTGATATACTTATATAAGATGATAGATATAGCACATTAACCAAATTAAAGCATATAAACTTAAATGCAAAATAGACCAGGTAAGATCGGCTGAAACCCCGATTCTACTCTTATTGGCAATCAATAAGCAAATTAGTTTTTATGATTCTAAACACGACTTAGTAGGTCAAACCCAATTGATGCAGCACTAAGTATGAAAAAAACATAAAGTCTAAACAATCAAGCCCTTGATTGATTTTCAGGGTGGTGGATACCTTAGCCAATCTAAACCGATGAAACGATTTAGCCGATACCGATAAAACCCAGAAAGGGCTTGGCCGATACGAGTAAATTGAGTCATTGAGTTAGATTAACTAAGATATATGATAGCCAGCAGTCATATAAGATTAGAATAGAAACATATAAAACAGATGCCCTAATCCGCTGATACAAACTGCTGTGACAAGCCATACCTCTTACTGGAGATCGAAGCCGATGCAGCCCAACTCGAAATAAAAACTCATCGAAAAGTAAAAGGGTGACGATGCGCCGAGAGTGTCTGTTAAACTGTAGTTGTTTTCTTACAAGACCTTGGGCATATATTTATACCCGAACATATAAACCTTGTCCATTTCGGACATGACTCCAACTTGTCTAATTACAAAATAAAAAAACAAGTCCCTAGGCGGACTCTTACCACGAATTCCTAAAGGAAACACCTAACTTTTACTCCTAATTAATAGATACAATTGTCTCTTCTGGACTCAATTCTTGTTTGCCAATATCTTCATATCTTCTCTTGAGTCCGACATGAACTCACATTACCTATATCGGCTAACTAAGTCTGATTCTGTATCGATCGATATGGCTTCCAACCGATGCGCTGCTCTGTTTTTGGAAACAATCCTATCTCCTCCGAATCCGCTTCGAATCTACTTTTACCCTTTTGTTTTCTTGCAAAATTTAGCTGTTAACACATGCCTCCCAATTTCGGAGTATAGATAAATGTGTTGCGGAATTATCTCTCAGATCCACAAAATTCTAGGGTTTTCATATTTCGATCGTTAAAAGCGCAAGCTATAAATAACAACGGCCCCTGCGTCAAACTTTACGCTGTTAACTTTTTACCACCACTTAAACCACCGTTTAAGCCATGCACTGCTTCTCTCTCATCTCCGTGACCACATCAACGACGCAAGCTTCTCCAGCGGCAACTCTAGTGATTTCTTGGTGATTTCCCTACTCCAAACTCAATGGCAACCGTCATCGATGCTCCCGAGGTAAGTTCCCTTCAACCTATGCTTCATCGCCTCTGTTCATGTTTACTCTATATCGTCTTAGATCAAATTTTGCTCCAGATCCCCTTTTGCTACATTTTTGATTCTTTCCCCCTTTGTTTTTATGAATGTAGCACTTGAGAAACCAAATCGTGATCCCTGTTCTTAAGTAATCCAGTCATTATTTTCTTGGGCCGATGGGAGATATAGACCCCACTTACTTTATCACTGCTGAGACAAATAGGATTCCCTTTAGGCAAACAAAACCCAATTTATCCGATTGGCAAACAGTCTTTAGATCCTGGGCTTCAAACTTAGATGGATGCATGGAGGAATTGGTATAAGAGAATATCGGCAACCAAGCAATCTTTCTGGGAAGAAGCAGGAATAGCTCAATGCTTAGCTTTGTCTATAGCCAATATGAAGAAAGATGAACCTATGATATCATCGGCTTCTTACTTCTGGTCTGATACCCTCAACGCCTTCATGTTTAACCAAGGGCTGATGACCCCCACCCTTTTTGATATTAAGATGCTTACTGGCCTGGATATAACTTCATTGGCCAATCCTTTCAGTCTGAAAATTAAGTGTGACAACAAATTGATAACCAAGAATATGGGCGGCTGGTCTAGATACATAGCTAAACACATCAACACAGGCCCTATATCAGATAAGAAACACATTGCTTTTCTGAATCCCTGGCTAGAGATATTTGTATTTTGTGGATCAACCTGTGGCCCAATAGCTAACATGCAACACCTAGCCCAAGCAATAATTGAGAGAAGAAATTTCCCCTTTGAAAAATATTTGCTTGGAGTTGTATATCAAATGATGAGTCAGGCATCGACTAGAATCTTGATGGGCAAATCTATCGGCTATGGTGGCCCTTGGTGGTTAGTACAACATTGGTTGAATCTATACACCATTAATGTTGCTGAGAGAGCTCCTCTTTACTCATCCTATTTCCCCTCTTATCACTCTGACGATGAAGAAGCAACCATCTGCCGATGTATGTCTTTTGGAGAGGCAGCATCGGTTTACCCAGGATAAGGACCATCAGTTGAAGCATTTCAAACATGGTTTTACCACTTCTATGATGGATTTCCTAAGAATGCCAGAATCGGTTTCCTTATGACAATTTTACTGATTATGAGCTCCCAGCCAATATGAGGCTAAATGGTCTTAATGATGAAAAGGATCCCTCATCCAGAGAGAATTTTGTCTCGGCCATATCACCCTGTATACTGCCTACTGGAGTATCTCAAGGACGAAACATCCACATTTCTTATGAGTTTTATAATCCAATCACAGCAGCAAACAACTAGTTTTGGGTCAGCTCCCAATCGGCTTGTATTTCGCAAGGAAGATCCAAACCAGAGGCATCATAACATCGGCTCTCTTAATGGACAAATTGCTAAATCTTGAAAGTACTATCCTGGGCTCCCTTGAACTGTTCAACATCCATCTTTTGCGAAGCCAGTTGTTTGACCGATTGTGGAGTGAATGGAAGAAGCATCTTTTTCATCTATTGGCCAGCTTCTACTTGATCACCGTCATTCCTTCCATCAGTCCTCAGGTAAATCGTATCCTTTCTCTCTCTAGATAATTTTGAACTCTTTGCTTTCTTCAAAGGACTAATGTGTCTTTTTTGCAGGCTACCAGTACTCCTCGTCCTGCCAGAAGCACAAGTAACTAGCCGATTGTATACGCACCAGCTTTACTGCTTTCAGGAGATCTGGCTTCATCTATCATCGGCTTTGCTGCCCCTCTAGTAGGCTCCTTGCTCCATGGCCAAGTTAGAGAACCAATCTCCAAGGTCACAAGCAAACGCAAGCAACCAAATATCAAGAAGACTACCAAAAAGCCCAAAATTGCTGCTTCCAAGAAAGCTGCCGATGATCTCCCTCCTACTGATTCAGATGTCAAGCAATACCTAAAGGATGCAGTCATAGAAGAAGAAATCGAAGAAGCTGCTGCTAGGATGAGTAATGATGACCCAACTGCTAAAGAACAAGATCCAGTCGACCAAGGCCCAGCCGATATTGAAATAGCCGGTCCTGAGGAACAAGGCAGTGAGGCTGGCGAGCAACCCTTATCTCCACCACATCGTTGCAGAATAATCTGCAAAGTTAAGGTAAAAGTCACATTGCCTCATATCTGAACTCCTATAACATTTTTCTAACACTTGTCTTCTTGAAGCCTAAGACTGTATCGGCTCTTGCTAAGGACAAGCATTTTCCTATGCCAACCCTATCTCCAAGTCCTCAAACTTCTCTAGTTGTATCGGTAAATTCTTCTTACTCTTTCTTTCTATGATTAGCCAATCCAATATGATTTGACACTTGTTTTGTTTTTAGCCAAGAGCTCCATCGGTTTCTCCTCATCAGCTAACATCTAGTGCACACACACCCTCCGCCGACGGCAGCCATCATGGAGAAGAAGAACAAACCACTGCTGCTATGCCGATGGCCCAAGTGAGTATAAACACACTCTCTATTGGCGTAATCCTGTTTGTTTCTTTAATCCCAATTTCATATTGCAGAATCTAGCCGATATGTTCTCTTTTGACATAAGAAAATTTTTGGATGAAGAAGATGAGGAAACCACTAGCAAAGCCATATCCCCCATCTCTGAAGACTTGAAGACTAGGCTGCAAGATATAGTTGATTGGCTCAGTGCTTCATTAGATGCCTTAGTTTCAAATAGTGGGCTGATCAGGAGTAGAATCCAAGAAATTCAAGACAAGCTGCCTGATGAAGTAATTGATGCCATCTCCCCAGCAACTTTTCTTAAATCCCACCAATTCAAGGTCCAAAGAGCTAGGCAAAGACTTGTAGATCACCTCGAACTTAAAGCATTAGAATCGACTCTTCAGACCAGCTAGCAACAAGTCAATGAAAACAAATCCAAGCTTGATGAGTTAACTCTCTGCCCTGAAGCAACCCAGAAGCATATCTCCAAACTAGAACAACAGGAAGCCGATCTTCTGGTCAAGCTGGAACAAACACGCAAAGAAATTGCTCAAGAAAAGCAAAAGCTAGCTGACCTTCCAAAGGCCATCAAAGAGCAAAGAGCAAAGTTAAAAGCATCAGCCAATCACTTGGCTGCTCAAAATAAGGCCTTAAAACTAGTTCCAGGAACGGGCGCTGATGATGTGCGAGTTATTAAAGAAGTTGATCAAATCCGCCTGTGTGTGATATCGGCGATCCAAAACATTTTGGGTTGATGTAATAGTCCATGTCCTTAATACATTCATTTGAAGCACTTGAAAGACTTTTGTGTAATATAAACATCGGCCTTGAGCCAATTTTATTTATGTTCTTTTCATACTTGTATATGTTCGAAATTTTGGTCTAAGGGTGATAGTATATATCGGCCATGTAGTTTATACAACGGCTATATCATACATCGGCTAAACAACCGATTATGAATTGATCCAAGCACTTGGGTAGTATTTCTTCAAATATTTTTCATTTAATGTTTTTCTAAAAACTTCTCCATCAAGCCCTTCAAGCATATATGCATTCTTAGGCACACAATGATGAATCTGATAGGGTCCTTCCCAATTAGGTGACCATTTTCCAAATTTGTTATTTCTTGTCCCTATCGGCAAAATCAATTTCCAAACAAGCTCTACTTCCTCAAAAGACTTTGGCACAACCTTTTTATTATAATGCCATGAAACTCTTTCTTTATCTTTTTTTTTTATTTTATCCAAAGCACACAATCGAACCTGTGCCAAATCCTCTAAGTTATCAATCATCAAACAGTGATAATCATCGGCCGATAGTTCATTTTGGAAAGAAATCCTTCTTGAACCGATGTTATTTTCCCAAGAAAAAATAGCCTCCTGTCCATATACAAGTTGATAAGATGGTACTTGTGTAGCCCCATGACATGCCATCCGATATGCCCACAATGAATCGGCTAAAGTAGCATGTCATTTCTTAGGTTGTTCTGCAATCTTTCTCTTAATCAACTGGATCAACCATTTGTTAGAAGCTTCAGTCTGCCCATTGGCTTGTGCATAATAAGGAGAAGAATTCAACAATTTGATACCCATACTATCGGGAAATTGAACAAACTCATCGGACACAAATATAGATCATTGATATGTTGTTATCGTCTGTGGAATTCCAAACCAATAGATAATATGTTCCTTAACAAATTCAATGGCATCTTTGGAATCAACTTTCTTTAAAGGAATTGCTTCAACCCACTTTGTAAAATAATATGTTGCCACTAAAATATATTTATGACATTTACTTGATGGTAGATTAATTTGGCCGATCATATCAATTCCCCAACCTCTGAATGGCCATGGCTTGACAATTGGGTTCATAGCCGATGCTGGTGCTCTTTGAACTGCTCCAAATCTCTGACAATCCTGATATCCTTTATAATATCTAAAGCAATCTTCCAGCATTGTCAGCCAAAAATACCCGACTCTTCGAAGCAACTATTTCATCTTATGAGTTGACTGATGTGTACAACAAATACCTTCATGTACTTCACACATAACAACTTTGGCTTCTTCCAAATTCAAACACTTAAGCAAAACCCTATTAATTGTCTGGTAATATAAATCATCATCAAGTAACACATATTTCAAAGCTTTATATTTCAATTTCCTTGACGCCGATTGAGAAGGATTTTTCAAATATTCGATAATTTCATACCTCCAATCATGGGCATCAACATCTGTAACTTCGATTTCTACATCTTTCAACATCAACTTATAACTCGATGCACCTTGGGCTAAATCATTGGCTTCAATATCTTTTCTTTGGGAATATGCTTCATATTAATAATCCTAAAATTCTTCATCAACTCTTGGTATTTTTCATTATAAATCCTCAAGATTTGATTTTTGCATTCATACTTGCCTGACAACTGATTGATAACTAATAATGAATCCAATAATTTCAATTGCATCAGCTTCAACCTCTTTCAAAAGTTGCAATCCTTTAAGCACTGCTTCATACTCTGCCTGATTGTTTGTATAATAAGGTTTAATTGTAAAAGTAAACTCAAAACTTACCCCCCGAGGCGATATAATCACCAAGCCGATGCCACAACCATGTGTACAAACAGATCCATCAAAAAATAATGTCCAAGACATCATCTCAACATATCCAATTGAATTAGCTCGGTGTTGAACTATAAAATCGGCTATCGCCTACCCTTTTACTATCTTAGTCGATTCATATCAAAGATCAAACTCTGTCAAAGCAAAAATCCACTTCCCAACGCTACCTGTCACAACCCTAAATTTTATCCAAGGTATTTAAGATTTGCTTATTTCTAATGGTAGGTTGCTTATATAATTATTTTGCATTAGTTTGTGTGTTTAAAATAAATTTTTGGAAAAACAAAAACAAAACCCTAATCGGCAAAAGTGATATACATTCTATAAGTGTATTTTATCACATAATAATGTATAGGGTTTATAATTTATTCAAATACTACACTATTTATCAAGAATTAATATAATTTTTCCAGAATTTATTTTGTAGGTTTGGACCTTTCAAAAATTCAAACCAATTTCGGCTGAACTGAACTTCTTTATTTTCCTGAGATTAAAATATAGATTTTTTTTGTGTGAAACCAAAGAAAATGGAACCTAGGTATTTTCATCTACTGTCAGAAAAATCCACATTATTTTATTTTGCACAGAAATTGAGTTTTGGAATTTTAAAGAAGGGAGAAAGGAAATTAAAAAGGGAAAACTCTAATACTTGCCTAACACTGTGTCCACCAGAAATTCTACCTATCTCTCTCACCTTGCCTAGGTTTGCATCGCCTGGACCCACATAGCAGACACACAGGCTAGCTCCAACTTGGTGCATATAACTTTCCACCGCTCTAACACAGAGAGAGAGACAGAGATCGGGAGAGATCGATGCCGATGGTGCTCGACGCGTGTTCGTCGTCGTGGCAGCCGCCGAGCTCGACCCTAACCTCTCCAGAGCTTCGCCTCCTCTCTCATTTCGCTCCTGTGCTGACCAAGCTGAGAGAGAGCGCTCGCTTTGCCCTGTCACCTCCATTGCCGCCCGCTATTGAGCCACGGTCACCTCTCCTCTCCTTGTGTTCTGTGACCTCCTAATGATGCCGAGTCCATCCCCTCTGATCCCATCTCTTGCCGTGCAGTGTTGACACCGGACCGCCGCCGTGCCTCCGGGAGCTCCAGAGCGCCGCCGTCTTGACATCGTTGTCATTTGGCCAACCTCGTCCAAGCCAAGCTAAGCCGCGGCGCCATCGTCATCACCTTGATCCCAGGAGGCCGCCAACCGAAGGAATCGAGCCACGAAGCCGTGGAGAAGGAGATCGACTTCTTCTTCCTCAATTTCGGCCACCAGACATCATCACCGAATTCGTCCTCTCCGGTGAGCTCCGACGCAATTCCTTCCTCTTAGCAGATCACAGGCCGAGGATCGCTATCGCCGTGAAGCAGAAGGTCTGCGCTGCCGCTGAGGTTTTTCCTCCATCGCTGTCGCTGTTCGAGCATCGCCGACTCATTCCAACGCTTGGGTAAGTCTCCAAGAGTCTTTAGACACATATGTAGGCATTAGTTTGCATGGATTCGAGCTGGGCCTTGACTTCCACATGTATGCCGAAGGTCACCGTCGCCTGTGCCGTCGTCGTCATTGATTCCTACCACCTCAGCCGATGAGAAGAACACCGATAGCTTCGCCTTGATCTCCCCTCCATTTTCTCTTATAGCCGCCTCGGGAGATTGGCCGCCGTTCGCCGTTGCCGCCGGCGAGAAGCTCGGCGCTGCACTGCTGCTCTGCCTCAAGCCGCCGAGCCACTGACTTGTGGGCCCGTTTGGATTAGAGCCTAAGGACTAAGCTTAGCAAAAGTTTAAAACATGTAGGGTTTAATTTGTAAGATTCTCTATCTATGGCAAATGGGACCAGGACTGATTAGTAAATACTGAAAACATCAAGGACTCTTAATAGTATATGTATTAGCACGTGTTTAAGGACTGCGGGTTGTTTTCTGCAAACCCTAGGGGCTTTTCTGCAAAACAGCCAGAGGCTGACCTGTGGACCCACAGATTTGTATTTTGGAAAAATTAAAGAAAATGATGAAATCTATATCTTTTCAACTGAAAATTGTACCAAACATGTAAAATTCATATGAAATCAAATATAACTCATTTTGGGGTGAAACCAATTCCAGTAGGTCCATAAAATTGTGAACTTTAATATTGTATAATAAAATCTTATGCTCACAGTAGGATATTTATTTCTAAAAATTTCAAATATGGAATAGTTAACATAAAACTTGTAAAATTTGTAGAGAATTCAATTATAATCCAAATTTAGTGAACAAAATTTCTATGTATTCCTTAATTTGTGCTCTTTATGTTTATAAAATAAAGTTTCCCCAAATTCTGTACAAAAAATGTGAATATAATTGTGAATAACATAAAAACATTTATTTTTACCTAGAACTTATTTAATTTGTAGAAAATTACTAGTTAATCCCAAAATTATAATTCCACTGCTGTTCACCTTAGAAATATGTACCATTTGACTGGATAAAAGGAATTTGACAAAACTACCTCCTAAAACAAGTTTAAACAAATAACTAATTCTCTTTTTGTTGAACTTGTAAAATTCATAACTTTCAAAATAGCAATGATAAAATAGAAATTTCTTCACATAAATTCATTTTAGGACATGACTAACCCACTGTGAGGAATTCATGCATTTTAGAGCATTTTGGATTTTTTGCCTTATTTGGATGTTTATTTGTACCGTACGTTATGATTCCATAGATTCTGACGTTCTGGAGTACGTGGAACAAGAATCTGAATTGGAGTGTGATTTCTCACAACAACAAGGCAAGCATCTAAGCATATTGAATCCCTATTTTGCTAAAATGATTTGATTGCAAAACAATATATATGCATGTGTTGATTTACTACAAAGTTATCGGTATTAGTTAGATTTGGTTATACCTAATTGCTGCATATCCTTCCTTATTTCGTTGTTATCTTTTATCCTTGTATCCTCTGAATGGAAATAATTGGGAAGGTTTTATTTGTTTTACCGATGCTTAGCCATGCTTAGGTCTAGTAGTGTTAAACATCGATGGATGGAGTCATCGATTGAATTTATTCACTATTTGCGATTTATGGGCATAAAATCTGACTACTTTCACTAAATGATTCATATGGAAAATATGCTTTAACTTGGACGAGTGATAGGGTGATGAAGGGATTGTGGTTTTTCCCTGATGCAAGTAGCCTCGTCTGGGTTGTTAAGGACTGAACATATTGACATCTATTCAAGCACCTTACGTACTACCACATGCCGGATATGGGACGGCTTGACTTAGTACTACGTTGCACTGTGATCATCTATGCTACGCTGGTCAATCGTGAGGATGCTGTTCCTTTGGAGTGCCCTGGGTGTGCCTGGTTTTGGCAGGGGGTTTCTCCCACGATGGTGAGCCTGCCTTAGCCACATCACACACGCACGTGGCTAAGTCGTCGGGGGCCTAGGCATGGTTTAGGTGGTTGGGGTGTGACTAGGAAAGGGCTTGTTATGAGCTAGTATCACTTGTGGGTCACACCTGTGTGCGTGTAAAGCATTTGATCTTTGCTCATTTCGTGTGGGTAAAGATGTACCCCTCTGATCAGAGTAAAACTATTCGAATAGTCGTGTCCACGGTTACAGGACGATCGCTTGATGTGTTAGTCAGTCTATGTTAGCATCAAACCGGGTTAAATGGGTTGGTTAGGCTTGGATATGGAATGGTTGTATCTGCAAGCCATGGTTGGACAATGGTAGTCCATAGATGGTGATGAGAGCACGGGTTGTGCTTATCCATGGAGATGGTGATGAGAGCATGGGTTGTTCTTATACATGGATGGTGATGAGAGCACGGGTTGTGCTTATTTGTGATTAAATTTTAGATTATGCTAAGTTAGAAACTCTATATTTTCAACTTGTTATTTGCTCAACTAAATTGGCTTTTATGCAAAACTTGAACCCTTATATCATCTTTTAAGATAGAAGCTTGCATACTCCTTTGTTCTATGTATATATATTCATGTGTAAGTCTTGCGCGTACATTCTTGTACATAACCCGATGTCTGCAACTTTCATCGGCAATACTCTCACGAGACATAAAGATTACCTACACATGAATCAAACAAAGAAACCATATCCGAGCACAAACTGTCACCAACTTGACTCATTGTTAGCACACAACAGCATTACATACGCATAATATCCATCTAGAAGCCATAAATATGAATTAACCATGGATATCCAATAAAACAACCCAAAACCGAAACCGACACAAAGTCGACCAGTCAGACCGCGGACTGGCCGGTCTGACCACACACATACCTTCGGTCTGACCGGCCTTACCTGCCCGGTCTGACCGCACACACACCTCCGGTCTAACCAGCCTTACCTGCCCAGTCTGACCGGACCCAACAAAAACAGTAGTTCCTGTTCACCGTCTGAAAATTCAATCATCTCAAAAATCACTTCGCCAATAATCTCAAAATATCAAAACCAATAACCTCATATGTCAATTGTTCATCACAACAAAAGAATCAAACACACTTTGATTTTACATCCTCCTCGGCAGAATGTATGCTATATTCTGCTGGTAATATAAAATATATTAATTGAAGATGAGGCTATAGCTTTATCCTTGGCAGATGCTGAAATTTTGGTCTTGTCAGCTTTAACCTCATCGGCTGACACAACTTTGGATTTAACACGTCACTCCTTTGTGCGTTTCAGCTGATGATCGATTTCTTCTACAACTTCCTGCATCTGCTCCCTGTTTCTCAACCGTTGTACTCTTCTTTCATGATTTTTTGTGAAAATTCTAGTTGGGCACCATTGAGAATGCTAACTTGCTCTTCTTGCTCTCCCTCAACTTCATCTTTAAAATAATCTTGATGAATCGGCCCTAGACATTAATGTACTGACAACCTCTTCTGTATCGGTCGATTCTCACATCTTGAACTGCTTGATTGATGAGAACTACCATAGTATCTTGCATCTGCATTGCTACATCCTGGGCAATAATTAGTTAATGGCAATCTTATTCCTTCATTCCAGTAAAACCTAAATAACTCACAATTCCAGTCAGGATCAAAACAAACTCTATCATCTTGATAATACTTCTGAACTCGTTTGTCCTGTTTCTTCTGGTACTTGCTAATCAATTTTGTAGAATTGAATTTATGATGCTGATAATTCCAATAATTCCCCTTATCGGCTTCACCTGTTGTTGTATGGACCATATTTACAGGAAAAGGGTGGCCATCAATCTTTATTGGCTTCTTGTCATCATCAAACTTGATTCTGCCTTGCTCAATAGCCGATTGAATCTGTTGCTTGAACACCTTGCACTCATTGGTATGATGAGATCCTGTATTTTGCCACTTGCAATATTTCATTTTTCTTAATTCTTTAGTCGACGGAATGACATGACCTACAGGAAGTTGAATCTACTTTTCCTATAGTAACAAATCAAATATCCTATTGGTTTTGTTAATATCAAAATCATACTTCTCTTCTTTTCTAGTATCCTTAAACTATTGACAAATTATAGTCTTTTTATTTCTTGACCATTCTGCCAAGCCAGTCTTTGGGTCTTCGTCTTATGAATCAGTAGCATAATTGTAAACATTGCTAACATTATTGGCCTTTTTGATAAACCTTTTTGTCTCCTGGAATCGTTGTTCATGCACCGATACCTTCTGAGCTAAATGAGTTAGGCTTTCAAAGTCCTATGAAGAAAATATCTCCCTTATCGGCCCAAGCAATCCCTGGAAAGCTAAATCAGCAAGCTATGAATCGGTTAGATTAAGACTGTAGCATCTATTTCTCATATCTCTAAACCTCTTAATATAATCTGGAACCGATTCATCAGATTTCTGCCTTATAGATGTCAAGTCCGACAGCTTCATCTCTTGAACCCCATTGAAAAAATACTTATGAAATCATTTCTCTAGATCGGCCCATCCTCTGATGGAATTATAAGGCAAAGAAGAAAACCAGGTAAATATTGATCCAGATAAGGACAATGAAAAAAGTCTAACCCTCAAAGCTTCAACAGCCGATGCCTCCCCACATTGTCCTAAGAATCGGCCGATATGTTCATATGTTGAAACATTATCCTGACCTGAAAACTTTGAGAAATCTGGAATTTTGTATTAGTTTGGAAATAGAACCCTATCAAAATGTTCTGGATATGGATACCGAAACATGATTCCATTATCCTTGGATTTGAGTCCAAATTGTTCTCTCATTACTTCTGCAATCATATTGGCCCATTGTTGTAGCTGTCCATTACCTTCATACTATTGTGTTTGTTCATAGTTATTGTATTGAGATTGATATTGAAACTGTGGAACAGGTTCTGGCCAATATTGATGTGGTGAGATCGGTTGATACTGAGAACTCATATGTTGACCCAAATGTGGTTGATGTGATTGATGTTGGAAATTTTGTGGTACCTCATGCATGTATTGACGTCCAATTGATGGTTGTGACAAAATCGGCTGTTGGACAGGCTGTTGAACAATTTGTTCCCCTATCGGCTGCAAATTTTGAAATATTATAGCCGATGGTGGTTGTGTGCCCCTTGTTAACTGTGAAGTCTGATTATATGTCATTTGCTAAGATATTTGTCCTCCTTGCATTGGTTGTTGTTGCATTCCCAATGAAGAAGTTGGAATCATAGTCTTAATAGTTCTATAAGGTGGGAATACATTATTTGGCAGATATATCGGTCCTTTGGCTTTTTCCTTAGCTATGGTCCCATCCACCACCTTCTTAACCATATTAATTAATGTATTGACTAACACATTTGATCGATTAATCAAAGCATGTTGTACTGCATAGTCAATTCTATCTTGTAAGGTCATCTTATCATCAATTGTTTGATCTTCAACATTTGCCTTGACTTCTTCTTGTGCACTGGTCTCTACTTCAAGTCTCGGGAAGATTATCTTTCCTTTTTGTATCACTTTCCCTTGTCGAGTAACACTAAAGAATTCCAAGTACATCTTTTGAAAATCTTGAATGAGTTGTTCCATCTCTGCCTTTTATTTTTCTAACAGCTGTTCAACAGTAACTAAAATAATATTTTGTTCTGTAAGTTTAGCAAGCATGATGAAAATCTTGAAACCTGCCGCACTAGGCGTGTCAAAAGCATGCTGATGAGAAAACACAACGGCCTAGGAGTTCTGCTTATCTCGAGTGCAAGTCCAAATCTTGCTTTCAGGTTCAGAGCGTGCCAGTTGGTTTGATCCTACAACCAACAAGATATACAAGAAAACAATGTTAGTAAACGATAGTCGATCGGCTGGTGGGCCGATGACGTATCGTAGAAACCTAGCTGATGCAAACAAGTCGAATTGGCTGTAAGGTAGAGGATACCACTCATAAACTATATTTAGGTTAAATATAATCATAAACAACTTTTCCTTAACAACATCAATCCAATAGGTAAAACCTAATCGATGCAGCATGACATTGATATCTTTTAAAGTCAATTTCATATAATTATATAACCTAAATGGCTAGCCGATGGGTAGATTTTGTGTGATTAGACCCAAAACAATCATGATCGGCTGTAGAGAGAAATAACAGGTAATTACTCATTTGATCTTTCTCTTAGATGCAAGCAATTATGATAGATCGAACCAACCGATACAGTATTAATTGCTTATAGCGAAGATCAGATAAATTAATAATTACATGAACTTATATCATAGCCAATAAGATGTTTTAGGGTATTTCAGGTAATGTAGCGGCTAGAACTCCAATACAACCTTATATAGAAGAATATTAATTTTGATCAAATATACTAAACAAGTTTCAATCTCGACAGATCAGACCTAACCGATGGCAGCGTGAGGTTTCACAAGCTTAATATATTTAAAGGATTGATATACTTATATAAGATGATAGATATAACACATTAAGCAAATTAAAGCATATAAACTTTGATGCAAAATAGTTATACTAGGTTAGATCGGCTAAAAAACCCGATTTTACCCTTATTGGCAATCAATAAGCAGGTTAGTTTTTATGATTCTAAACATGACTTACTAGGTCAAACCCAATTGATGTAGCACTAAGTATGAAAAAAGCATAAAGTCCAAACAATCAAGCCCTTGATTGATTTTCAGGGTGGTGAATACCTTAGTGTTAATGGCAAAATTTGGTAAAGATATGTCAACAATCGAGATTGGGTCCGAGGTGGATTTGAAGGAATAAAGGAGTTTTCCAAAACAAACAACGCATCGGCTAAAGCTGTATTGGCCGATATGGAATCGGACTTGGGCGGCTGATACGAGTGATATAGAATTGGACTCGGTTGAGCCGATATGGATAGTGTGGGGACACTCCGGGTTAAATATTATGTAAGTTACCTGAAGTGATAGCGTGAAATATTTAGTTGAATGGGGTCTAATAATAATCAAGTAAAACAGTAACCATCCAACCTCATCGCTGCCCTATCAAGTCAATTAACATACATAGTATAAAACCTGAAGTGCCGAGTAGAGAGCATAGGGGATATTACTGGGACTTTTGTATGCCAGTCAACTTTAGCCTGAGACATGCCCATCAAACCACACAAAGATGGTGACCAGATGTGTTACACATCTCAGGTAACTTGAATTCGCTAAAGCTTTACGACATTCCAAATGCTCAATACTCATATCGGTGCAGAACTAGATCCTAGGATAAGCTCTAGTTCCACACTTTCATCTAAGCGATGAAGATCAGAAAAATAAGGAATAAACACAAATAAACTCTACACTACATCATAAATTAGATACATAGGCCAATTGGCTAAATAATTACTGATCCGCGGAAGCTTGGCTACCCGAAATCACAAGCAGCCTACTAGGGGTAACCCATATAGATCCAGTCCTAGAAGAAGCAACGATTTTCCGGATCACTCAAATTAGACTAATCATATAACCTGCAAAATGGATATTCCAGTATAACAAGAGTCAGTACATTAATTGAATTAATGTACTGGCAAGCACAAGACAATCCTAACATACTACATGCATGGCATATAATCAAGGAAGGCTATTTGTAGCTCATTTTAGCATAAAGCAAGTTTTAGTTCATAATCATTTGTAAAGGAGTTGATAATTCAATTAACAAAACATTAACATAGTTATATCATAATGTTCATCATAATAGCATCATAAACCTACCCTTGTTGCCCATATCGGTAATAAGTCATAATCTCATCATAATAATATACTTGATTGCCCACCCGGCATCAAGTCTCACATTCATCATCAATATAACATAATTATCATAACTTAATCCAAGTTACCATTTTCAAATCTATAGTTCACAAAGTATCATTTGAAAACATAAATCAAAGTCTATACTCATGACACTTCACCAAGTCGCTCATGACCGTGAGCACGGCTAATCAATTAGTTTAAGAGAACTCTGCAGAGTCTGTACAGCTTTACCCATATGATATGAACACTCTAGTTTGTTTTGAGTTTGCAAGACTCCACTACACTCTTCATGTTGAATGTGGTCTAGAGGTCATAACGTAGCCTTTACATTACTTAATGACTAACCTTGCATCAACGACGCCAAGTGTGAATCCATCCTGGGAATAACCCAGAACCGTTAGGTGGCGGGCCCACGCCTTAAACCTAACGCCATGGCAGCAAACACATCCGTTTCCCCACGAGGCACTTAACCGTTGAATTTGACAGACTTAGACGCCCATGCTGTGAGGCGGACCATCCGTCCCCTCATAGAACACACACACAGCTAGTAATATTTGCTAGCATTAAATTCAACACACACTCATGGGTAGTTCCTATGAATCATCGCTCAGACTAATTCATTCTAATCCGGCCTACCAATATACAAGGCTAGACTTTAAGTAACTTAATTAGCTAAGGCCACCCCATAAATAGCACATGTGGATGTACGGTATACTTAAGTTGGTGACACAAAATTCAGTCCTTAACCAACTCAGGCGAACACTCCCCCTATCGGTGTGCAACTACCACCATATGCACACCACTTGCCGCCCAAGTCCAAAATCATTTTACTCATACTTTAGTTCACTCAACATTTTCATTTTCAGTTCAGCAATAACCAAATATTCAAAATCTCATTCATAAATCCATAAGAGTGATTATTTTGCTTAATTCTAAGCATATAATAGTGTAATAAGCATAGTTAACCCCAAATGAGCACAAGTAAAGTACTCTACCCATTACTAAGGTTACAAACCAAGGGAATCACAATTAGTCAAGGTGGTATATGCAGCAATAAGGACATCGCTACCATTTACCAAATTTCAAATATCGTTTTTAATCAAATACATATGCAGTTTTGCAAACAACACTTTTCATCTCCCAAATCATGGGTTTCACTGTTATCAAAGGAGAGGGGAGGAAATAACTTGCCTTGTTCTTGAACAATATAAATACCACCTAAATCACTTCTTCACCGTTGATGCAATTTAACTATACAAAAGACACGGTATGCAAATAAATACCAAACTATGCGAAAATACAAAATGCTCTAAAATGCATGATTTGTGTACAGTGGGTTGTTGTTGTCCTTAGATGAATTTAGATAAAAGAATTCCTATTTTATCTCTTTTTATTTGTGATTTATGAATTTTCAAAGTTTGTATTGACATATAGTATTATTTATCTATGTAATGTTGTAAAACATTTTCAATATGTGATTTTGACAAATTTAACCTTACTAGGATGAAGAGGATTGTTTTCCAAGACTAACACATTTGGTTTCATAATTTTTAGAGCTAGTATGGATTTCTTGAGTATTATACAAGTAGTAACGTGTCCTATGTTTATAGTTAGTAATATTAATTTAAGGGATAGTATTTCTACTAAGTGTTCCAGATTTTGATCAACATAGATAAAGAGCATAATTATAGAAGTCTAACATTATTTTACTTCAGCTTATTTGGAGCTAAAATATGTCCTATATGGATTTCACAATTCATAGTTTGTGGTTTAATTTCTATAGCACCAATAGCATTTTAGAGATGTTCTCTATATTAAAGTACTACATTTTATCCTACAGTGCATAAGGGTACATGTTTGTGAATCTAGCAGGACTTAGTTCACTTCATTTTGAGTTAGGATGAATTTCCTATAATTTTTAGAAATTAGATTGTACATGTGGTGGTTATTTTACTATACAAATTATTAGTACTGTTTTCTTGTATAGAGTGTCAATTTTTATATTACTAAATTTAAGTTCATACTTTGCTGATTCGCCGGGGTGGTGTCGGGGAGGACCCCTGGGCTTCTTGGCATAGTATGGTCTAGGACCTAACCTGGTGTTGGTCCGTGGGACCCCTCCCGTTGGCATAAGATTTCACTCCATTTGGAGTATAAATGAATTTTCTACAAATTTTACATGTAAGAGCATGTTTTATGTTAACTATTCTTTATATAAAATCTTAGAAATAAATATCATATTGTAAGCATAGGTTTTTATTCCACAACATTAAAGTTCACAATTTTATGAACCTACTGAAGTTGGTTTCACCTCAAAATGAGTTATATTTGATTTTATATGAATTTCACAAGTTTAGCATAATGTGTTGATATCTAACTCAATTTTATTGTATACCTTGTTGGTTGCAGGATCAAGCCAACTGGCATGCCCTGAACCCATTTTCTAAGATTTGGATCTGCACTAGAGTTAAGCAAATCTCTCATGCTGCCGTGTTTTCGCATCAACACGCCTTCGGCACATTTTTGCGTCAACACTTAGCTAATCTAAACCAATGAAACGATTTAGCCGATACCAATAAAACCCAGAAAGGGCTTAGCCGATACGAGTAAATTGAGTCATTAATTAGATTAGCTAACATATATGATAGCCAGCAGTTGTATAAGATTAGATTAGAAACATCTAAAACGATGTCCTAATCCATCGATACAAACCGCTGTGACAAGCCATACCTCTTATTGGAGATCGAAGCCGATGCAGCCCAACTCGAAATAAGAACTCGTCGAAAAATAAAAGGGTGACGATGCGTCGAGAGTGCGTGCTAAACTGTTGTTATTTTCTTACAAGACCTTGGGCATATATTTATACCCGAACATACAAACCTTGTCCATATCGGACACGACTCAAACAAGTCCCTAGGCGGACTCTTACCACAAATTTTTTAAGGAAAACACCTAAATTTTACTTTCTGGACTCAATCTTTGTTTGCCAATATCTTTATATCATCTCCCGAGTCCGATATGAACTCGCATTACCTGTACCGGCTAACTGAGTCCGATTTTATATCGGCCGATACAGCTTCCAGCCAATGCGTTACTCTGTTTTTTGAAACAATCCTATCTCCTCCGAATCCGCTTCGAATCTAGTTTTACCCTTTTGTTTTCTTGACAAATTTTGCTGTTAACAATTCTATTATATCATTATTGACCGATTGGTTTCTATTAGATTATATTGTTGTATTATTACAAGTTCTTACTGCATGTCCGATTGCTTTTATATCATTTATCCAAGTGTTAGAATCTACATCGGACATATATCCAATTGCTCAAATTCGTATCGACATCAGCTAGTATGGTTCACCTCGTTCGACATTTTTTCTCTCTAGGCAGTAAAGTCCAATGAAGAGAGACCAAGCTTTGATACCACTTGTAGGATCAAAATGTCGATTAGAGGGGGTTGAATAGGCGATTATGAAAAATTAATGACGTCTAATCAAAACAAACCTAAGTTGCTAGGCTTGGTGAGAGATTTAACTAAGTAAGCAACTAGATTATGTTTTGCAATCCTATGGTGATATGGACTCAAGTATGTCTCTATGTATATAAATTGCACAAATGTAAATGCAATAAATAAATGAGACAAAAGACAAGGAATTTTTCACCCGAGGTTCGGAAACTCGTCGATTTCCTACGTCCCCGTTGAGACGAGCCCAACTTCACCACTCAAACCACGAAGCCACCAAACCCCTTCGTCAAGGGGAGGGCAAGGTGGGAGCCCACCTCGAAGTGGACTACCCAAGTCTTAATCACTAGGATAGTTCTTCCTTCACTTCAAAGGTGGTGAACTCCAAACCACTCAACCAACACCGGGCCTCCTCCACAATCTTCTCGGAGAGGTCACTGGGAAACTTCTCCAAGCCATCTAAGAGGCGGAACCTCCTAGAGTAACAAGCGATGACCCGGCTTAAAGATAATCAAGTGCAACACTAGCTCCATAATGAAGCAATGCACTTGTCTTGGTCCCTCCAACACCAACAATGGATGAACTAAGGCTCAAATGGTGTGAGAGTAAATGCAAGGAGTATATGCAAGTAAAACAAGTGCCAAGAGAGTCCCCTTGCTGCAGGTGGGGAAGTATTTATACCCCCACCTACTAAAACTAGCCGTTGGGGTCGAAATCCCCAACATCAGTTGCCTGCCGATTAGACCACTATCGGGTGGCTGGTCAGACCGCCAACTAATGTAACAGCTAGAAAAACTAGCCGTTGGCCGACCGATCAGACCGCTGTCGCTCCGGTCAGGCTGCCACCGGCTCGGTCAGACCGGCATCGGTTCTGGCGGCTCTAGATCGCCAAGCCAAGGGCAGCCTCCCAGCTCCCCAATCGCTCGGTTAGACCGAGCCGGACCCGGTTAGACTAGCGAGGACACGCCGGTCAAACCGGCACGGTGCCTACGATCAGACCGCCAGTGGCCGACAATTGATTAAAGGAAATTTTGTCGAAACAAATGTCGATGCAAATGACCTAATGTGGCCTTTTCTATCATCTTTTTACCAAGATCATTACCCCTCTTGATAGTACAGCAAAGCTAGAAATAAACCTAGCAAAAGTTCGATCGCCCAACTCCTCTATCGATAGAAAATAAAACGCCAGATATACCATCTCTGTTCCATTGCTTTGTGCCATCAATTTTAATATGAGGTAATCGTCCATGACATGTACATCATGTGATCCTAACTTAAATATATCACTCAAATAAAATAGTTAGTCCACAATTAGTATTTGCGATTAATTACCAAAATTAACAATGAGGGCCTACTTGCTTCAGCTGGCTGGGTCTGCTCACTGATCAGGTTCTTTTGACAGACACAAACAAGTTACTCGATAGAGAATCCGCGACATAATTTCACTTGAGGATAAAGCGCTTGTGCCTGGCTTACCATGTGGCACAGATAATTGGTCTGGTCTCCTGGAATTGGCTTCTCCTTTTTGAACGGAGAGAGAAATCATAACTTGGTAGTTCTAAAAAAGTGTAATAAGGTAGGATAATACAATACTGAACCAGTGCACCCTCTTGTTAGGTCGTACCCGGTTGCGCATCTCAAGAATGATCACGTAGCTGTTGCTGCTACAAATCATGGTTTTAGCAATGAGCAGTTATGAATGCAGAGTATTCTCAAATAACAGAACATACAGTTACTACATCAAGTTATTTATTTTTTACCTTCCTTAGACGAACTTTGTACAGAGAACTCAATCTGCTGCTCAAAATTACTTATATCTGCGGAGATCTTGAGGAATCCTATATGTGGATGTATCAATTTCCAAAGTATCTAGTGGAAGATGAATAGCCTAGTTTTTAAGCTAAGTTTCAACTTTCGACGCTGCTGGCAGTTCCCGATTGCATCTACTTAACATTTATCATGGGCAACAAAAACTGCTGCTTGGTCAATGTGGTCACCAATATCAGCTGCAGCTTGTGGAGTACACATGATCCCTGAAAAATGCCACAGCAATTACACCTTTGCGGCTTTGCCCATAAAAATAGTATAGGCCAACACAGTACAACCTATCTATTAACTATCAAAATTAGTAGTAGATTTCATTTCAATAAGCTTGCCACATAACAAGTTCATCAGTGTATCAAGTCAACAAAAAGGAAAAATGACATCCCGTACATATTAACTTACAGTAGTATTGAAATGCACTGCCAAGCAAGCCCTTTGGTTTACACTGTGGGATGGATCCATATGTACGATCAAAACGGGCAAAAATCTTCAGTGTGTTTTTGGTGAGCCTACCTATCAAAACAAAATGTTCAACAAGTAAATCAAATGTGTATTAGTTCTAGGAATCAAAACTAGCCCCATTACAGATTTTTGGTCAGTAGCAGCATTTAAAGTTCAAACATATTTAGTGAAGATCAAATTGTGAAAAGAACATAAACTGGAACATGACGTAGAAGGACTATGAGAACCTACCTCCTTGAGGACTACTGAATCCTAAAAATCACGAAATGGCTTCTTTTCAAGCTTTTTTGTTATCTCACCGGCCGCAAGCTCCTTTTTCTTCTCATAATCCTTCTTAGACAGACCCTGCCATGGTTATCAAGACTGAATATGTTGGTACAGAAGGCTTGGTCTCTCATAATTCAAAGTAAAATTAGATGGCAGCTAGAACACAGTCCATGCCTCTCAATCTTCTATCCCTGCAGTTGTAAAAATATGAAGTATATGATGTCCTTCAGGAACTAAAAAATATGCTTCCACAAGGCTTCTCCAAATTAGCCCAGTCATCCTGCCAATTGCACTCAGAGTTAAGTTATTTTAGACTCTAAGATGTACTACAGCTTTGCCATTTTCCAAAATAACATCGGTTGCATTAGCCTTGTATATTTCACTAATTCCCCTGAAGTGGCTATCGAGCAACCTAACCTTCCCATTCACCCTTCAGTTCTCCAATCATAATTTTACATATAAATTGCATAGAACAAGAAGAATAGTACACAACTATAATATCCATAAACAAGAAAACTTAACGGAAGAATAATACACAACTACAAAATCCAGAGACTTCACGGAAGAATCTCAACCCTCAAAGTCTTTGCAATGCTGAAGCAAAACTCTCTCAACTGACCATCCTAAATGAAAGGTACCAGCTTCCCTATGAACAGTAGACAGTTAGACACCAGACAGCTTTTCCGATATTTTCCTTGCACAAATCAACCGAAGCATTGTTAACTGTCGGAGCACAGCCACACCACCTTTTTGCAGTTATCTCACCAAGCTTTAGAAGGATCCTTTCATTTCCAGAATTTTTTAACCTCCAACTGCAAACTAATGAACACTGCCATTCAGCTCCATCCAACTGCAGCCTTTCTCCTTCCATGTCCCCTGGACTTTCATTACTCCCCTTACCTCCTTAACATCGTTCCAGTTGCCATATTCTGCATATATATTCGATAAGAGCACTTGTGCTCCGCCATGATTAGGGTCCAACTCCAAAATTTTATTTGCAGCAAACACGCCAAGCTCAAGATCACCATGCATCCTGCATGCCGCTAACAAAGATCCCCAAATGACCACATTTGGTCTTAAGTGCATGGATTGTATCAGGTCAGCAGCTTGTCCAAGAAGTTTTGCTCTTCCCAAAAGATCCACCATACAACCGTAGTGCTCATGCATAGGCTCAATCCTGTATTGCTGGACCATAATTTTGAACAATAACCGGCCTTCTTCAACTAAACCAGCATGACAGCAAGCATAGAGCAACCCAAGAAATGTCACTCCATTGGGTTGAATCCCTTCACTTCTCATGTTCTCAAAAAGGGTTAAGGCGGATCTTCCATCACCATGCATAGCAGATGCAGTAATCATGCTTGTCCAGGTGACAACATTCTTTTGAGGCATAGCATTGAAGACATCCAAGGCAAGAGTTAAACTCCCACATTTGGAGAACATATCAATAAGAGCATTTCCAATGGGTAATATCTTACACAAGCTATGATTCTCCATGAAGGAATGGATACATCTAGCTTTATCAAGGGCACCAACATTAGCACATGCAGATATTACGCTCAGCATGGTAATTTCATCTGGTTTGACACCATTCTCTTGCATATCATGGAACAAATTCAACGCTTCGATAGGTTTGCTGCTTTCAGCATATCCTGCTATCATAGCACTCCAAGATACTACGTCCTTCTGTGGCATTCCATTGAATATGGAGCGAGCAATCTCAACTTTTCCATTCTTGGCATACCCATACACCATGGTTGTTGATAATACAACGTCCTTTTCTGACACCCTACTGTACAGCTTCTCAGACATCTCCATGTCTGCACAACTAGCATACATGTTTATGAGAGCACAGCTGACTTGAGCATTAATAAGAGTGTCTGACACCAACATGTATGAGTGGATAGCCTTTCCAAATCTCAAGTTTCTTGTATGGGCACAAGTTGAAAGGACAGTAGCAATAATCACTTGATCAGGAACAACTCTTGATCTCTTCATGCCATCAAAAAGCAACAGGGCTTCTTCATAGTTTCGGGCCTGATAATAACTGATAGGGTGATGTTAGAGAGGTTCATCACAACTATAATGAAAAGTCCAATTAACATATTATACAGAAGTATCAAAAGTAACAGTACAAAAAGATCAGCACAAAACAGATGTATATATGTAAAATGGTTTGTTAAAATATTTCAGAGTTAAGCTGGATTAGAAAGCAATGTTTCTCCACATGCCCCTTGAATTTCAGCACAAAACACAGAGATCTAGAGGAACCCAATGTATGTCAAAAATCTCAAGTAGAACATGAACAGTGATGTTTTAAAACTGAAATTCCAACCTTCTAGCCTTCTACTGGTTCCTCATGTCCACTTAAAATTTACAGGTTGCATTGCTGCAGGCTGAGTAATTTCATAGGTCGATGTGATTTCAGTATATATATTTTTTTCCCACAAAATAAATCAGTATATATTTTTAAGTTCCACATTATTTCTGACTATGCCAAGACTGATTGTGTGAATACATGTCTATAACTGTTTCAATCAGGATTTGGAAATTTCACTCTTGCTCGGTGATGATAAGATTGATTATATGGTTCCAATGGCCTTAGAACATACTAGTTGGACTCGCTCCAACATACAGCCATGCAAAATGTTCTCCGGTGTACCATGCATTGAACTCTCAACTAAGTGCAAGCAACTGAATAAACCATTTTGCAGGCAGCCAGGCATACACAGAACATGATACTTATGAGATAGATCATACGATTGCATGAAGAAATGAAGCTGTTCACAGTGCGTTACCAGTCATGCATGACGCCCCAGGCGACGAGGTCCCGGTCAGGCATCCCATCGAAGACCCTGCGCGCGTCCTCCACATGCCCGCACGCCGCGTAGGCACGGACCAGTGCGGTCCCGACAAAGCCATCGACCTCGGCCCCGACCCTAAACGCGAGCCCATGCGCGGCCCTTGCGGTGGCAGGGAAGCGCGCGAGCGCGATGGCACGGAGCAGGGACGGGAGCGCGCGGCGTCCCGGCGCGGGCAGGCCTGCATGACGGAGGCAGCCAAAGGCCACAAGCGCAAGGCGCGGGACAGCGGCCGCACTAATCACGGAGATGTAGGTACGGTCGAGGTCCGGGTTGGGGTGCGCCGCCGGCAGGAAGGGGTGGCCGCGGCGGAGGAGGTGGGCATGGAGTTCGCCGAGTTGGCAGGAGAGGCACTCTCGAGGCTGCATTGGGGCTTGGCCTGCGTGGGTAGTAGCCAACAGGTTGAGTGGTTGTATGGTTTAGTCGAGCTATCTGAGCAGGGGCGGGCCCAGGATTTAAAAGTTATGTATTCAAAATGTGAAGGGGTAGAAAAAAATTTTATAGTAAAAGACTAATATTCGACATGTATAATATCACACCATTGTAACTAGTAATTATATATTATATAGCAGATATAACACAAAATTGAGCATAATTTCATATATTCACAGAATTGATCATAAATCTGACATGTTTTACATATGGAATTACTAAACTACTAATTGACAATTGTTCAACAGTGTCAACACATGAAATACATAGAGGATAAAACATGACAAATGATAAGAAATCTTACAATGTAGAGGACAAATTTCCAATACTTGTTCAACATATTATTGGAAGAAGTATCCACATTGGCCTGATTCCGAGATTTATTTTGAGTCTCTTCTTTGCGGCAGCTCTTTCAAAAAAAAAAAACCTTCAAATCAATAGCAGGACCTTTCTTTCTTTTCATATTTCAGACCTAAAATTTCAACAATATGGGATTGATGTATCTGGATTCCTGACCAATTGAAAGCCGGCCTAAATTTCAATAATGTGGAATTAATGTCTCTAGATCTATTGATTCTGACTAACAAAATGTAAAATGCAGCACATAAAGAATTGGAGACGTGAAACAAACCTGAGACAAACAGTGAGGGCCTGAAGCAGCGAGAGACTGAAACAGACAGACAGTGAGGGCGCGCCTGGGGCACCACTGACGCACCGCCGCTCGTCCCCCGCCCACACTGGCACACCAGGACGGCTGGTGGTTGCTGGCCCAGGCCTGACCGCTCGCCGCACGCTTGCTCCCTCCTCGACCTCGAGTCGTCGTAGCTTGTGGAGCCGGCGGCCGGGCGACGTTGGGGACTAGAATTCTGGGGGGGCGTGCGGGCGGCGGAAAGCTGGCGACGTCGACGCAGCGTGCGGTGCGGCCGCGTTGGGAGCGGGGCGTGCGGCTGTCGCGGCGGCGTTGGGGGCGGCATGGGGAGTTGGGAGAGAACGGGGAGTCACCGTGTGACTTGTGGGTTGAATTGGGCCACATGGGCCAGATTTAGAGAAGGGAATCGGGGAATAAGGCCCAGGACGATGGACTTTTTGTTCTTGGTTTAAATATGGAATAAGTCCACATCGAGTCTCTCAAAAATACGTATCCCTCAACCACAATACCATTTTGACCCTTTAACTATTGAAACTGATGTAAAATTACTCCCTCAATAGTTTTAAGGGTGATTTTCGCTGATGTGGCATGTTGACCCTAATCAAAGCGGCTAAGTATGGGACATGTGGTATTTTATGTCGCATTGAAACTAAAAAAAGGTAAAAATATAATGAGATCCACATCTCAGCGAGGTATCTCAAATCTCATTTCTTCCTTCTAGCTGCCACCGTATTTCTCTTGGACGAGGCTTGCCAGCCGCCACCACCTTCGCCCATCGGGTTATACCCATCCACTGTTGCTTCCTCCTCCACTTCTTCTCTGCCATCGGCGCCGCCATCTAGTTTGAGGCCATCGTGGAGCTCCATTAGGGAGACAAGTAATAAGAAACAGCCAGCGGAAGAAGGGAAGGATAACTCTGACGAGGTCATCGTCGCCTCAGCCTCCATCATCTGGATGTTTCGGATCGGGCAAATAATTGGATATAACATTGGGTTAATGTTTTAAATCGGGCACCTGATCTAAACTTAAAATATCCAATCTAATCCGATGATTTTGTAGTCGGCTGCTAGATATTAGCTTTCTCCTCGCTGGTTTTTGATATGGCATATGGCTATGATTCGATGCCCCCTTTTCTAAGGCCGTTGTATTTATACGGGCAAGCAACCCCTTATCCAAATATAGAGACTCCATATGGGACACAGGAAGATGAGACCCAAATCGAAGTCCAATATTTTTCTTTACTGGCGAAAGAATTTTTATCTTTATCTGCAATATTTTCATATCTGGGTATATCTTTCTATATAAAACTATATATGTATTCCTAGTGATTACAAGAATGTATACCTAATATGTAACACACACGGAGACATCATTTTTTAACTATTAAAACATCATAGAATACGTGGATGAAACATCCACGGAACTCCACGTGCAACCGTTGCAAATGAACTATTAAAATACAAAAGAAATATTGATTGAAACATCCAAATAAAGCATTAAAGCAGTGTTCAATATTAAGAAAAGATTTATTACAGCACAAAAGAAAAAAATCATTAAAATATAGTCATGTGAAATTTTGTTATAAATATTTAATTATAATAAATTTAACAGTGTAATCAAGATCGAAAAATCACTTTACATGTAGTAGTATGTACAACTCTACTCCTACCATCCAATATTTCTCTTTGGACCGGAGAAGTATTCCTAAAAAAGAATCCTTATATCTTAAACAACATTATCTTTGCTTTTCCATAACCAGTATCTTTGCTTTTCCATAACCAACATATTATATCTTGCATTTCCACAGGCAACTGATTAGATTCAACGGTTGATACTTTTATTTTGTTTGCATAAAGAGTTTTTTGAAGTACGTATATCACTGCTCCGCATACAAATAATTTCTCCCCACGGCATCAATTGACGTGACATTGAAACAATTCCAAATCGATGGGCATTCAGCTAGCGAAATATATCAGTTTCATCTAAGTTTCGTATACAATTTTGCTTAGGTTACCAACCAATCCGCCTCAAAATAACTAGAAACACTGATACACATAATGCTTGTTCTTTTGGGCGCAATCATCCGACGCTACAAATTGCAAATTGCTTACAGGATACGCTACTTCAACAAATCAACCTGCATCACAGTTAGGCGAGAAAAGGATTAACTATGTTACACTACTGTTATAAGTGAACCGATATGCGGTCGCTAAATCTGACTTTCTTCACCACCTCCATTCCAGTTCAAGGGAAGGTGTGCCCAAAATCACTGGATTCAGTTTCATTCAAATGTATTGCCAGCAGCATTGCATCGAACAACCTCTATGAACTTGAATCTGCATTCTTAGCTATAACAAAACTATCTTCTAGGCTCTTATCCATGGGGGTGTCATTTCTGTCACTACTGGAATCCGACAAGGTGGTATCATCATCATCAGAGGTCGAATCAAAGCTAGATCTCTTCCTCATATCGTTGACTCTCCTCCCTTTCAGTTCAAGGCGCCTGCATTTCCGAGCCTTGCGTTTGCCCCTTGGCAAAATTTCATGGTGTGACTCAGCATTCGTGTCTTCTGGACCCCTTTTAGCCCCTTTACTCATCTTCTCGGTTGCCAGTACATCTGCTGACAAAGTGTCACTTTCCTCTACCTTCCGGCGCTTGTTTGGATTCATCTGAAACAAACAAGTTGAATAGTTCTTTCAACCATCAAACCATACAGAACTCCCAATGTTTGCATAGAGCTGAATGCAGGTGGTTTCCTTGGTTACGAGTATGCAAAACCAGGTAGTTAATAAGTTTAATAGGTTGACAGGAATAACTTGGGTCATTCGAATTAACTAACTGGTGCTGAGTTTTTGGCACACGACCAGTGCCAAGATTGCAGCATTCAACAGATCAGTTGTTGACCTTGTGCATGTCAACGCCAAGCTCACTGGCACTGACGTGCTGCATATATGACCGTCATGTAATGTAAGTACAGCCGATAGCTCAGCACCTATAAGAATGGCTCTGAGACATTACAGCACAACTCCTTTGAGGCTAGTGCTGAGCCAGGGTCCATTCATGGAATAATTTTTTTTTTTGAGATAATTCATTATATGCCACTGAATTTGTCACAGGTCTACAATTTGTCACCGATTTTGTCATGTTCTACAATATGCCATCGACTTTTGCTTAACTTCTATGATTTACCATCACCGTCCGGTTAGCCTTCATCAGTACTGTACAATTTGTCCAAATGACCAAAATACCCTTGGGACAAAAACTTCCAAAATTTGGACAAAAATTTCGAATTATCACATTATAAATATAAGATTGTAAACATCCAAAATTTGGCCAAAAACTTAAAATCTGATATTTCAGAATTTTTGTCCAAATTTTGGAAGTTTTTGTCTCAAGAGTATTTTGGTCATTTGGACAAAATTGTACATACTAATGGAGGCTAACCGGACGGCGATGGAAAATTGTCGAAGTTAAGAAAAAATTGATGACATTGTTGGATAAGTCTCTGTACTAGTCCATGTGCTGCTGGTTGCAGTAGTATCTTTTCCTTTAGTTTGTTGGCTACAGTAGCAGTCAAAGATGCTGCAGCCCTTTAGGTGGTTAGTCCTTTTGTTCCCTTGGTATCTTGGGCTAGCTAGGACAGTCAATAATTCAGCTGGCTGGTAGAATGCAGCCACCCCTATATATGTAACCCCAACCTGCCTTAGAAGGCATGGCATTTGAGTAGAAGTAAACCAGAAAATTCCCAACTTCTTGGGTGCTATCCCCTTTCAATGAGTACGAGTTCCAGTAAGAATCCAGTTACTAACAAGTGGTATCAGAGCCATTCTATCCTGTAGTCTAGACATCTCATTCTCATCCCCTTCCAGAACTCCCCTCTGTCCTCAGCCAGCGGCGGGAGCGCCGGCTGTTCCTGTTCATCCCTCGTCCCCTGCGCTGACGAGCAGCAGCTCGTCAAAAGCCTTCTCTTCCCCACGCAGCAGTCCAGCAGTCCCTCATGTCCGCAGGAGCGTCTCAGCACTCGCTCAGCTCGAGCACGCGGCGCCGGCAGGAGGCCGAGCTCGCCGCGGCGGAGGAGCGCGAGCGGGCAGTAGCAAAGCTCGCTGCGGCAGCGGCCCGGACAGCGAGGCTGCCGGCGACGGAGTTAGTGGCAGCAAGGGCAGAAGAGGCGGCAGCGGCAGCGGCGGATGCAGTAGCTGCGGTGGCAGCGGAGGTTGAGGTCCTACGCAGCGGTAGCAGCAGGGGCTCCACCGTCGGCGTTACCGACCCGGACCCCGAGTTGGCCGGGGGGCGCCGCAGGACCTGGCCGACAGGAAGGCGGCATGAGAACGGGCGGCACGGTGGGTGGCCGCGCAGCCCCGCGGGCGCGGCGGTGGCAGCCCAAATGGGCGTGCGCGCGCCGGCTTTGCCCCTGACGGACGCAACGAGCGCGACCTCAGGCGCGGCCCTCACATCGACCCAGCACTGGAGGAGATCCAGCGGCTGCGGGAGAAGGCCGCCCAGCTCGAGGCGGAGCTGGAGTTCAACCGCCGGCGTGGCGGTTGGGATGACGGAGAGCGTGGCCTTCACAGGCGGCGCCGCTCTCCCTCCCCGGGCTGACACCATGGGGTCTAGGCTGTCGTCAGGGAAGTCGGCCCCGGCAGTGGGTGGCCTACCCTCACCAAGACCAACTACGTCGAGTGGGCCGCGGTCATGAGGGTGAGGCTCCAGGTACGGCACATGTGGGAGGTAGTTCGGTATGGCGACGTCGACTACGACAAGGATCGACGGGCACTGGATGCCCTCATCGCTGCAGTTCCGCGCGAGATGCAGTTCTCGCTCTCCTAGAAGCGGACTGCCAAGGAGGCCTGGGACGCCATCGCTGCGGCACGCATCGACAGCGATTGCGCCCGCAAGTCCACACTGCAGGCACTTCGCAAGGAGTGGGAGAGCCTGGCCTTCAAGCTAGGTGAGGATGTTGATGACTTTGCCCTCCGTCTCAACACTGCTGCAGAACATGGTACAGTACGGCGACGACACCTACGACGAGGAGAGAGCCGTCGAGAAGCTCTTCCGTTGCGTCGCGCCCAGGACGGCGCTGCCGACAATCACAAGCTGGCACGAGACGACGCCTGCCGCAACTATGGCAAGCTTGGCCATTGGGCCAAAGACTGTCGACAGCCACGACGCGGCCAGGCCCACATCGCACAGGTGGAGGAAGAGCCGGCTTTGCTCCTGGCACATGCAAACATCGAGCTATCTCCAGCAGCACTTGCCGCAGAGATTTTCCTCCACCTTGATGAGCCGAAGGTACACGCCTTCCTCGACGACGGCTCCAGCAACGACAAGACTGATAGGTGGTACCTCGACACCGATGCCACCCATCACATGATTGGCCAACGGGAGTTCTTCACCGAGCTTGACTCCAGCGTCCGAGGCTCCGTCAAGTTTGGGGACGCTTCCGGCGTGGAGATCAAGGGCGTTGGCTTCGTCACCTTCACCGCCAAGTCCGGTGAGCACAGGTTGCTCACCGGAGTCTACTACATCCCCGCGTTGAGGAACTCTATCATCAGCGTGGGACAGCTGGATGAGAGCGACCTACTTCCTATTGCTCATCGACGACCTCTCCCGCTACATGTGGGTGATGGTTCTTGGCAGCAAGGGAGAGGCTGCGGACGCCATCAGGCGCACGCAGGCTGCTGCGGAGGCAGAGTGCGGCCGCAAGTTGAGCGTGCTGTGCACCGACAACGGCGGCGAATTCACGGCGGCTGAATTTGCGTCGTATTGCGTTGATGAGAGCATTCAGTGCCACTACTCCGCACTGTACAGCCCGCAGCAAAACGGCGTCGTCGAGCGGCGCAACCAGATAGTTGTGGGGATGGCTCGGGCTCTCCTCAAGCAGAGGGGGATGCCGGTCGTCTTTTGGGGAGATGCAGTGGTGACGGCTGTCTACATCCTCAACCGCTCGCCTACCAAGGCCCTCGACAGCAGGACGCCGTACGAAGCTTGGCATGGGCGCAAGCCAGGGGTCTCCCACCTGTGGGTCTTCGGCTGCCTCGCGTTTGGCAAGGAGCTCGGCCACATCGGCAAGCTTGACGACAGGAGCACCCCAGGGGTGTTCATCGCTACGTGGAGGGCTCGAAGGCCTACCGCATTCTCGACCCGGAGACACAGCGTGTGCGCACGGCGCGCAACGTAGTGTTCAACGAAGGGCGAGGATGGGCATGGGACAAGGCGGTGGACGACAGCTCAACTCCGACGTACGACGACTTCGCTGTCGAGTACGTCCACTTCGAGGGAGCTGGGGGGAGTAGGCAGCTCTTCGTCACCAAGCGTGCCTACCCGTCCCCGATTCTCCACCGACTTCGGCAGCGACACTCTCGAGCTATGACTTCGGCTGTGACGAGGTCTTCGCCGACACCACCACAGCCAGCGACCCCACGCACCCCAGCACCAACAGCCACCCCTCCGGGCACGTCCACTCCGACGCCAGCTCGTATCGAACACAACCCGGTGGAGTTCGCTACTCGGCTCGTCCACGACGAGGAGCGCATCGACGCGTACCATGACGGCGAGCTGCTGCGTACCGTACGATGGAGGATCTTCTCGACGACCAGCCCGTGCCGGGACCGGTGCCTCGCGACCTGGAGGCGCAGTTGCACCTTGCGTGTGACGACGGTGAGCCTCGGTCTTTCGCAGAGGCCGAGAGACACGCGGCATGGCGTGCCGCGATGCAATTGGAGATGGACGCGGTTGAGGAGAACCGCACCTGGGAGCTTGCTGACCTCCCCCGTGGTCACCGCGCGATCACCCTTAAGTGGGTGTTCAAGCTGAAGAGGGATGAAGCCGGAGCCATCGTCAAGCACAAGGCTCGCTTGGTGGCACGCGGCTTCGTGCAGCAGGAGGGGATCGACTTCAACGATGCCTTCGCCCCCGTAGCACGGATGGAATCCGTGCGACTCCTCCTTGCGCTGGCCGCTCAGGAAGGCTGGTGCGTTCATCACATGGACGTCAAGTTGGCATTTCTAAATGGCGACTTGAAGGAGGAGGTCTACGTGCACCAGCCGCCCGGATTTGTGATCCCCGGCAAGGAGGGCAAGGTGCTACGCCTGCACAAGGCCCTCTACGGCTTGCGGCAGACACCGAGAGCGTGGAATGCCAAGCTGGATTCCACGCTCAAGAGGATGGGCTTCCGGCAAAGCCCGCATGAGGCGGCCATCTACCGGCGGGGCAATGGTGCAAATATCCTGCTGGTGGGTGTCTACGTGGACGACTTGGTGATCACCGACACCAAGGATGCGGAGGTCGCAGCGTTCAAGTAGGAGATGAAGACCACTTTCCAGATGAGTGATCTGGGGCCTCTTTCCTCCAACTTGGGAATCGAGGTCCACCAGGACGACTCTGGCATCGCGCTTCTGCAGACCGCCTACGCCAAGCGCGTCGTTGAGCTAGCTGGGCTCACCGACTGCAACCCAGCCCTCACTCCGATGGAGGAGAGGCTGAAGCTCAGCCGTGACAGCACGGCAGAGGAGGTGGACGCCACGCAGTACCGGCGCCTTGTGGGGAGTCTCCGCTATCTCGCTCACACACGGCCGGACTTGGCGTTCTCCGTTGGCTACGTCAGTCGGTTCATGCAGTGACCGACGACGGAGCACCAGCAGGCCGTAAAGAGGATTATCCGTTACGTCGTGGGTACTCTCGACTATGACCTTTTCTACCCGGGGTGCCCCGGGGGGGGCTCACTTCGTCGGGTACAACGACAGCGACCATGCTGGCGACATCGACACCAGCAAGAGCACTAGCGGTGTGCTCTTCTTCCTCGGCAAGTGTCTTCTGAGCTGGCAGTCGGTCAAGCAGCAGGTAGTGGCTCTGTCTAGCTGTGAGGCCGAGTACATAGCAGCCTTCATTGCCTCTACTCAGGCGCTCTGGCTCTCTCGACTGCTCAGTGATCTGCTCGGCAGAGACACTGGAGCAGTGGAGCTCAGGGTGGATAGCGTTTCCGCCATGGCCCTAGCACGGAACCCCGTTTTCCACGAACGAAGCAAGCACATCCGGGTAAGGTACCACTTCATCATCCGGGACTGCTTGGAGGAGGGCAGCATCAAGACGAGCTACATCAACACCAAGGACCAGCTTGCGGACTTGCTCACCAAGCCCCTTGGGAGGATCAAGTTCGTCGAACTTTGCTCCAGGACCGGGATGGTCCAACCTTTCCACAAGACATACAAGACTTAGGGGGAGAATTGTTGGATAAGTCTCTGTACTAGTCCATGTGCTGCTGGTTGTAGCATGTGTGCTGCTGGTTGCAGTAGTATCTTTTCCTTTAGTTTGTTGGCTGCAGTAGTAGTCAAAGATGCTGCAGCCCTTTAGGTGGTTAGTCCTTTTGTTCCCTTGGTATCTTGGACTAGCTAGGACAGTCAATAATTCAGCTAGCTGGTAGAGGGCAGCCACCCGTATATATGTAACCCCAACCTGCCTTAGAAGGCATGGCATTTGAGTAGAAGTAAACCAGAAAATTCCCAACTTCTTAGGTGCTATCCTCTTTCAACGAGAGTACAAGTTCCAGTGAGAATCCAGTTACTAACAGACATATTGTAGAACGTGACAAAGTCAATGGCAAATCGTAGATCTGCGACAAACTCAGTGGCATATAATGGATTTTCTCATAAATTTTTGAGAGGGTCCATTTGTACAAAATGAGTAGCAAAACAGCCTAAAAGGTTTTCTTTATTTAAATGAATAAAACTGTATGAAGAAAATTTTATTAGTTCAAGCTGGCACTTAAAGAATTACATGGCATGAGCAAGCAGAAAATTTTATTTGAAGATGCAACTGTATTTAGCAAATAGCATTGAATGCTAAAAGATACAAAATGAAATCAACCGTCTCTAAGGAGGAGCAAATCAGTTCATGTAACCACAATACTCAGAAGGAATTACAACTGCGGACAAAATGAAAAGGGAAGGATGAAAGTCTGAGATCTCACCATTGCAGCCTGGTCAACAAGGTGAGCCCAGTCATTCCTGTTCCTAAGACAATCATTGACAGCATGTAAATAGCTGGGGTATGCATTGTCTTCCACGTTGGGTTTACTTAAATCCCCCCAATGCTGAAAGAAACATAAAATTAGCACAAATTATGAAACATACAGAATAAATAGACATGAAATTGAAATAAAACATACCTGGCGAATAGCATTGCACAGTTCACCATATGTTATGTCTGTATTTTTGGTAATGATTTCCTCAATCAACCCTGCAGATAGAATAATAAGGCACCCTTATTGACTTCTATGCTGAACAAATCCAAATGGCATGAGTTACATACCAGGTAAATCATGTGAAACACCTCTATCTATTGGAGCATCCTTTCCTATGCCAGTGGTGGCTCCAGTTGAACAAATGCCACGATTTCTCTGTTCTGATTCTATATTTTCAGTAAATTTGCACGAGTCTTTTGCAGCAAGGACACGTTCTGTGCTACTATCTCTATGCCTCCGTTCAACACAAGACACCTTTCCTGTCCTCTTGGTATCATCATTATCTCTCCAAGTATCATCTTTGTTCCTCTTCTTTAAGACCTGCACTAACAGGGAAGCTTCATAAGTTCTCACATAAAGATGGAAGAAATATTGAAATAGAAATAGAAAATATGGTGTTCGAGAAAAAATAGAAAATATGACCTTTGGTAGTAGTAGTGATCTTACCGGTGCTTGATCCCTTCCTCCATGTGTTGACGACCGTTTTGAGAACACACTGGCTCCAGTTGGATGTAGCATTTGCATGGTAGATGCTTGATGACAACGTGGTACCCTTGGTACTCTGGGGGAGCTGTTCAATTGTTGATGTAATAACAATGCAAGCTACAGAAAATTAAGAAACCATGAGAAAAAACAAAATTTTATTGGCATACATATGAATTATTGGAGAACTTATTGTGTCCGTACCTGTTCATCGCTCAATGAAGCTGTTGTTTCAGTAGATTGCAGCTCAGCCGATGCTGAACTATTGGAAGTATCCTGTGTGATATGAATAGAGCGGTGGTGGATCTTGTCCTTTCTTTGGTAAAAGCTCAAAGGCATTGCCTTATTACGAGAATGCAAGGGCGTCATTTCACCTTGTAATGACCCTGGTGGAGCGTTTCCTTCAGTTGATGTCTTTTGCAACTGCTCCTTTGGCATTGTAAATCTATGTTTGGCAGAAGATACATATGCTCTACTTGCTTGAGATGATTTTGGTGCAGACGGAACAAAGCCTTTCAATTGAACTTTCTCAGAGGATCTCGTGCGATCCTGGGAACTTTCAGAATTTTTTGCAAAATCATTTTCGCTGTCAGCGGATGAGACTAACCTTGTCTGATCCTTCTTTATCAAACGAACAGTAGTTTCTTCTGATGATGGTTCTGTGGATAACAAAGAGCAAGATAACTCAAAAGGGGTAGAGGTAGGACCAGAAGATGCTGTACAAACTTTCATATTACCTAAACTTGAGTTTGGATGCTCTGGTATTGTGTGCATCAGATTTTGTGTTTCAGACTTTGGATGTTGATAAACTAAATCAGATGCTAACTTGGACGAATGCCTTTGAAGGGTTGATAACTTTGCAGTATCTTGTTTTCCACTTTTATGCTCATCACTTACAAACTGGATAGCCTCGGTTTTCTCATGATCGTGTGTAGCAGCCTCACTCTTAATATTCAATGATTCTGAATGATTGGTCTGTAAATCCAGTACACCACCAACAGCCAGAAGATTTCTAGTTTGATTTGATTGCTTCTGAAGATCCAGACCCTCATTCAATTTCTCAGGAGCAGCATCGCTCGGGACATCTCCATTAGATCGTTTAACATCATCCCTTTTCACAACTGTGTAATGTTACAAGCATAAGTCACACTACTGAGTTTCAAGGGGTTTTCATATTAATCAAAACATACCTGAGGAACTTAAGTTACCTCCATTCGATCTTACTCCAGTCTGTAAACCTACATTTTGATTCCCATCAAGTCCATCATACACGCTACCCTGCATATTATAGAATGTGTTAAAATACAGATTAAAACTATTGTGGTAATTAAGCTTACTCAATAGATAGATAAGAAATAAACAGAAATAGGACTAATGGATAAGCCATCAGAAATTGAAAGAATTAACTTCTTGAAATGAACATATCTAAATATTCTTAAAAGTTCCATTAGTTACACAGAATTGTCGATCTTGAAACTATAACTCTGTCTTATATTACAATCGTCAGAACCAAAAATTTATAAACTATATGCCTTCATATGGCAGCGATCTATCAGAAGTTCAGAATCTTAATATAATTATGCACCACACTTTCTCATACCAAAAGGCATTGTAGCCAGAGACAAAATGTAGACCAATAATCATGAACCTGTGTGTAACGAACAAAAAGAATACCTTTTATGCACTTACTAATTAATTTCGGACATGACAAAATTTCACCATAAGAAAAAACATAGCAGAAAAAAAGTAATATGAAGTCTCTTCACATCTATTCTGAGTTGGGAAAATCTCGTAATAAGGCTCTGTTCTTTTCAGCTACTTCATATTATTGTCACCGATTTATTCCACACCTCCAAAAATATGTTTTCTTAAAAACTTTCTTCTACTGCATTGCTTAGATCCCTTGTTCTAAGCTAGTAGTATTTGTTAATATTATTTATCAATATATTTAATTTATATCTATAATTGTGTAGATAATCCACTAAAATAGACCCAGTCAATAATCTGTTTCAAACTGTGACTCGTACTTATCAACTGGCAACTGCACCCCTTCTAAATATTAGAAAAAACTACTCGTAAAGTTGTAAATTTGCAATACTCATACCAAATGTGTCAATATTTTCATTCAAATTGAAACCCTTTGTTAATTTTCCAATACAAACTGAAGCAGTTCACACACAGCTAATAGAATCTGATTACACTTATGTCCTCAGATCGCTCATGTAAAAGCGTTAACTGGTTGGAACATGTTGGTTTAAGTGCTGGGCTGCTGGCCCCAACCAATATAAAAACTTCATGTTGGACTAATGCCACCAAAACCATACCACATGGGCCTCTGCTATGGGATATTACAAATCCACTCACTCCAGGCCCTCCAGAGAGCCAACTCCTACCATAGTCAAGAGTGATGCTTACCACTCCTACCAATAGCCATTTCTTCAACATCTCATCCAAACCTCAAGTCGCTGCACCCATGTGGCACCTAAGCCACCCGCCTGCCCCGTCTAAGCTAGAGTTAGCCCAAGGATGGAATCAATTTTTTGAGAGATATGGGA
Organism: Oryza officinalis; assembly: GCA_008326285.1. Taxonomy (NCBI): domain Eukaryota; kingdom Viridiplantae; phylum Streptophyta; class Magnoliopsida; order Poales; family Poaceae; genus Oryza; species Oryza officinalis. The sequence goes on along the minus strand of BDMV01000004.1, from coordinate 9,301,441 downwards.
TTACTAGAGGAGGATATGAGCCTACAAAGCTTTAATAGTCCTGAGTCATGCATTTGATGCTGATACAGTTCTAAAACTTTAACAATATGCACAGGACTATTGAGTTATTTCTCGTTTAAAATATAAGATAAAACATGCACATATACTATTCCAGGACACAATTCTAATTCTGCCCAACCCAATAACAACCCATCTCAACACGCACAAAACCCCTAGCCCTTCAGCACCTACACAGAATGCAACCACATGAACCTTCCTAATGACATGGAGCAGCAAAAGAACATGTGCTATCTATCTGGAGGGAGAGGTGGCTGTGCTAGGAAATGTCCTTAGGGTTCTGTCTGTGGGCAGGGCTGGTGTTTTTGTACCGTCACCGCACCCCCAATGGATCTTCCCTGCTTTTCAGAGGTAACTGGATTTAACTGATTTTTACAGGCGATCTAACTAGCAGTGAAGAAGTTCATTGGTGATCGGTAGAAGCACTGGTGATGAACAGCAAGCTATAGTTCAACTCAAAGGCCCATTCCGTTAGCCTTATTAACGGCCAAAAAAGTCTAACCCAAAAGACAGACTTTCTATTGGGCTTCATAAAGCTATAAGCCACTCTTGTACTAATAAGCCAAATCCAGATTTAAGTAGTTTTTCTAGCTTTTGTGGACTAGAGTTAGTTGTGATTGAACTTCTGGCCTTGTGGCTTAGAAACTACCACCTTGTAAACTACAAAGGCCAAAAGGACAGCTTGAAAGCGTAAGCAAAGAAACATGCCTAAATCATGGCTACAATTAAGAGGATATGATAGTGGTTGGACCATTTTGTAATCATTTAAAAAAATGATGAACTAAAGAGGCAAAGGCAGAAACAAAAAGAGAAAAATCCTTGCCATTTAAAGTTCCCATGTTTCCTTATATGTCACTCAAAATTTGCTATTACTTTCCATGCCCTTGAAATGCCACTTCCCTTATAGGTCACCTCTGTTAGTTCAATTCACCGTTAGTGTGTTTGGCCTTGTCAGTTTTTTTGTGAAATGGCAAAAATGCCCTTTATCTTCTTCTCAACTATCCCTTCCTCTCTCCCCCACCTGGTGCGTGCCTGGTTTGCACCTTCGCCACGCAAGGGTCTGCTGGCGACTTGCCGTTCTGCTCCTCCACCCATTGGCAGGAGCAGCCCGCTGCCATGCATCTCTCCCTGCTCAAAATGAACAAGCTTCCATGGCAATACAGGCATAGGTCACTTGGGGCATGGAATTACTTTGGCATCAGGTTAATCCTTCTTGGCGACAGACCAGGCAGATCAAATAGACTGCTACATGGCCAAATCCAATTGCTAACCAGAATGCTGTAAAATGTGCCCTTCTGATAGTTTTCTTGCTTAGTTTATCTGACCAAGTTTATACCCTTTATGCTACTGTGGGGAGTGAAATTAAATTGCTTGCATACAAGAAATTAACACACTAACAGAGTAGGATACGTTGCTGGAGGCTGGCGCACTCAAGTGAGGTGGGTAGAGCTGCACGACCAGTGACCAGCTACGCGCCAGATCCAGATACGTTGCTGGAGGCTGGCCTTGCTATCTGATGGATATTGGCAAAACGGGAAGCATAACTAGGAGTGCCTCCCATCTTAGGGGAGGAGAGAAGGAAGAGAGAGCCACAAGTTGGCATCAGTGTCAAGAAAGGAAATGAAGAGGCTACAAGGAAGGGCATGAGGAACTTTGCATGACTTCCTAACTGCTGGAAAACCCTAAATACACAGGAGTGGCGTAAAAGGGATAAAAAACTTACTTCAGCGGGCGGCATGAGGAGTAGCAAATTGAATGTAACATAGGGGAACATGGGAACTTTTAGTGTTGAATAAAGAATTCAGGATATAAGATTAACTCTTGTTTGGTTACTTAACCATGGTACTGATGCGTCTCTTCAACCAAAGTGCTCCCTTAAAATTTTTATGAGGGAACAAAATTTTGTTTTTTTCAAAGACCAAACTGAGCTAAGTTGTATGTATGAAAATGGAATTTCTGATCGATTCTAATCCTGTATTTCGAAATGTATTTACTATTTACTGATGTACGGATAAAAGATTATGCAGCTCAAAAGGATTGCCATATTCCAATTCATTTCCAGGCTTCCAGCATTAAGAAATTTTACCCATACTATGCACAAATGGCAGCTTATCTATCAACCTATTTAGCAGTTCCAATACAATGTGGTTCTGAGAAGTGGTACTTAAAAGTTTAGGATGAAAGAAAAATGGCTAACTTGGTCAGGGTAACTACAAACAATAAAATCAATAGTAGGCTAATTGTCAAGAACCAGTGCAATCCAAATTATATGAAATAAGCAGTTTGAATATACAAAACACTAACTTCTACCTTCACAAATCGTGAGTGCACTTCTTGCTCTGCTACGGCTGCTGTTGTTTCAACTCCTGAGGAGATCACCAATCTCATGGACTCCTTAGGTTCATACTTCTTTAGCATCCCAGTAATTTCCTTCGAGGCAGAGCACTTCTTATCCCCACTGCATTCTGAGGATGAAGCCCTCTTCTTCTTAGCTTCAACAAGCACGTGCAAATCAGAATTTACCATGTTTGTTTTGGCATGCTGATCCTCACTATCTGGCACATCAAGATCCCTTTTCTTCTCACAACAATTGTCCCAAGTATCTGGCTCTACAATGCTAATGGATGCTCCTAAAATAGACAAACCAACAACTCATGACTGAATAATAAGAATCTTCTTTTTGCAGTAATTAAATAACAAGCAATGACCAAATTATTCACCTCTCTTCTTTGCATCACTAGGAGATGTCCTCTTTGCGGCATCGTCCCCAGAGTGCTCACTGCCATCCACCTTATCGCCGCAAATGCTCAGCGTCTGGACATAATTCTTGTCCTTGTGTATGGCTCCAAGGCGGAGGGGGAACCTAGTCTTTGCCTTTTCCTTCCGCTTCTCTCTAGCCAGCGCAAAGAGAGCGTTGGCACCGTCCTTGTCATCAGCCCAGTAGGGGAATTCGCAGTAGCGGAAGCCGAATCTCTTGGGGACGTAGCCAGCACAGCGCCATAGGGCAGACGAGAATACAGGGGAGGGTGTGGCGCTGCGGAATAGGGCGGTGTCTGTACCACCCAGAAGCCCGTGGACATGGACGCGGGAGGGGAGAGGGACTTCGGCCCATCGGCGGTACAACGGCCGTGGGCGGTGGGTGGGCAGCTCAGCCAGGAGCTCAGCAACCTCGGCCTCGTCAGCGGAGGAGGAGGCGCGCTTGGCCTTGCAGTTGTGGCACGAGAAAGAGATGTGCACGCCGCGGACGTAGCGGGCGCACCGCGTGTGCACCCAGACGTTGCACTCATCGCAGCTCACCATCTCCTCCCCGTCGTCGTCCTTGATGCCGCACGAGCAGTCCACCGTCCACGAGCCCCCCCAATCATCGGCGGGCGACGGGGCGGGCGTGGCGGCGGCGGCGGTGGTGTGAGCGGCGGCCGGCCGCTCCAGACGGTGCAAGCGGCCCCCCTTCATCGGCGGCGAGTAGAGGAAAACCCTAATTTTGATTCCCCTTGGGATCTAAGCAAGCAAGAGAGCGGGTGAAGTGAGGCAACCGGTGCTGTAACTAAATAAATCATCATAACTTACATGTGATTCCACATCGATACCCTGCGCCTCAGTAAGCCTAGGGCGTGGCATCCTCCTCCATATCCGCACCGGATCTCGAGGCCCGAACTGCCGAATCGAGCACTACACCACCAGATCGAGGCGGAAATCGGCGGGACGGGGTGGTGGAGGGACGAGAGGCAGCCGGCCGACGGCGGCGAGACGGAGCGGGTTGGCACCACCAAGCTTGTCGATTCCAGAGATTGGGCAGACAATACACAAAGGGGAGGAGGAATACAGGAGACACGGACGACGGCGGCGGCGGCGGCACACTGGCAGAGGACGGCAGCGACGGCAAAGCAGAGGACGGCAGCGACGGCGAAGAGGGGAGGAGATGCGGGGCGAAGAGGAGAAGGGAAGGGGACGGGGAAGGAGCTCTCGACGGGGCTATAGCTGTCGAAATGGGCCGAGCCGAGTCGTGCCAGCCCGGCCACGTCCGCACTGTAGCCAGCTCAGGCACGGATCAACCGCCTGTGGGCGGTGCCGGCACGGCCCATTTATCCGTGCTGCTTGAGCCAACCCCTTATCCCGTGGGCCGGCACAGCACGGCCCACCAAATTTTATCCATGTTTTTTCTCCCAACAGGCGATGCGTGGTAGCGAAAGGGAAACGAACGAAGAAAATGAGACTGCTTTTGGACTTTCACTACTACAAAAATCATATTTACAGATGGTCAAAAAAAAGATTTCCACATGTGGATAGGTGGACCACCTCTAAATAAAGACATCTAAATAAAGACATGTGAAAACCTTCAACTTTTACATGCGGTTCCAAAATCTTAAATAGTATTGTGTGCACTAACTAAAAATTGACCTATTGCTTTTCTTGGGCAAACTCAAGCTTCAACTTTACAAACTCAAACTGGACTAACAACACCCTACACCTTATTTTACAATCATCTTACAATTAAGAAAAATAGGCACATACTAATTAGAAAAATGTAATGTGGATCGGTTAGATAAAAAAAAAAGGGAAAATCAATTGTCAGAATTAAGAAAAGCTTAACTCAAGCAAGTATTGCAACATCGACTGAAAAAATAATATACAACGCAATGCCTTGTGAATGAATACTTGCGAGACATGTTTATCGCTCATAAGGCCATATCTACTTGTCCGTGTATTCTTTTTTATGTCAGTCAAAAAAAGAAAAATTCTTAATCAAAGATTTCAGAGACGGCAAAGCGGTACCGTTGGAAGACGTATATGTGCATGCCTCTAGTGCACGTGTCGCATGGTCCTGTCCGTCCTTCAACCTGACCGTCCGATGGCCATGGCACCCAGTTACGATCCATATTTTTTTTACTCCATAATGGCAAAAGATAAGAAAAGAAAATTCAAATCGTTTTTTTGGTTTCCTCTCTTCCTGTGCCCTCTGCCGAACATGTTCTTATCCTCACCAAAGTTTTCCTAGAGAAGAGAAATCCCAAATTGTCGACGGTGTAGACCGCGACTATGGTATTTGTAGAATATGGGGTCGTTGGTATAAGGATTTACACGAAATGAGTTCAAGCACACAAAGACAAAGATTATACTAGTTCAGGCCCCTCGAAACATAATAGCTCTACTCTAGTTTATATGGGATTATGATGGAAGTCACAGAGATTACAATAGAGAACAACAGAAACGTAAAGTACCGATGAGATACCACTCGATAACAACTCGACAAGATTCAGCGGCGATTTGTCTTCGAGTCCTCTGGATTGCCTCTGCTACGATGGTGGCTTGCACTATGATTCAATGATCCATACCCCCGGGATGGCTTTGTATTTATACCGCAGACTGCCTTGGCCTCCAAGTAGAACTCAGAGAGTACTCTTAGTCCACGAAATCACAGAGATTGTATCTTCCCTGAATAGGACACTAACACCTTCTATTCGGGATACAAATTCCCTGCTTATTAACCGAATTCCATAATGTTAAGGTAACCTTCCCATATACTAAAGGTATATCGTATCCGTATACTTCATGACCCCAAGGATAGGAGGTATGTCTTATCCATAACTCTGACAGTAGCCCCCGACTTCAAATAAAATGAATTCGTAGTGTTCTTGAACCAGAGTTCTCGAATATATGTTGTCATGCTTACCTAACCGTCCTCGAATTATCGAGAAGGTATGAAGCCTTAAACAACACCATCCAAAAGCAACAGTCCATCATGAATTTAAATTGAAGTCTAGAAAACCACCATAAACAAATCTGAGAAAAACACGGCAAGCGATTCTCTTTCTTCCTCGAAATACGAACCGTCAGCCTCAACCTATATATCCTCATCTTGAGATTTCCTTTATCTTCTTTCCCCCGAGCAATTCCCCATTTCCCTGTGCCCTTTCAACCTTGAATCAATCTCAAGCCTAAGCTTTTCCTCTTCAACCTCAATCGATCCAATGGATTTGGACAAATCCAATGTCCGTGCTAAGGAGTTGAAGGCGTTGCAGATCGAAGGAATACTCCCGGGAAATAAAATCTTACGCCGATCGGAAGGAGGTATAAACCCTAACCCGGCATTTGGCCAAGTAGTTTGTATAGGGGATTTTGCTCGATGTAGATTCTTGTCTCCTCCTTCCGAATTTCTTATTCTTCTCTTAAACTTCTACAGAATCCACCTCCTCCATTTGAACCCTGACTCCATTGCTTTCCTTAGCATCTTCGCCCACCTCTACGAGGCATACATTGGGATTTTATCCTTCTTAGATCTATTTAGACATTTCTACGAACTAAGATGGATGGAATCCCATAGAGTCTCCGGCTGTTGTGGCTTCCGCCTCTGAGATGGGATGAAGGCGGAATATATCCCCTTCAACTGCCCTTCTTCTCGTGGAGCATGGAGATCTAGATGGTTCTATCTCCACGTTGAGGACCAACCCGCTTGTCTTGCCATCCCAGATGAGAAGCCCACACACTCCCCTTTGTGGACATCAAAACACTCTTTGACCCCAGCTCTCCAAAGTTCCATAGACAAAATCCACGAGATCCGAGAACAAGGGTTGTTGGGGTATGAAGTTGCCGCTGACTTCATACGTCATCGAATACAACCCCTTCAGGCTCGTGCTCACCCCACGTATGAGTTCACGGGGGCTGATGACGAAACACAGCTATCGGCTCGGTGTATACGTTCTCGTAACCCTCCTAACCTTACTCCATCCAGGGCCAACTCTCATGACTTAATATTATTGTTTCTTTGCAGAGCTTGACGACCTAACCATGGAGACCCAGGTCAGCCACCTAATCATAGACGCTCCCACAGGCCCAGACCATACCGTCACTCCGCTCTGCGACCATACCGTCATAGATGCTGCAGTCAACGTAAGTGACAGCGATCGCTGCTCTTCTTTTCGTCCTTTGTTGCCCGAAAGAGTAGTAATCTAAACTTTGCAAGTTTTACCTCTAACGGACACCATCGGCCCGCTCGTCGACCACCAGGTGTCATTTTCTCTGAAGGAGAAAGTGATCTCGGAGCAGGTCGCTGCCAAGAACACCACTAGTGGCAGCAGGACAAAACCCTCCAAGAGGAAGTGGGCGGCTTTAACCAAGCCATCTGGTGCTGGCAACCTAGTTCCAGCAAGCGGCTCGATAGTAAGTATCACTCCCTGTATTCCGTAACTATCTTGAGGAGGAATTCCTGGCCCCGACTTACATATCTTGCATGCCACTTCTGGCACCAAGTCCTCCTCGTTGGGGAACAAGATACTCCTGAAGCGAGCCAAACCCAGGTAAGCAACCGTTTTTGCCAATCTCTATACCTTAACGTTCTCGCGATATCCCTTAAGACGCCTCTTTTTGTTGTAGTCCTTCTCTTGCGACCTCGGCACAGAGCACCGGTCGTGGGGGAACAATCTCGGCCCCTCCTCCCGTCATGGTGACTGCGTCTACCCCTCCTCTTCCCCCGGCCGGAGCCTCAACCGTAGTCGTTCCGCTCACCGTGGCCGACAAGCTTGCGGAAGTGATCCGACTACTCCAGTCGGGCATGCGAGATGTCTTTACTGAAGTCGACCAACTCCGAACAGCGGCTGCGACTTCGAACAAGCGTATCGCTGAGCTGAAGACTCAGCTGGTCGAGGCACAGAGGGATTTGAAGAAATTCAGGGACCTAGTCACCGGCCACAAAAGACAACGACAAGGATGGAAGAAGCGGCTGGAGGAGGCTCAGGAGAACTTGGCTTCCCTCCAGCAAGGCCTCCAGGAGAACTACGGGCGGCTTGACACGGTGGCCCGTAGTCTAGGAATGCACGAGAAGGGCCCAGAGTTCCCCGACGAGACAACCGTCCTAGGTTCTCTGGGCACTCTTATCGGTCAGCTTGAGGGCACGTCAACAAGGCTTGCCGAGCATGTTGACGAAGAGATGCGCATTGGTCTCCAGACCAGCACATGCCATGTCCGCGCATGCCTCAAGCTCACGCACCCCGAGTTGAACCTGGAGGAGGCGCTGGAGAAAGGTGGAGCTGATGATGCACGCGAGGACGTGATGTCAGATCTCGTTGACCTAGGAGACAACGTCATTTTGTTTTTTGAACAGTAAATGACGCCCTCTTGTAATTTGTTTAAGAACCGTTTGTTTTGGCTTGTCGTGTTTTGAAAACGATGTCCTTTTTTACTGTCCTTAATTTTCGTCATGGTTATGTTGATCTCCTAGATGTATCGAGGACGAGGTCATCCCGCAAGGGGGATGTCCTCACAATTTCAACATTGAACCTCCTTCTCCTCGCGCTTCCTCAACCCCGAGCGGTGACAACTGAGCCTTGGTCGTCATGAACGCTGACGACGCGTTAGATCCACAGGGATCCCAACTACACTCCCTCCTCGAGCGGAACCAAGGTACAAGAACCTGACCCTTATAGTCCTTTCCACCCATGCTCATGGGGGAAGCTATTTGAGGTCGTGTGTCTCATGCAGGTCTCGAGAGTGACTTAGAGGAGAGAGAACGCCATGTACAATATTGGAAGGCGAAGTTTGAGAAGGCTGATCTCGAGAAGATGGCTGACGCCATTCGAAAAGAGCAAGTTGTGGAAGTCCTCCGAGGTAAGAAAGTATGGATTAGAGCCTACCTCGAAGGTTGTTGCCAAGCGCTGTAGCGTCTTTGCGAAGAACTGCGGGTAGCTCGTTCTCCTCCCGAGAAGTCCATCAACGGTCATTTGTCTGGATGTGGAGTACGTGAGACCACCTTGCGAGAATCAGGAAGCGGATCGACAACAGTCTAAAACAGGAGTGTCATCGCGCCAGCCGATATTTCAGTGGTCACCACCTCGCTTGTATCCAAGATGGACGTCCGCAGATGAGCTTGAGTTTCCTCCGAGAAGGGTTCTCGCGTTCTCGCATGAAGGTAGACAAGATCGACCGCCTAGCACAATCCTTCGCTCTGCTGGCCGAAGATGCTTTCTCCACCATGAAGTGGCAGTGGCCTTCCTGGTAGTTTTTGTACCTAGGGAACACTTAATGTACATGTTACCATGTTATATACGCATTAGAACTTAAGTAAGAATTGAAATCTATTTTAAAAGTATCTATAAAAGACATAGTGTATGAGTACTCTCACAAAGATTGTCCTCAACCATGGAGTATGGTACTCTCCCTAGCCTCCAGCTGTTTTCTTGGAAAAGTCGTTTTCCTTGAAAACAACTTAAATCTTATAACAACAAGCTGAAGCTACGAAGTCCTAGCCCCTAGCTGTGAAGTTGGGAAAATCAATTCCCGGTTAGACGACTTAGTTAATACGCTCAAGTGGGTACTCTAACATGACCAGATCTAACATGGTCGTTTGACCCTGCATGGTTTGACAAACTTTCACAGTGCTAGGCGACCCCAGCTAGGATCCATGGGACCCCGAAGCTTGTCAGACTAGCGTAAGAGGACAATAGAATCGACTTTGAGACAAGACGATATAAGAAAAGGAGATCTCTGGGTAAAACACTTTGAAACAAAAGAATTCAAATGCATATTATTGAACAAAACTTACAGATTTTGGTACATCGATTTTATGCATAAAATTTATGTAGTTGGTCAATGTTTCAAGTGTTTGCCAACTTGCGGCCTTCGTCGTCTATGATCTTGAACGCGCCTGGCCTTAAGACTTCGACCACCGTGTACGGTCCCTCCTACTTAGGTGAGAGCTTGTTTCGCTCTGCTTGATTCTAAACTCGTCGAAGGATGTAATCGCTGATGAAGAGTGTACGGGCATGAATACGCTTTTCGGGATAGCGATGTAGGGCCTGTTGGTACATGGCTGCTCATACGGCAACACGTTCTCGATGTTCTTCTAGAAGGTTGACACCGTCTGCTTGCTGCTCCTCCTGATCCTTATCTAAATATTGTTTGACTCGTGTAGACCGATGTCGCAACTCGGACAGGAGCATGGCTTCCGAACCATACATGAGAAAGAATGGGGTTTTTTTAGTGGAGGTTGTCGGGGTAGTGCGGATGGCCCACAGAACAGAAGGGAGTTCATTAACCCAGTGTGTGTCATAGGCCAGAAGCCTATCGTACACTCGTGTTTTGATCCCCTGAAGCACGATATCGTTAGCCCTCTTGACCTGCCCGTTACTCTAAGGATGGGAGACTGATGCGAAGTAGATTTTTACTCCTAATTTGATGTAGTAGTTCTGGAAGGCATCGCTGGTGAACTGGGAGCCGTTGTCTGTCAAAATCCGATGAGGTAGTCTATATCTACAAAATATTCCTCTCATAAACTTGATGGAGTGTTTGGCTTTGATCTCTCTTGTTGGCTCCACCTTAATCCACTTAGTGAATTTGTCGATAATCATGAACAAGAACTTGTTGCTGCTTTATCCTCGAGGAAACGGTCCGAGGATGTCAAGCCCCAAGCACGAGAACGGCCAGGTGAGTGGGATAGTTTGGAGCGCTTGGGCTGGCATTTTAGTGTGTTTATTGTGAAATTGGCAAGCTTCACACCGTTTTACCAGCTCGCAAGCGTCTTGAAGGGCCGTTAGCCAGAAAAATCCTTATCAGAAGGCCTTTTTGACTAGAGTTCACCCATCGGCGTGAGATCCACATATTCCTTCATGGATATCGAGTAATAGATCTTTGCTGTCCTCGGGAGAGATACACTTGAGCAGGACTCCGTTCGACGCTTTTTTGTACAAATCGTTGCCGATTATACAATAAGCTTTTGCTTGTCGAGAGAGTTTTTCTACCTCGGTATCTTTGTTCGGGAGTTTGTCGGTACCCAAGAATTTGATGAGCGGAGTGCGCCAGTCCTCTGTGGTCTTGATGTCGGCGACGATATGAGTGACCTCTTCAGTAGCCCCCCAAGCCATTCTCGGTATTGGCCAAGGTGCCTTCATCGTCCGTGGTCTTAACTAAGGGTTTCGTTAGGATGTCCAGAAAGGTTCCTGGTTCGACAGGTTCTCTTTTGGACGCACGCCGTGCTAAGTTGTCGGCGCCAGTGTTGTCTTTGCGATAGGTGTGACGTACTTCATGGCCATCAAATTGTTGCTCCAAGTTCCTAACTCCAGCGAGGTACTTGGTTAACTCTGGGTTTGAGCATTTGTAGTCTTTGTGCACTTGGTTAGCGACTAACTCTGAGTCCCCTTTCACTATTAATTGCCTTACCCTAAGTGCTACTGCTGCTCTTAACCCGGCGAGTAGTCCTTCGTACTCTGCGGTATTGTTTGTAGCTCTGAAGTTGAGGTGTATTGCATGTCTAAACTGGTCTCTAGCTAGAGATGTTAGAATGAATCCTGTCCCTGCTCCCTGGCTGTTGAAGGCCCCATCAAAGGCCATTATCCATGTCTCGTCATTTGTCTGACCGGTTGGGGTGTTATCGGGAACAGTCCAATCGACAACGAAATCTGTGAGAACCTGTGACTTGATGGCTATATGCGGGACAAAGTTAACATCGAATTGGCTAAGTTCGATGACCCATTTAGCAATGTGTCTGACGACGTCTTTATTCCTTACAACCTCGTCGAGAGGAAAGAAAGAGACGACCGTGACTTTGTGGGCCTAGAAGTAGTGGCGCAGCTTTCGCGATGTCATGACTATGACATAGAACAACTTTTGGATTTGAGGGTATCGAGTTTTGGCATCATGGAGAGCCTCACTAACATAGTACACTGGATGTTGTACTTTGTCCCTTTCAATGATAATCACAGTGCTAATAGAATAGGGTGTGGCAGCAATATATAGAAATAGCTCTTCCATTGGCTGTGGGGCAATGAGTATAGGGGGTTGGACAAGTACCATTTGAGTGCGATAAACACGTTCTCGGCGTCCTGTGTCCACTCAAATCTATCTTGCTTTTTGAGTAAGGCAAAGAAAGGTTGTCCTCGTTCTCCCATCCTGGCCACGAACCGGATTAGAGCTGCCATACATCCTGTGAGCTTCTGGACTTCCTTGAGCCTTGTTGGTGATTTCATGTTCTTGATGGCTTTGGTCCGATAGGGATTTGCTTCAACTCCTTGTCTGGAGACGAAAAATCCTAGCAGTTTCCCCGACGGTACTCCAAACGTGCACTTCTTTGGGTTCAGTTTGAGCCAATGTTGCTGAAGATTGTTAAATGTTTCCTTCAGGTCATCGATCAATTTGTCCTTTGTCCTTGTCTTGACCACGACATCGTCAATCTATGCCTCCACGTTCTTGCCGATCTGGTCGTCGAAAGCCCCCTGGAATTCTCGCTGGTATGTGTTGCCTGCATTAATTAATCCAAAGGGCATCTTGGTGTAGCAGAAAACACCAAATGGTGTGATGAACGCAGTCTTCTCCTCATCCTCTTTGGCCATGCTGATCTGGTGGTAGCCGGAATAAGCATTAAGGAAGCTTAACAACTCACAGTCCACCGTTGAATCCACCAGTTGGTCAATGCGAGGTAGAGGGAAGTGGTCCTTGGGGCACGCCTTGTTGAGATCGGTGAAGTCTACACACATCCTCCACTTGCCGTTGGCCTTGCGCACCATTACCGGATTGGCGAGCCACTCTAGATGGAGAACTTCTTTGATGAAGCCTGCTTTGAGAAGTTTGTCCAGCTCTTCTCGAATAGCTTCTTTTTGATCTTGTGCTAACCACCGCAGTTTCATGTTTTACTGGCTGGACATCGGGACGCACCATCAGCTTGTGCTCGATCACCTCCCTAGGGACTCCGGGCATGTCGGACGGCTGCCAAGCAAACATGTCTGCATTTTCACGGAGGAAGGTGATGAGCTCGAGTTCCTATTTGTTGTCGAGCGTTGCCTCGATTTTGATTGTCTTTTCGGGGTTGCTACTGGTCAACGGGATGATCTTGATTGCACCGTCGGGCTTGGGTACCTTGTTGGGTTTGCTCACTTTTCGAGGGGGTTTCGTAGTGGCAGGTGGTGTGGGAGTATGCTCAACCATGTCAAGGCTCCTCTTGTCGCACTATACCACTACTTTCGTGTTCCTGGGAATTGTGATTGTCCTTTTTGGTCCTGGCATCTTTAGAATTTGATACACGTAGTGGGACGTCGCCATGAACTTCGCCTGTACAGTCTTTTTGACAATAGCATTGTAGGTAGTGTCAAATTCAGCTACATCAAAGGTGATCTACTCTGTTCGAAAGTTGTTAGCTTGGTCGAATGTCACGGCTAGCGTGATTTTCCCCTGCGGTTTGGATGATGACTCTGGAATGATCCCGTGGAAGGGCTGGTCGGAAGTGACGAGCTCACTTCTAGGGATGCCCATTGCATCAAGTGTGCTGGCGAAGAGAAGGTTGATGGAGCTGCCATCGTCGATGAGGACTCGTGCTACTTTGATATTCTGGATGGTAGGCTCAACTACTATCAGATATTGGCCTGGCACGATCGATGTTGTCGGATGGTCGTGTTCTGAGAACTTGATCTTCTATTCAGACCACCACATTTTGGCTGCAACTCCCTGAGATGTAGAGCAAACTTCGTGTTCCACCTTCTTATACTCTCTTTTAGAGGTGTACGTCGTATAACCGCCGAAGATATGGGCTAAGTGCAGGTTGAAGTCTGGGAACACTAGTTCGTTGTCGGACGAGAGATCATCAGTGCTCTTCTCAACCACACGGACTCGCTTTCCTTTTCGAGTGTAGTTGTTTCGCCAACGCCTTCTGGAAGGCCTGGCATTTCTCCAGAGTTTGTGTACTGGTCTTGTGAATTGGGCACCATTGTTGTACTAGTTCACCGCCTTGAAGGATCGGGCACTTTGGGGGGTGAGTTTGCTTGTTCTACGATAAGGACCTCTGTCTCCGCCTTGCATTTTCCTTCTTTTCTGCATTTCTGTTTCTTTTTCTTGGTAGGTGCTTCCTTGTTGTCTGGCTGCTTCTCCTTGACAACCTTGTTCTTTCCATCCTTCCTCCTGAGGGCGTCATCTGCATGAACACATTTATCGATGATCTCAAACAACTCCATGGACGAAGTGATTCATCTTATCGCTAGTTCCTAGATAGTATACCAATCTCGAACGCCTGACTTAAACGCACATATGACAGAAGCATCGGTGATCTCGGGGATTGTATTCCGGCATTCGTTAAAACGCCGTATATAGTCCCTTGAGGATTCGCCTGGATTTTGCCTAAGGGCATGTAGATCGTCCTCAACCGCATGCCGCTTGTATGTTCCTTGAAAGTTCGCGATGAACTATTGCCATAGATCTTCCCAGGAAGAAATCGAGCGAGGTGGGAGGTGTACTAGCCATGACCGAGCAGACCCCTTCAATACTACCGGCAAGTAATTTGCCAATGCGTTGTCGTCTGCGCCGGCCGCGTACATAACAGTTGAGTAGACGTGTAAGAATTCCTCATGGTCAATGCTACCGTTGTATTTTTCCACTGCCGTGGGACGGAACTTGCTCGGCCATCGCACCTCTCACAAGGCAGGTACGAAAACACGACATCCGCCTCCTGGTATAAAGGGTAGGTGACATCCTCGTGTCCTGCGAGAACCGCCTCCTGTGGATGATGACGACGACGAAGGATCACAGTGATCGAGGGTGCGACCCCTTGACCTACGGCCTTGTTCTCGATCCCTCCTGGAGTTTGGGGATCGTGAGTTCTGTCATTGTCGATTGTCATGATGTTGTTGCCTATCTCGATCGTACTCGTCTCGCTGACTCTGGCTGTCCCAACGATCTCGATCATTGTTGCTTTCTCCTCGGTTGTCGTTGTCGTCCCGCCTTCTGTTTCGAGGTTGGCGGTGGTCGACTTTGTTCCGATCTTATCGCTCCCGCCTACACCCATTCAAGTGATTGCGAAGATCACAGTCGTCTTGATGGGTTGGTGGCTGATCGTCCTGCCTTCTTGGCGAAGCATTACGAGGATTATGGCCTAGATCCCGGCTAGGGTGTGGATTGTGGGCGTCTTCCACAACGTCGTCCTCTGGTACTTGGTCTCTCTCTCGGGGACGTGGGTCACGGGACGGACCCTGTGGGTTAGATCTAGCCGTGGCCAGGAAGACGAAGTTGAGGTTGGCCATGTTGACTGTAACCTTCTGACCTAGACATCTATTTCTAGGAAAGTAACCGGGTCGAACGGAGTTTGTTTCAGTAACGAGTTGACCACGGTGAAGTGTTCGGTGGGGGTTCGAACTGGCTTCTCATGTGGGCGCGATGTACCAGGAGCAAGCGGTTTTTCCCCTGAATGAACCTCACCCTCTTCAGGTATGTCCTCGATGACTCCTTCGATCATGTTCACATCTTTCAGAGAGTTGGTTCCTGAGGATTCCAGGCTGTGAAGGACAGAAGGCTCATGAGGATCTATGTCGATGAATGCGACCAGACGATCCTGGGTTTCCGTTACGCTATTGTCCACCGACATATCTCGAGATTGACCTCGATGTTGGTGGATCACACAACAAGGAACACAAACCATAGGGCTGGTGATTCTCAAGAAGATCATGCAATCCGTATGGGGGTGACTCTTCGATTTGTGAATCGGGCACCACGCCTTGTACGGAGATGTGCGCTGGATATCTCGATCCTTACAGGCATCAAGTTCAGCCTTCACTTGCAATATCACCCAACATTCGACCAAAGAGTGTTGAGATGTCTTATGTATCGAACACCAGGTGTCGTAGTTAGTAGGAGATTTCCTTATCGGCACCTGGCCCCCAACAACTGTCTGGGGTTTGGCCGCTTTAGGAATTCTCTAGGGTGCCAAAGTCATCGTGCTCCTCTTCTCTAACTGGACGGGAGGAGCAACTAATGAAAAATTGTTGTTGACTATCCTCGCTGCACCATTCTCGATCCCAGCTGGTATCAGGGAAGGCAAGATTGGAACTGCTGCGAAGACAGGGTAGACGATGGATCTAACCTGAGTCCATACAAACATCGGTTGAGTAGGATCTCCCAGGCCAGGGCGAATGCGAACGTTGTTGTCAAAAAAATCTTGAACTTGAAGTCATCTCAATGAAACCTTGAGCACCAAAACCCCCTACCTGGCGTGCCACTGTCGATGGTGTAGACCGCGACTATGGTATTTGTAGAATATGGGGTCGTTGGTACAAGGATCTACATGAAACGAGTTCAAGCACACAAAGGCAAAGATTATACTAGTTCAGGTCCCTTGGAAGATAATAGCCTTACTCCAGTTTATATGGGATTATGATGGAAGTCATAGAGATTACAATAGAGAACAACAGAAACGTAAAGTACCAACGAGATCCCACTCGAGAACTACTCGACAAGATTCAGCGGCGATTTGTCTTCGAGTCCTTCGGATTGCCTCTACTACGATGGTGGCTTGCACTCTGATTTAATGATCCCGTACCCTTGGGAGGCTTTGTATTTAGACCGCAGACTGCCTTGGCCTCCAAGTAGAACTCGGAGAGTACTCTTAGCGCATGAAATCACAAAGATTGTATCTTCCCTGAACTCTTAGCGCACAAAATAATGTTAAGGTAACCTTCCCGTATACTATGGGTATACCGTATCCATATACTTCATGACCCCAAGAATAGGAGGTATGACTTATCCATAACCTTGACACAAATGTCGAGCCCCTTTCCTTTCACCTATCAATCAATTACATCTGATCGCTCCCGTCAGAACTAATCGCTCTGTCAAACAAAAGGCGAAGGTGGCGCTCTGAGCTGTCCCTCGAGCTCGTCATCGTCGAACCGACCAAATCGGCAAAATCAGTAAGACGGCTAGGAGAGGAGGTTAGATCAGCGCAGTCTGCTTTTGGCTTCTCCCCAAATGCCTAGGCTTTCATGATTTTCTTGCCATGGTGATTGTGGAGATCTTTCAACCGATTTGATCATTACTGTTTGTCGCATTATGAGCTACTGTGAGTTCAATCCAAAGATTGGTTTTGGAGGTGATTTTTGGGGGATTTATGGATTGATAGTGTGTTTATTATTGTAACTTGTAACTTTTACCATCGGTTGTGATTGCCTGATTGATTTTGTATCAATATTTGATTCGTACTTGGTCCTGATTATGATTCATTCAACTAGGTCTCATGTTATTTCGTTTGCTTTGTGAATTTAACTGGGTGCACAATATAGCAACTGGATGCCAAGAAAACTCCGACGACCATCCCTTTCCTCCTCCTCTTCTTCTCCCCTACTACTACTACGGATGCTCTTCTTATTGTTTGAGGCGACTCATCCCGTGCATGAGTTTGACTCGCCAACTGTCTGATAATCCGATCCGAGTCGATGTGAGAGAGGGAAAGCCAATCTGAACCGATCTTGGGAAGGCACGGACGAGAGACGCTCATGCGTGATGTGTGCGAGACGCACGGATGACGGATAGTAGGGGGCAGGAAGTCAGACTACGGAAAAAATATGGATGAGTAAATAATCATCTTCAATTTTTATAATAGGTAAAGATAGAAATTAGAAAAGAAAATAGGAGGAATAGGAATAGGAATAGGAAGTAGCTTTGGGCTTCGGACGCAATAGGGGGAGGGAGCGATCTGGTGAGGGAGGGGTTTGAGAAAAAATTGGCGGCGAGTTAGATTATATTTTTGATTTCCTATTCCTATTTTAAGGGTTGGTATGTAAGGTAGGACGACAAATACACTACGTATCTAGCTAAAGAAAGATTTGTGTCCTACTTTTCTCATTTTCCCATTCGATTTTGCTATGTATTCGTCGATAAATTCTCTCCTAAAAATTTGAAAAATATAAATATAATACAATCATAGTTACATGCAAGTTGCAATGTAATTATACCACAATTGTACTATATTAACATTTTTCAAATTTTTGGTGAAAATTTGTCAACAAATGTATAGCTAGTCTTTCGCATATATTTCTCCTATTTTTTCTCATTTTCCTCCATTTTCCCTAGTTTTCCCATATGTTTTTTATTTCCCCTATTTTCCATCATTTTTCCTAATTCTAACCCTGTTTTCTTTTTTTCCTTTTTCGCTTTTTTTCTGCATTTTTTTCTTTATTTGGGCTCAAATTTTAAATTTTATGGGACAAACATGCTAATGGGCCTGCTTTGACCCACATGCCAATTATGGGCCCGTGCATGGCCCGTGGCCTTATTGGGGCCTGCTTGGACATTGGCCTCACCACGCTGGCTGGCACAGCATGACGAATTTTTTTATGTTTAATTTTATTTATTAAAAGATTTACAAAAATAATATTCTTTTTAGAAAATTTACAAGACTAGTCGCCCATCGCCCCCTAGGAGGGCGTTTTTATAAAAATTGCCCTCCCAGAGAGCGATTTATGTGACGTGGCAGACGGCCGTTGGTCGAGGGGGAACGGCCGTCCAACGGGGGACGCGAAATTTGCAAGCGGCTTTTGACGCCGAGTCCGTACCGCCGATAAGGATCCGGCGCGCGGACACACGAAGGCCAGGGAGATCTGCTTAGCTCCAGTGCAGGTCCTAAAATTGATGAAGCGCGGGCGTGCCAGTCAGTTTGATCCTAGCACTGACAAGATATGTAAAATAGCATAACAGAAGGTCTATCGGCCAATAGGCCGATAGCCAAAACAACCGATAGGGCAAAAACGTATCGGCCAATAGGCCGATAGCCAAAACAACCGATCGGCCGATGGGCCGATGGCACAGTTCCAACCGATGCCGATACCAGCCGATGTAGTTAGGGTTTCGAACCATCAGCCGTGTACTGAGCAAATATCTATATAGAGGCGATCGGCTGACGATAACATGATGATATAGCAATGTGATATAGCATAATCCAAATATAAAATAAACATTGATCTGAAGATTAAAGCACACATCGGCCAGAGGTCCAATGGCATAAACTCTCAATAAGCAGATAAACAATAAATACTATGTTGTCATCGGCCAGATCCAATCTATATGTAAAACTCTTGGGCCGATGCAACGTCCAGATAACTCACCGGCTGAAACCCCGGTGAAACCCTTATTGGCAATCGACAGGCAGTCTAGAGATTACGGTTCTAATCACGACTTAGCGACACTAAGTATGAAAAGAAACGCAAGATATAGATAATCAAGCCCTCGATTGATTTTCGGGGTGGTGGATACCTTAGCCAATCTAATTTAGCGAGGCGATTTAGTCGATACCGGCGTAAACCCTAAAGCGAATCTCGGCTGATAAGACTAAATCAAGAAGCCGAACCAGATTAACTAAGTTATATGATAATAGGTGCTTACGTTGACAAGATCAGAACGTCGAAGCCCTAGCCCCGACAGTGCAGGCAGCCATAACGAGACTTACCCCTCACGGAAAGGGCATGAACTCGCCGAAGAAGACGAAAAGTAATGGGTGACGATGCGCCGAAGTTGTATTGATCATGAGATAAAAATTACATGAACCTCGGGCTTACATATTTATACCCATAGGCTAACAAAGATCCTAACAGAATACGACTCAAACTTTCCTAAAGATAAAAGGAAGCAGATAAAGTCCTTATTGGACACTAACAAATTCTTCCTAATTAATAGATACAAGCCGCATCCTCCTCAAACTCGGTCTTCTCTGGATAAGATCTTCCCGAATCTAACAAGAATCCGACTGCTGATAGTGATTGGTTTAAGAAAACCCCCATCGGCCGAGGTAGAATTTTAGGCCGATACTAGTTTCAAGCCGATATGAACCTTGGGCCGATGGGGACTTCGGGGCTTACCAAATTCTGGTGTTAACAGCGGCCCCCTTGCCACCATCTAGGAGGGCGTTTTTTCCCTGTCGGGGTCACCTTCACAAGGCGGCGAGGGAGGGTGGCTTTTTTGCAGGCGGCCCCCTTGCCGCCTTCTGGAAGGGCGATTTTTACCCTTTGCAGCCAGGGCAACCTCCTTGCCGCCTTCGAGAGGGCGATTTTTCACTAAACTTATTTAAAAAAATTAAGTAACCGTTTTGAGTACGAACAAAATGGAAAATATTTTTTAAAATATAAACCTTGATTGTTAACTCGGATCTGAGTGTAAGGTAGGGTTTTTTCATCGAAATATTGACCTGTTTGTTAAAAAAATTAGGTAAATCATCGTTCTGAAAAAGAACAAAACATGAAGAATTTTGTAAAATTGGAAGGATTTATTTTTCAGTCATATTGGAGTCGAAGGAGAAGGTTTTTTATATCAAAATATTGAACTCAACAATCGAAAAATTTGGTAAATCATTGTTTTGAACCGAACTAAATGGAAACAATTTTTTAAAATTGCAACGATTTATTTTTCAATTCGGGTTGGAGCCCGAGGAGCGGTTTTTTATAACGATGTATTCCTTTTGTCGCGTATGTTCAATTATGTAATCATGTACACAATAGAAGGTACAATTTAAGAAAATATAAGCATGTATAAAGAATACAACGTATCGGAGCATAAAAAGAACATTGCAAATTGAAACGATACAATCTCATTAATTTATATTGCATGACGTATAGAACAAGACACCGTCATAATTAAACATTATTATCATAAGATAGTTAAGAAGTGTCATGGATACACGATACAATTTTGTGGGTCCCGACGAATCGAGCCTGAGCTTATCTACCGATCCCTTCTACGTCGTTCAACGTGTACTGCATTTTCGTGCTCCTTCAATCGCTGGTACTCTACTTGTGTTTCAGACTCAGTTATCTTTTGGCCATGATATGTTGGATTGACATTGTCGATCCACAAAGTGAATCCGCACCTCTTTGAATTGCCCTAAGAAATAAACGTAGTTAGTAAGTTAGGGTAGTAATATTATGCAGATGGTAGCGAATTGGAGAATGTAAGACGTACAATGAAGTTGTTGTCTATGTTGGGGCAGACAAAATATCTCCTGCCAAATGTTTGTTCTGCAAAGGAGGTAGCCACCTGGCAGCGACATCTACAATCACACTTTGGACGTTCCGACCATTTAGGTAAACCTAATGGATTGTTCCTCCAGTCTAAGCTTGCAATTTGTACTCGACGTTCGTACTCCATCCATGCCTGAATGAATTGTGTGGTTGTCTCATGTTGCGTTATCATTTGATTGATGGAAATAACTCTGACTGTATCGATCCACTGTACAAATTGACATTTACTTACATCCTCCTATTTGTACAATTTTGTAAGAATAGGTTAGTGCAGGAAAGTAGCGACTAGTGGTATCGAAAAAGATGATACTTACGACAAAATCATCATCGACAATGTTAGGACACACGAAGCATCTTTGTCCTTGAGTTCGTTGTCTTACGGACCTTATTACCTGACAACGGTCACCACAATGACACTTAGGCCGTTCCCGCCATGTGGGGAGTCCCAGGGGATTTACCTGCCATTCAAAGCTTCTCTAGCAATTCGGCGTTCATGCTCATTCTTCCGCCTAAGGTACTCTGATCTTGTTTCACTACATGAATATCCACGTGTTCCATCGTTTTGTGGGTTTTCCGTATCTACCCACTCAATGAAGTTGCACACCATACGATATGTCTGCGTAAGATGTTATGATAGTGCACAAAAGCGGTTCATGTATTGATTCTAGTTATTTCAACTTGGAACAAATGAATCATACCTGATCAGTGTTTGGGCATTGGAAGAATCTCCTGCCCCAAGTTTGTACCATGAGGGATGATTTAAGTATGCATCGATCCCTACAAGCACACAACGGACGGTCACACCATAGAGGAAACCAACCGGCGAGAGGATCGCTTCGCCAATCGAGACGCTCAACAAATGGAGCTTCCATTCTCTCTAGATTCATGGGATTTTGAAAGATGATATGACGAGCTTGTATTCGGCTTGTCTATTTTATAGTGGAGCAACCACTGCTAGACCAGGACTTAATGAGAGCCAATTTTCTTCACTGTATGTGACAACACGAGCACGCGTGAGTTGGAATTACTTTATCTTACAAAGCAGCGCCGAAAGTTGATTGTGTCAAGTCGAACTGACAGTGTGTCCGTGCACTGTGGTTTACTGTGTGAGCCAACTATTGTAGGGTTCCTGCAGCGTTGTGACGACATGAGCACGCATAAGCAGGAATTACTTTACGTAACAAAGTTGCAGGGAAAGTTCATATTGACAGCCTGAGCTGGCGTTGTGTCTGGTTACTGTTGTATACTGTGTGATGTGATGGACCCGACACCCAAGTGCCGAAAGTTTGTTGTCGTATGCATAAGTAGTTGTAGCAGAGTACGAACGACGGTAGGCCTATGTACTAATGGGTAGAGACAATGGAACTGTAGCAGTAATGTAAAAGTAGTACTGGATCACAAAAATATAAACCAAAAAAACTGTATGTACAAACACTCAAGAGGTGGAGCACTACTGCCGAGGCCTCTTGCCCCTCTCCCTCCTACCCTGGGCCCTAACGTGTCTCTGGGAGTACGTCAGATGGTCCGGTGCTACGACACGACCTGCCCATCCTTCCGGTACTGGTGTGTCCGGTGGCTGCTCCTGGGTCTGCGGTGGTGGAGCTCCGCCAAGCTATGATGAGCCAAGTATATCCTAGTGTGTCGTGTCCTCCAAGTCGTCATCGTAGAAATGGTCGCTAGGACCAGCCCCGCCGGCGTGTGAAGAGAAAGCTCCTGCACCAAAGATCCCCGCTTGAAACCCTGTGGGAGAAAGGACATAAGATTCATCGAAATAAAAAATTCTTGTATCAACGAGTACAAGTAACGTGAGTAACGAATCACGCACGCTCACCTAGAGGGACACGCGGCTGCATGTCTGGACGAGGGATCGACGCTCTGTGGGACGAAGTGGTACCTCCGGCAAAGGCGTGGGAAGGTAAAGGGGGACTTGCGTGTGCGTTATTTTGTTGTGACGTGGTCATGTTACCGATAATAAATCAAATATTATGGAATTAATCTCTGGGCAAAGCAGTACCGTGGGAAGCCGCTGCTGTAGGTCGCACAACTCCGGCCCTAGGGGCGCGTGGATGTGGTGGTGCTGGACCAGATGGAGGTACCGCGTCCACGGTGCTGCGACAAGAGAAGAAGCGCATGACAGCGCTCATCTTCGACTGCATCCGGTCGAACGTCAGCCTCTGCTCAGCATCTCTTAAGTGTAACCCAGCGTCCAACCTAACTAGCACCGAGTTAATATCGACATTGACAGCTCGTGCAGCGTCGGCCTATTCATGACATATGTAAGCATGTCAGTATCAATCGGAGAAAAATGAAAGAAGCGAGCGGAAGTTCGACGTACCCACAAGAAGTACTCTCGGTCACGGTACGTGGGGTACGCGTCCGTGACAGCGGCAACGTGTGGCTGTGGAGTGGCTGGAGTGTACGTCACACGGGCACGAGTGCGACGTAAGTACCAGCGGAGGTAGTCACGGTAGTTGTCCTCTGTGTGTGGCCAGATCTCGTCGATCACCTCCTCCGGTGCTAACAGCCAGTCGTCCATGAACTGCTGTACGCGTGGTGCCCACAGTGTGCCGGCTAGCTGTCCCCGGCGGGTCAACCTATGAAGAGCAGACACTTAGATAGCTCGATGAATGCAGTAACATCATATTTGTAATATGGACACATTGTACTCACGAGTGGTTTCCAGGGAGGACGGTAGACGCCATGTCTTCGGGAAAAACCTGCCTCAGGCCGAACTGCCGCATCACCCGCTTCGGGCAGTGAGGCTCGACGAAGATGTCGAACACCATCGGCAAAGTCGTGAGCCAGTACTCCGCGTCACGTGTGCAGAGGGACGAAAGTCCTAGCGGTGCTCTCACTGCCACCGCCTGCTCCGTGTACGGCTGCCAGACGACGTCGTTGGGCTGGAGACGGTCGAACTTGAACACGAAGTCTGGGTAAACCCACTGACCTACACGTGGGCGTAACGACGCTGCGACATACAAATATGGTACACATATAATTGATTGTTACGGACGAACATGAAAGAAAATGGACGGTGCAATGTACAAAGTTTGTACTCACCCCACGTCGACTCTAGTACGTCCCCATCGTGAGGCCATCCTCTGGCCACTCTGCGCTGCGTCCTGTCCCGTACGGTGCGTGGTCCACCACAGGCCGTCCTATGACAAACCTCTCAGCTGCCTAAAACTGAACGAGCAGAGGGCAACCAGCAAAGATCGCTCCCGCATCGGTCTTCGTGCACGCCTTCATAGAGGGCACGGTAGGTGGCCGCTAGCACTGCAGATCCCTAGCTCCACCTAGGCACGCTACCTAGCTCAGCATCCACGATGCTTCGTGCGTAGTGGATCAAACCCTTGTCGACAGCGTGGCCTGTAGTGCTAGTGAACATCACCCATCCGAACAGCCAGAGCAGGTACGCCTCTAGGGCGCGTCGAATTGAGTACTCATCGGCGTTCGGGTGGAGCTGGTCAGCCTATAGCAATTAACCAAATATTAGTACAAATGAATATATTTGTTCAAAAAACCATAACCCGTTCAAGCATTGAACTTACGGTGAACTGAAGCAACCAAGCCTTGCTCGGCCCGGCGGTAGTGTACGGGTGTAGGCCAGTGGGCGGCGGTACACCGGGAAGGCGCATCACGTGCACAAAACTCTCCGTGAGATCCTCCTTCCATCCCCCAGCACCGTCTACAGGACCAACTGCGTCTCCTGCGAGAGGTAGACCGAGGAGGTACGACACGTCCTGCAGTGTCGGAGCCATCTCCCCACAGGGAAGATGGAACGTGTGCGTCTCGGGCCTCCAGCGGTCTGCCAGAGCGGCAAAGAGTGACCGGTCTGCATCCCAGCGCTTCGCTGGGTCTCTCTCGTCCGCCCCAGCCTCAACAAGCCTACACAGTGGTAGGAGCCCTGCCTCACGCAACCTGCGTAATGTAAACCTCACACATTAGTACCAATAAAGTATTACTGCAATCAAATGTGATGATTTAAAATTTGAACGAGGTGTACCAGGGAACGTGTCGCGGGTCGACACGCAACAACTGGTGTGAAGTACGTGGGTGAAGGGTGCCGAGCTGCGCACCCTACACTGCTGACAAGTACGAGCGGTGGTTCCTGTCGAGGCCACGGCTGAAGAGCTCAGGTGTGTCGTCCGCCATACCTGCATGCCAAATAATGATTAGAAAAATAGTAAATATTACTTAAACATAGTTAGGAACAGTACAAACAAATATTACTTCAGCACAATGAAATAGAGTTTACGACAATATTACAATGCTACATCAAATTGTTTGCAACTCTATCATATAGTACCGAAAAATTCGCAATACAATACTGGTGTACAATACCAAGTTCTATAAGGTTCACGAACAACAGATTTACAACAAGATTCGTTGAAATTACATGATACGAATACTTAGTGCGATGACTCTTTACGATACATTATTGGTCTACATCATGGTTTCCAGACAATATTACACCATCGCATCCCCTGCCG
This sequence comes from Oryza officinalis, assembly GCA_008326285.1. NCBI lineage: Eukaryota > Viridiplantae > Streptophyta > Magnoliopsida > Poales > Poaceae > Oryza > Oryza officinalis. Next base: position 9,276,144 of record BDMV01000004.1, on the reverse strand, counting down.
CACGAGGACTCCTGGGACGTGCTCGCCTGTTTGTTGTTCCTTCCCCAGGTGGTCGGCTTCCATCACCTGCCTCTCCAGATGGACCGACATCCGAGACGCTCGGACCCTCTGCAGTCCTCGGGCATTTCTTGTAAGTGTGGTCGCGCTGATCACACTTGCTACAACGTATAGTCCTACCACCAGCTTCGGCCTCGTCCATGTCATTTCTGATGCTTCTTGTCTGACGCTGGCCCTTTTTACCCTTAGCTTGGATGGATCCGGAATGTAAAAAACTTGGGGCCTCAGAGTTGTGTAAGATCCTGAGATCCCAAACCCATATATCTCTTCACTTCATGTATGAAAGATTGCTTCTTTCTTGAAATAATGTGACATGTACACATCGGGAAGTATGCCAGAATCACCGGCTGTGGCAAGTACGTGAGAGCAAGGCAGGTGTCGAAGCTTTGGCTTCATACAGCTGCAACTGCATCCCCCATCAGCCTTAAGGACACATTCCTGCACGGCTTGCTTACGGTAGATACCATGCCTGCTCCTATCAACACACATTATTTCATACTGATGTATTTTTGTGCCTTGAGGAATGACTCGATGCCTTTTTGCCTTAGCTATTTTATCTTCCATGTACTTGGTCACTACGTTGCCAAATATTATATTGTTATCTATCATTGAGGGAAAAATTTTCTTGTATCGATCCCTGATGTAGGGCTGTGTGCTGTGAAGGATAAATTCGACAATACCAACTAATGGGAGTTCTCGCACTCCTCGCATTACCCAGTTGTAAACCTCGGCCAGATTAGTTGTCATTATGCCATATCGAGAACCATCGGTGTCGTACAGCAGAGACCACTTCTCCTTTGATTCGTTCTCAATCCAATGAGTGAAATTTCGGATAGATGATCCCGACCTCCTTCTCATTGTGGGTGGATCGTCATGCAGTGCACCAAGAGGTACGGGAGGCTCGTCAACTTCAGCTTGTGGCCGACGAGATTGCTCATTTGTTTGCTTAGTTATCAACTCATCCAACCTTCTCCACAACTCATTAAATTTCTTCTCTTGATTCTGTGCACAGAGCCTCTTGAAAAGATCCGTCAGATGCTTGTTCTTGAATTGCTTGTAGAAATTAGCACCCATGAGACGCATGCACCACCTACTACGAAGATCGGGCCACCTTGCTGGAATTCCCCTCTCATCCCAACCGTTTTTCAGGTATTCAATAGCCCGCAACATGCCCGCATGGCGATCATGTATAAGGCAAACATTGGGTCTCATACGCACAACTACGATGTGCACTCTTTCCAGGAATCAGTATCAGCTTTTAGTGTTCTTACTCTCTACAAATGCAAAAGCCATAGGTAACACCTGATTGTTCCCATCAGCTCCGATCGCTATCAATATCTGACCTCTGTATTTACCGGTCAGAAATGTTCCATCTATGCATAGTACAGGACGACAATGCACAAAAGCGTTGATGCAAGCACCCAATAAGAAAAATGCTCTTTGTAGCACACTCTTGGTAGGATCATGAACCGATTGAAATGTATGCATGTCATAGTAGGTATTACTATTCCTCTGGGCAATGCTGGCTAACAGACGAGACAAATTATCGTAGGATGCTTCAAATGTGCCATACCTCATCTCTATAATCTTTTGTTTGGCTCTCCAGGCCTTGGCATAAATTATGGTGTACTTGAATTTGTTTTCAATGTGGCTAATAATTGATCTTGGTTCAAAGCCATTGTTGGAGACAACACTGCTATACATCTCACTTGTAACAAAAGTTGTAGTGATGTTGCGGTGATACTTCTCCACACCTTGTAAGTGGCACTGGTGCTTGGTCACTATGCTAACTTTCCAATAATCAAACCATTTACCGTTATATGCATGAACACGCCATGGACAATCTTCCCTCACGCACCTTACTTTGTACACATAATTGGTTGACTAGACCACCCTAAACTCTCTCTGCAATGAGACTGCCCAATGCTTCACCGCCAACTTCATATCCTCCTTGTGAGCATATCTAGCACCTTGAATTACCTCGTTCTCCTTGTATTCCAAGGGTATATGATGCCCCTCTGAGATAACAAGTCCTGAGAACTCCTCTTTTGTCCAATCAGTGGGCATTACATAATCTTCCTCATCGAATGATAAGTCGCCCTCCGCTTGCTCGTTATCCGAATCTTCCCTCTCCATTCCATCGATGATTGTACCGACTATCTCCCCCTCATCCGCCACGCCCATGGCCTGCACGACCCTTGTTTGATTTTCCTCATTGTTTGATGGTCCAACACAATCGCCCACATGGCTAGGACCCTCAACATCTTCGGTTTCTATTCCAAGATTTCTATCCTTTTCATGCACCGAAACAAAAATAACAAGGGACCATGACCGTTCAAAAGCCATCTCCACATACCGTCTCCAAGCATCAGTGCTATCCATGGGCATTAGTTCCCAAAAATAACTTTCTGTTGCATGATTCACTACAATAGATACTGACATTGTGTTCACGTTTGGGTCTACTCTAAATCCTCACAGCAACCAACTATAAATTGACTAAAATGTTCTCTTGCCAGGCCTATCGATGCCCTTCGATATCATTCTAAAATCTGACAGATCAACACCATCTGGACCAAATCTAAGGTTGCCTTGACCGTGTACTAACTGAAACATGACCTTACTTGACATTCTGCCTAATGAAATAAAAAAAATAGGTTAACTAAGTTTGAAACATAACCACCGGATCTAATGTCGAATCCATCAATATGTACTATGCCATAAGTTAAAGTTTCTGGAAATGTATTATCTGTCCTAGGTCTCAAATTCTACAAATCGGATACGTGCTCCAGATGTATCATATAACTCAAATATATTATACAATTTGCACTATGTCCTAAGTCTCAATTTCTATAAATATGTCGTATGCCTTTGTTCTTAAATTATACAAACATACAGTGTGCTCCAGATCTACTAAAATATATCACAATAGAACTAATATGCAACAAAAATTTCAAAGACAATACTGTATTTACCTGCTATAGAGTCAGAAAATGGACAGAGCTTCGCCGCTTTCCTTCAGCTCTCCCTCACCCCTCTCTCCTTTTTCTTTTTTCTTGGATTTTGAGTGAATATAATGAAAATTTGGAGAGGGGAACGGTCTTTATATACGGGGGGCGAAAAATTGTCCTCCCAGAGGGCAGTAAGGGGGCCGCCTGCAAAAATGCCAGGCCGGCCTCAGTTTTGCAGGCGGCCTGCAGGGGGGAAAAATCGTCCTACAGAGGGCGGCAAGGGGGCCGCCTGCAAATAAGCCACCCTCCCTCGCCGCGCTGTGTAGACGGCCTCCACAAGAAAAAATCGCCCTCCTAGAGGGCGGTGAGGGGGCCGCCTGCAAATTTCGCGTACCTCGTTGGACGGCCGTTCCACCTCGGCCAACGGCCGTCTGCTACGTCACATAAATCGCCCTCTGGGAGGGCGATTTTTAGAGAAACGCTCTCCTAGCGGGCGATGGGCGACTAGTTTTGTAAATTTTCAAAACAGAAAATTATATTTGTATATCTTTTAATAAATAAAATTAAAAATAAAAAAATTCCGGCATGACTTCAGGACAAATAGTTGATTTGCAATTGAAATTTGTACTCAGCTTAAATCCGCTTCTCCTCCTTTTGATATAGCATATATATTGTGCTAGTCAAAGGCGTAGTGTGTATCACATCTAGTTCGCTAGCAACATCAGAGTCAAGATACTAACTTCATAGTTCGATTAAATATAAAAGAAGCCTTATTGTATCAACATATCACCTCAACTTCGTTGATGTGGTAAACTTGTAAACATAGGTCCTTTCTCTCCTTTTGCTTGCCGAAGACCAAACTATTTTATTTATCGTTGAATCGTTGTAGCGCATCAATAACCGGGACCCGAACTCCTTTAATTTTCACACTTAGTAAATTAAACATAGTTAGCCCCGATGATTATGTTATCAGTAATCACCAAAGCTCTGAACAAGGGACCAGGTGCTTACACTTGACACTGCCAGATGCCGGGAGGCTGTCCGAGGATGTTGAGTCTCACATGGCAGCTCAGAGGGTGGAAAATAATTGAGAAACAACAAAGCAAAACCATTAACTCTACTCACTGGAGGGCAAATATAAGTATATGTAATTTCAAATTGCAATTAACTTACACCACAACACATGATGATTTCAAAGTAATACATGAGTAAAAAGTCCCATAATTGGTTCTTATATGTACATGCATGACTGATCATAAATTTGTATAACTAATCATGCTGTCGAATGAATTGCTTCACTAAGCACTCTGCATTCTTTAGACAGAAGCCATGTAATCCTTTTTTATCTTCGTCAGTCTCACAACCACATCGCTCATTGTCATTCTTTGGTCTGGCAATTCATGTGAGCATAGTAAACCCAACTCAAAGACTGGGACTATAAAGTTGTTCAATGAACTAGAAGAATCTTGCAGAAGTAACTGGTTATCCACCACATCCATGACATTTGATGGAAATGCAGAACTAACCCACTGCCTCAGGGTGTCAAAACTTGGTTTCGGCAATAAGAAACTGGGGGTAGCAGTCAAACGCCAAACACGATGGGTTAGTATGCAAAGAGATTTAGACAGGTTCAGGCCCTCTCTTCGAGAGGTAATACCCTACTCCTGTTTCGGGGATTCGATCCGCCGAGTGATTTATTGATCTCTTGATCTCATGTGCTCTTGCTATGATTCTCTATGCAATCATCTATCCCTTTAGGGACGCCCTACCCTTCTTATATAGTCTTAAAAGGTAGGCTTACAAGTCGGAGACCCTATCATACTCTATGTCGGACTCCTCAATCTTACCAACTATAGACTATGAGCCGTTACCTTATTACAATGGTAACGTAATAACCAAGTCATAAGCCGGTTTACATAATCATGAGTCCTAACCTATCCCCTATGGTAAGTCGGATAAGCTAGTTGTGAGGGTATTCGGTACCCATAATCTCCACAGTAGCCCCCGAGACCTTCACAGTCGACGAAATAACTTTGCCCCGAACTAGAATAACACATAGCCGAGTACCTCCTTAGCCGAGTGCTTCTATTGCCGAGTGCTTCCATCATTTCTGCCTGAGTCTCCCGAGTGCTTTATCATGCAAAAAAGGCTGTGAAGGGCTGAAAACATCTAAAAAATTCCAAAAATAGATATTTAGGTGCATCGACTGATGCACCTAATTAGGTGTAGCCCCCGACTATGTGTTTAGTTAATCAAACTAAGCATATAGTCAAGAACTATAATAATCATACTCTCCTGAGTTAAATAAATGCCTAGCCTAAGCCAAAAGCAATCATAAAAAATCATATAACACATAACCTCATAATCAAGGCATAGTGTATAATGAATTCGGAGTACTCGGCAAGCTCATGCTTATCCGAGTTGTTTTGCCCGAGTCATCTCAGAACAAACAACTCAGCCAACCCTCATGGGTAGAAAATCTGAGTTAATAATTCATCAGTCATCTGAAAAATATGACCAAAATATTAAATAGCTCCAGCCATAATATCGGTCTTAATCAAAAAGAGCACACCAAGGTGGCAAAGAAAGCATTGACATAATCATAGAATCAAATGCTTTGTAAAAAACCAAACAGCTCCTGCTTCCTAGAAAAAAGTTACCAGAACAGTTATAAAAAACTTTACTGTTTGTCACCTTCCAAGTTGCATCGTACCAACCTTCAACAAGTTGTGTAACTGCTGTATGAAAGGATTTTAAAGGCATTGGGCAATAAGACACGCGCATATTGCCAGAGCAAATCTGCTTAAGTCCCTAGAGACACGTATCAAGCCACACCTGTAATATGGGTCATAAGCTTCTCATGGGTCTCGGCCCAAACACGAGAAAGCTTACCGATACCCTAAAATCTCTGAAGCGCCAGCGTCTTCCCCGCCGCTTCATCTTCTGATCTGAATGGTTATCCCTCATGGGATGCACCAAAATAGATTTGATAATCGAATTCTGACTGGCGCAAGAACTCAGCTTGTGACCCTTGTAGGAAATAATGATTGATCCAGACCATGAATATAGGAGATAAGCTCGCGGCCATGAATTCATGTTGCATATATCCAGAATAAGTCCAAATTGAAGGTATGATCCTCGTGCTAGAGCTATTAAGCCCCTGAACACGTTGCTTGTCCCTCTATCGTAGTCGAGGTTATCCATTGGTGGCAACTGATGCAATCGGCATGGAAACGAGACCACTAATATGAAGATAAAATTGCCCATCAAAGGTAACGAAGATATCGGTGGTGGAGACATAGTTGCCCATCAACAGCGATGATGGAATCCACCAACCATGGAGACGAAGAAAATAGTCAACAGTGATAAACGTGACCAGCAGTAATGACGACTGGCGGCAGCAGAGATGGTCGTCTATGAAGATGAAGTTTCTTGAAGAAGAGAATACCAGTCGATGGCAACCAAGGCAAGCCGGTGATGAAGGTGAAGACACACATCAGCAGCGACGATGCAGGCCGGCAATGATAGCGAGACCACCAATCGGCAACGACGGAGATAGCCGGACGATGAAGACGAAAATGCTAATCAGTTGCAGCGTGATAAGCCAACCAACTGTGACAGACGCAACCGGTGGTGACGACGATCCGTAGCAGAAAAAACAATCAGTTGTAGAGACAAATTTGTCCGTCAACAGTAGCAGAATAGGTAGTGCCCAAGAGACATGGCAAGATGTTGATGAAGATGGCGGCGTTGGTGCCCCAGTCAAATTTTAGTGTAGACGAAGCCCAAACTCCTGAAGCAGAGAACTTGGTTGACAGTAGTTGACTGAAGATGAAGATAATGCCGATGACAAAGGTGCCGATGATAACATCAATGATAATAATCTATCAAACTGTTGAAAAGATATCAAAGCTCAAGTAGTTTCCTTGACGCTAGCATGTGTGTGGCGAAGATTGATGCAATCGCCTCTTGATTTATGATAACGATAAAAGAACTTGATTTCGTAGTCGTTGAAGATGCTTCACTTGGAGCAAAGTAGATATTGTTATCCAACTCGTCGAATCTGAGTTGATTGGTTGATAACTCCAAACTCCCAAACATGTAGATTAAATCTTGAACTTAACTCTTGAAAAACTTGGAATTGACTGTAGCATCAAATGAGAGCCAAAATTGTCGACGAAAATACTGGAGTTGCTGAAGTAGAAAGTCTGCTCTGGAGCGAAGACGAAGCTGATTTCTCCGAAGTTGATTCGTTGGCTGATTTATCTTGACATAATGCATGTCAAATTTTGAGTCTTGTATTTGTGTAGCCCCCGACTCTATGTTTAGTTGGGAAACAACTGAACATAGAATCAAGAACTATAGCTTGTCATTGAGTAGGCATTGCCTGAGTGAAGATACGCATTGAAGATGTCTTGTTAAGGCTCCTGGAGACGTCGTGGTTGGTGAAGTATCGAAGCTTGCGAAGTAGAGGCAATAGAATTTGCCGGTGCTGAAGACAGTGAGGATGAAGTCGCTCCACAATGATGACGAAATTGCACAACAGTCAACGGCGGCGAAGGCGAGCCGGTGGTGCAGACGTAGACGCCCAACAACGGTGGTGTGAAAATCAACCGTGTAGGCGGAGACACCAGTCGGCGACGGCAAAGGTAGGCCGACGATGAAGACGTAGACGCCCAACAACGATGGTGTGAAAACCAATCGTGTAGGCGGAGATACCAGTCGGCGGCGGCGAAGGTAGGCCGACGATGAAGTCGTAGACGCCAAACAACGGTGATGTCACCAATCAACCGTGTAGGCGAAAACACCAGTCGGCGGCGGCGAAGGCAGGCCGACGATGAAGTCGTAGACACCAAACGACGGTGATGTCACCAATCAACCGTGAAGGCGAAAACACCAGTCGGCGGCGACGCAGGCAGGCCGACGATGAAGACGTAGAGGCCCAGCAACAGTGATGTCACCAATCAACCGTGTAGGTGGAAAACACCAGTCGGCGGCGGCGAAGGCAGGCCGACGATGAAGTCATAGAGGCCCAACAACGGTGATGTCACCAATCAACCGTGAAGGCGGAAACACCAGTCGGCGGCGGCGAAGGCAGGCCGACGATGAAGTCGTAGACGCCTAGCGACGGTGATATCACCATTCAACTGTGTAGGCGGAAACACCAGTCGGCGGCGACGAAGGCTGGCCGACGATGAAGTCGTAGACGCCCAACAATGGTGACGTAATCAATCAACCGTGTAGGTGGAGACACGAGTCGGCAGCGGCGAAGGCAGGCCGACGATGAGGTCGTAGATGCCCATCAACAGTGTTGTAACCAACCAACCGTGTAGGCGGAAACACCAGTCGGCGGCGGCGAAGGCAGGCCGACTATGAAGCCGTAGACGCCCAACAACAGTGATGTCACCAATCAACCGTGTAGGCGAAAACACCAGTCGGTGGCGGGGAAGGCAGGCCGACAATGAAGTCGTAGAGGCCCAACAACGGTGATGTCACCAATCAACCGTGAAGGCAGAAACACCAGTCGGCAGCGGCGAAGGCAGGCCGACGATGAAGTCGTAGACGCCCAGCGACGGTGATGTCACCATTCAACCGTGTAGGCGGAAACACCAGTCGGCGGCGATGAAGGCTGGCCGACGATGAAGTCGTAGATGCCCAACAACGGTGATGTAATCAATCAACCGTGTAGGCGGAGACACCAATCGGCGGCGGCGAAGGCAGGCCGACGATGAAGTCGTAGACGCCCATCAACCGTGTTTTAACCAACCAACCGTGTAGGCGGAAACACCAGTCGGTGGCGGCGAAGGCAGGCCGACTATGAAGCCGTAGACGCCCAACAACGGTGATGTCACCAATCAACCATGTAGACGGAAACACCTGTCGGTGGCGGGGAAGACAGGCCGACGATGAAGTCGTAGACGTCCAACAACGGTGGCGTGAAAACCGACCGTGTAGGCGAAAAACACCAGTCGGCGGCGGCGAAGGCAGGCCGACGATGAAGTCGTAGAGGCCCAACAACGGTGATGTCACCAATCAACCATGAAGGCGGAAACACCAGTCGGCGGCGGCGAAGGCAGGTCGACGATGAAGTCGTAGACGCCCAGCGACGGTGATGTCACCATTCAACCGTGTAGGCGGAAACACCAGTCGGCGGCGATGAAGGCAGGCCGACGATGAAGTCGTAGACGCCCAACAACGGTGATGTAATCAATCAACCATGTAGGCGGAGACACCAGTCGGCGGTGGCGAAGGCAGGCCGACGATGAAGTCGTAGAGGCCCAACAACGGTGATGTCACCAATCAACCGTAAAGGCGGAAACACCAGTCGGCGGCGGCAAAGGCAGGCCAACGATGAAGTCGTAGAGACCCAGCGATGGGGATGTCACCATTCAACCGTGTAGGCGAAAACACCAGTCGGCGGCGGGGAAGGCAGGCCGACGATGAAGTCGTAGAGGCCCAACAACAGTGATGTCACCAATCAACCGTGAAGGCGGAAACACCAGTCGACGGCGGCGAAGGCAGGCCGACGATGAAGTCGTAGATGCCCAACAATGGTGGCGTGAAAACCAACCATGTAGGCGAAAAACACCAGTCGGCGGCGGCGAAGGCAGACCGACGATGAAGTCGTAGAGGCCCAACAACGGTGATGTCATCAATCAACCGTGAAGGCGGAAACACCAGTCGACGGCGGCGAAGGCAGGCCGACGATGAAGTCGTAGACGCCCAACAACGGTGGCGTGAAAACCAACCGTGTAGGCGGAAAACACCAGTTGACGGCGGCGAAGGCAGGCCGACGATGAAGTCGTAGAGGCCCAACAACGGTGATGTCACCAATCAACCGTGAAGGCGAAAACACCAGTCGGCGGCGACGAAGGCAAGCCGACGATGAAGTCGTAGACGCCCAGCGACGATGATGTCACCATTCATCCGTGTAGGCGGAAACACCAGTCGGCGGCGGGGAAGGCAGGCCGACGTTGATGTATAATTGATCGATCCTGCAGTATAAACACGTAGGATGAGTAGTACCTGATGCAAACATAGTACTTGAGAAAAATTCAAGCATTTCAAAATATTTATAAGTATGTATTTCTCCTCTTATTGGTTTTGATTTTCCCGAGTAGATGACTCCCCACGTTTAAACACTCTGCCCGACTAGTCATTAATATGAGTTCGTCATTAATGGAACAAAGTTTCACATATCATAATTTACTACTCGGGTATTTTCGTAATTGTTTAGGGCAGAAAACAAATTATTTTATCTTTATGCTTTTGATTTTTTCCGAGTAATACTTAGCACCTTGCGTCATACACTCCATCCAACGAGCTCCCGGGTGCTAGGATTCGGCCCAAAGGCAACTATCCATCGACAAACCAAACGGAAAGCATAGGAAAAATAGAGTTGCACAACTCGATCAGCACTTTTTTTACTCGGATTATGTCGCAAGCAATCAAGATAAATATTATGAAAATTGTTGCAAAAATATGATATAACATCTGTAGCCCCCGACTCACTGCTCAACGGAGGACCAGTTGATGAAGTGAGACAGAGGAAAAAGAAGATATCATATAAAGAAGAAAAATTAATGATGACTTAGTTTTTTGGTATTTCCACCGGTGTCGGCAGAGATGGCCGATCTAGGGATAATGTCATCCATCAATGACGATGAAGACACCAACCGTGGAGGCAAAGATTCCAGTCGGCAATAACGAAGACGACCGACGGTGAAGACGACGTTGCCATCAACAGCGGCGGCGGAGCACACCAACCGTGGAGACAAAGAAACTAGTCGGTGATAAAGTCGAGGCTGCCGAAGCAGAACGTCTGCCTAGGGGCGAAGGCAAAGTCGTCGATGCCTGATGAAGATCCCATCGCGCTTGTCGGTGAAATGAAGAAGAAAACTTGACGCAGAGCCCCTACCTGGCGCGCCAACTGTCGAAACTTGGTTTCGGCAATAAGAAACTGGGGGTAGCAGTCAAGCGCCAAACACGATGGGTTAGTATGCAAAGAGATTTAGACAGGTTCAGGCCCTCTCTTCGAGAGGTAATACTCTACTCCTATTTCGGGGATTCGATCCGCCGAGTGATTTATTGATCTCTTGATCTCTTGATCTCATGTGCTCTTGCTATGATTCTCTATGCAATCGTCTATCCCTCTAGGGACGCCCTACCCTCCTTATATAGTCTTGGAGAATAGGCTTACAAGTTGGAGACCCTATCATACTCTATGTCGGACTCTTCAATCTTACCAACTATAGACTATGAGCCGTTACCTTATTACAATGGTAACGTAATATCCAAGTCATAAGCCGGTTTACATAATCATGAATCCTAACCTACCCCCTATGGTAAGTCGGATAAGCTAGTTGTGAGGGTATCCGGTACCCATAATCTCCACACAGGGATAGTTCTCCAACAAACATGGGATCAGTTGGCCTCTTTCCAATGAATAACTCCAGAAGCATAATATCGTAGCTGAATGCATCGCTTTTCCGTGATGCTTTCCCAACTGACCCATACTCTGGTAATATTTTTCCAAACAGGGGAGGAATAAATTAGTAGCAAAACTAATAGTTCAATAAAAATGAGAGAAATAAAAAAACATATTAGAAATACCTGGTGCCATATAACCAATTGTTCCAGGCATACTTGCAGAAATAACAGAGTTGTCGTCACCACGTAACAGCTTTGCAATCCCGAAATCGGCCACGAATGCAACCATGTCTTGGTCGAATAGAACATTGCTAGGCTTCAAGTCGCAGTGTAGGACTACCTCACAGTGATGATAGTGAAGATACTCCATTGCCATGGACACATCCAACAGAATGTCCAATCTCTGAAGGAATCCCAGTTGCTCTCCACCTTCGGAGTGTAGCTGTGTTTCTAAGCTTCCCTTGGGCATGTAGGGAAGAACCAAAGCTCTGAAGTCCAGGTTGGAACATGCGGTAAGTATCTTAATCAAGTTGCGATGCCGGGCCATGCGCAGGGCATGACACTCCGAATCGAAGCTTCTCACAGCTTGTTCTAGCTCCATGTTGAGAACTTTTATTGCCACCATAGTACCGTTGCTCAGTTGGCCCTTAAAAACTTTTCCAAAGCTTTCAGCCCCCAACAAGTTAGTCTCACTAAAATTATCCGTGGCTCGGACAATGTCATGGTAAGAGATCAACCTGTTGTTGAGCACATCTTCCATATCAGGAGAAAGCATTCTATCTTCTTGCTTGGCTTTCTTCCTCATCATCATGTACATGCATGTGGCTGTAACTCCGACAACAATAATAACACTAGGGAGCAAGAATTTTAGTATGTGCCTTTTATTACTATATTTGTTGCTCTTACATGGCATAAACCGCAAACGTGAAACGCCACCACAGAGAGCTGGGTTGCCCATTAAAGATTGCAGGGTGATGTTTGCAAAGATGCCACCTTCTGGTATTGGACCATGTAGGTTATTGAATGAAAGGTTCAAGCTAGAGAGATCAGTAAAATCTGTTAAATATTGTGGAATTGTACCCGACAGATCATTGTATGAAACATCCAGTGATTTCAAGTTGATCAACTTGTCAAAAGAGTTTGGAAATGAACCATTTAATGAGTTGTGCGATAGGTTCAGATATGTTGTCATTAGAAACTGTCCAAAGGAGTCAGGGATCCTACCAAACAACCGGTTGGCAGAGAGATCGATCGTGTCAATATGATTTAGCTGATCTACATCTACTGGCAATGCACCTTCCAAGGAGTTCTGAGACAGATCAACGGTTATCAAGCTATTCATATGGAATAGGCTTGCCGGTATGGTTGATGACATATGATTTTTAGATAGAACAAGATATTGTAGATTACTGAGGTTTCCAAGATCGTTTGGTAGCGCACCAGAGAAGTTGTTGTTATTGAGTATTAGTGTTTGTAGGTTGCTTAGCTGACCGATTTGTCCTGGGATTGAGCCAGACAAGCTATTTATAGAGAGATTAAGAATCGAGAGCTTGTCCATTAGCATGATTGATGCTGGAATAGTGCCACTAAATTGGTTTTCTGAAAGGTCTAACCAAAAGAGGTTGCTTAAATTTGACAGGGTAACAGGAAGCATACCTGACAACTTGTTTCCTACAGCGGAGAAATTTATCAGAGTACTGGAGAAGTTTCCTACATAATCAGGGAGCACCCCTGTGAAATAGTTGTAGTCGAAGCCAACTTCCCGTAATTTTCTACAGTTTGAGAGTGTGGGCAAGAAGTCAAGGCTCCCTTGTAGATAGTTTTCTCCAATATTAAACCATTCAATCGATCCCGAGCTACCGATTGCAGTTGGTACTGAGCCAGTAAAACTGTTAGCATCGATGAGGAGTACAGCTAGTTCTGAAAAGTTAGCAAAAAAGGTAGGGATGGTTCCAGTAAAATGATTATGGTCGAGATACAGCCCTGTTATTTTCGTGAGTTGTCCAAGCTCTTGTGGAATCTGACCTGTTAAGTTGCAGGATTCAAAGCCAATGCTGATAAGGTTAGTAAGATTGCCCAGTGCAGATGGGATAGGGCCAACCAGGTTATTAAAACCAAAATCGAAATCAGAGAGATCTGACATTTTCCCCAACCATGGAGGCACTGGACCCTCAAATAAATTAATTGAAATGTCAATAATCTGGAGGTATCTGCAATCTGCAAACCCCAATGGAATCTCTCCCGTGAATCTATTATCACCTAGAGAGATCCCGTAGAGCATGGGAAGGTTGAAGCTGTTGTTGTTACCAACGATGGTTCCATTTAGGTTCCCGTTGCCTTCAAGAGACAATATGTGAAGTTTGGACATGTTGAAAATGGTCTGAGGTACTGGGCCAGAGAAATGGTTATATCCCAAGTCCAGGCGTAGAAGCGTGGACATGGATCCAACGCCAACTGGGATTGCTCCTGACAAACTGTTGTTTCCAAGGTATAAATATCGTAGCCTCCAGGTGTTGTTGAACAGATCATTTGGTATTGGTCCAGTTAAATAATTCACTCCCAAATCAAGGTACCAAAGATTGCGCAAATTCCGCAGCTCATGTGGTATTTTTCCAGAAAGTCTGTTCTGCAGAAGGTCAATGACTTCAAGCTTTGTTAGGTTCAACATATCTGGAGGAATGGCACCGGACAAGCTATTTGTTTTGAGAACAAGAGTTTTAAGACGATGCAATCTTCCAAGATCAGGTGGGATGGTGCCGGTGAGTCCCGTGTTTGAGAGATACAAGACAGAGAGGAAAGAGAGATTACCAAGATGAGGGGAGATCATTCCCTGGAGTGGTACATCGGAAAGCATGAGGGAAGCTAGTAACACGTGCGTGGCGACGACTGCATGACACCCCCAACCAGTCACACAAAGGGGTGGCCGTAGCCCAGTTGGATAGAACGCCGAGAGGGTCGGCGAGCTGCGCTTTGAAAGCCTGCAGCGCGGCGACGTCGGTGTCACTGCCGGCAGTAGCGAACGCCGGCAAGAACCAGACGGCCAGTAGCACAAGTATCCTAACGAGAGTAGCAGCCATGCATGAAAGTTAATTGATTTGGCTTCCCGCAAAAAAAAAAAGGTAATTGATTTGGTATGTGCAAATTAAATGTCATGAATTTGGGCAGAGCATGAGAGGCTGGAAAGCTAATCAGCTCAGCTTATTATATAGCGTGCCTCAGTTGTCTCTTCGCGTTGTCATCCGATTTTCCAAGGACAAGGATGCAAAAACAAAGCGAAGACCTTGACTAGATAGCTTAATGGCGATGTATGCATGGTAGTACGTACTCCCTCCTTTCTGACGCCATTAACTTTTCCACGTGCATTTAACTATTTGTTTTATTTCAAATATTACATAATTATCATTTATTTTTGTTATGACTTGTTTTATTATCAAATTTATTTTAATCATAACTTGTATTTTTTATATTTGCAAAAGAAAAATAAAATTGAATGGTTAAACGTACATCAAAAAGTCAACGACATTGCATCACTACGCCAGACCTTTTCATCTGTGATAGGCTAGAGTGCCTCGTCACAGATGGCCTCACCTGTGATGGCTCCAACTGGAGGCCGTAACAGATGAGGCCATGGGCTGAGGCCCATCACAGGTCAGTTGTCACCTGTGACGGGCTGCCATTTATACCTGTCACAGGACGTCTTTGTCGGGTGTAAATAATGACCCCTCACAGGTGACAACTTACCTTTAATGGGTGAAACGATATAGGTATCACTAGTAAATTGAAAATAATCTTTTACCGGTCTTTTCTTCACCTCGATAGAGGACAGCGGCCAAATATTTTTGGCCCCCCCTCTCTCTCCCACTCTCGAGCTCTCCCCTCCCTCTCTCCCACTCTCGAACTCTGCCCTGTCTTGAACTCTCATCTCTCTCTCCCCCTCTCTCAGTCTTTCTCACTCTCCCTTGTTGATGGGTGCGCATAGGTGGAGGCGGAGGCGGTGCCGGTGGGTGAGCGGGGGCGGCGGTGACGGGTGAGTGGGAGTTGGGGCGGAGGTGGTGCCGGTGCAAATCTGAGCTCGTCTAGGCGGTGGCGGCTCGGGGCGGATGGGAGATGGGGAGGTAAGCGGAGGCAACGGCAGTGGCGTAGATCTGAGCTTGTCGAGGCGACGGCTCGGGGCGGAGGCGGAGGGGGTGATGGGGAGGGAGGCAGAGGCGGGGGCATGGGGATGGCAGCAGCGGCGATGGCACCTATCAGGGACGGAGGTGGGCACGAGCACAGAGGTTGAGGCCTTTGCCTCCGCCATCGAGCTCAGACTGCCGTCTCTTCATCTCCTCTGCACCCAAGCTCCAATCGCCGTCTCAGGGACAAGCACAACAAGCATGATGGCAGGTGGCGACGCTTAGATCCATTGCCTACACGTCCTCTTTCACTCAAGTACTTTGTCTTGTGCTATTCATGTTATTCACATTGTTGCTATTATGATCGATGATTCCGATGATTCCGATTCCTGTGGTGATTATGGTGATTGAGATTCCTGTGATTTTGTTTTGTAATTGGGATGAATATGATGGGGACGAGAGGAATTGTGACGATTTTTCTAATTTGTGAATGCCAAATGTGATCTGTGATTGTCCAAATGAATGTAATTGTAACATAGGAGGATGGTGTTTTTGTATTTTTTTTCCATTTCTCACACCAGTGACGGCTCCCAATTATGACCAGTGACAGGTTAAATATATATCCGTCAGAGATGACTCTCACCTATGACGGGTTTTGGTTGGGACCCGTTAGAGGTGACTCTCACCTATGACGGGTTTTAGTTGGGGGCCATTAGAGATGATTCTTACCTCTGACGGGCCTTCACCCGTCACAGGTGACTCAAGGTCATCAGTGACCACTCATATCTGACTAGGACCGAACCCGTCAGAGGTAAGGGTTTCAGCCCGTCAGAAGTGATCTTGTTATTCGGGTCAATTATGTAGAACACTTGGACAACTTGTTTTGCGAGAACAAACGGTTCATCCTTATACGCGTTGCTAGCAAGATTGACAATGGTGAAACCTTCCTTATCAACTTTTACACTACGCAGATCGACCCAACGACAACGAAACAACGACACTTTAAACTTCAAGTAATCCAGCTCCAAAATTTGCTCAACTCGGCCATAGTATTGATCGCGACGAGCACGGTCGCTACTTGCTACCTCAATTCGTATCCCACTATTCTGCACTATGCATTTGCTGTCTTGTTTTACCGTGTAAAATGTGTACCCATTGATGTCATATCCCTGCCAGGTAGTAGCATCCCATTCTGGACCCTGTGATAACCACTTGATGATTGTTTCACTTGGCAAGTTCTGACTGTTGGCAATCCGTTTTTTGAACCACTCGTTGAAATCTGCAATGTGTCTTCTTCTAACCCAACTATCAGGTCGCCCAGGGTTATCCTGTCGGATTAATCGCTCATGTTCTTCCAAGTACGGCACAACTTCGGTCATATGCTGCAGGACCGTGAAATGAGCTTTATCATACACATTGCGAGCCAGCCTAATAATTTTCTTTCCAACTGTACCCATCCCTTCAAGCCTGCCTTCGTGATGAGATCTTGGTAATCCAATTGAGAAGGACTCAGACAAGTAATCTACACAGAAATCGATGACCTCCTCGGTGGTGTAACTTTCAATGATGCTACCCTCAGGATGGGATCGGTTCCGTACGAAGCCCTTTAGTACCCCAAGGTACCTTTCACAAGGATACATCTGCCTCAAAAATGCAGGACCACAACTTTTTGTTTGTTTCACTAGGTGCACGGGGAGGTGTTCCATTATATCAAAAAACGTAGGCGGAAAGTACATCTCAAGATGACACAGGGTTTTCATAATTTCTGCCTGTAGTTCATCCAGGCCCTCGGGATCAATAATCTTCTGGCCAATTGCATTGAAGAAGGAACACAATCGCATTATCGTGTGTCGCACTTTAGGTGGCAAAATATTCCTGATGGCAACAGGCAGAAGCTGTGTGATAAGGATGTGGCAATCATGCGACTTCATTCCAACCAATTTAAGCTCGTCCAATGAAATGAACTTACTAATTCTCGATGAGTAGCCGGATGGAACCTTAATACCACTAAGACATGTGAGCATATCCTTCTTCTCATCCATCGAAAGAGTGTAGCAGGCTGGAGGAAGGAACACCCTTCCGGACTCCGTTGTTAAAGGATGTAGCTCAGAACGAATACTCAACTCTTCCAAATCTCGTCTGGCATTCAGACCATCCTTTGTGCTACCTGGATTAAGCAGTAATCCGAGAAGACTCTCACAGACATTCTTCTCGACATGCATCAAATCTATGCAATGGCGGACCTCCAGATGCTTCCAGTACGGTAATCTCCAGAATATAGATTTTTTCTTCCACATGCTCTTCTCTTTTCTGTTCCTAGCTTTCTTTTTTTTTCCAAAATCATTTGTGATTTCGCTAACTAAATTTTCAACTTCAATCCCAGTTTTATCCAGCGGGGGCCCAGCAACCTCTATGTGTCCACTGAAATTCTTCCTCATATTTCTGTAAGGGTGATACCTTGGGAGAAATCTCCTGTGACCCATGTAGACCATCTTGCGTGAATGCTTCAACCATTTGCTTCTTGTTTCGTCCATACACTCTGAACAAGCCTTTCTCCCTGTGACAGTTTGCCCCGAA
Source organism: Oryza officinalis (assembly GCA_008326285.1). NCBI lineage: Eukaryota > Viridiplantae > Streptophyta > Magnoliopsida > Poales > Poaceae > Oryza > Oryza officinalis. The sequence goes on along the minus strand of BDMV01000004.1, from coordinate 9,258,017 downwards.
AGGTTACCAAGGGCCGGATAATCGTTTATGGTGCAAAACAGCATCGCGTGGAGGTTGAAGTACTCCCGTTTAGATGCGTCCCATGTCCATGTGCCCTCATGCCATAGCCTATCAAAGTCATCGATTATCGGTTCAATGAACACATCGATATCATTGCCAGGTTGTCTTGGTCCTTGAACGAGCATGGCAAGCATAATATACTTCCTCTTGAAGCACAACCAGGGTGGAAGGTTATAGTTCACAAGAAAAACTGGCCATGTACTATGCCGACTGCTCAAATCACCAAATGGATTAATGCCGTCTGTACACATGGCGAAACGCATGTTTCTAGGGTCCTTTGCAAATTCAGGGAAAACTCTATCGATTATCCTCCATTGTACTGAATCTGCTGGGTGCCTCAGCTTACCATCGACCTTCCGTTCTTCAGCATGCCAGTGGACTAGCTCAGCTTGTTTCGGATTCGCAAACATTCTCTTCATGCGCTCAGCAATTGGCAAATACCACACCACTTTTGCGGGTCCACCCCTCTTTGACTTTCGACCTTCACCTTCAGTAGTGGCACGCTTGTATCTAGAAGCCCCACAGACAGGGCAAACATCCAAGTCTGCATATTGTTTGTAATACAAGATGCAGTCGTTCCTACAAGCATGAATTCTTTTCACCTCCAGACCCAACGGGCATAAGACTTTTTTTGCTTCGTATGTCGTTTGCGGAATCTGGTTTCCCTCCGGCAACAAATCCTTCAAGAACTCAAGAAGATCTGTAAAACTCTTGTCCGACCATCCGTTACTTGCCTTTAGCTTCATTAGTTTTAACACAGAGGATAACTTGCTGTACTTTGGCTTACACCCAGGATACAATGGCGTCCTAGAATCTGCCACCAACTTACTAAACTTCTCGAAATCCCTCTCACTATAATCTGGGTCTTCAACATCACGCAACATATCTGATAAAGTTTGAGGGTCCACATGTATGGTATCACCGCCTGATGGAGAAGGGACAAAAATGCCATCTCCAACTGCTCTGTTGTTCTCAACTTCCGGCACTTCATCAGCTGCTACATCCGATGACTCTTGCTCCCCATGCTTGCTCCAACATTTGTACTTCTCCATGAATCCTCTACGGATCAGATGAGAATGAACCCATGCACTATTCTCAAACATCTTCTCATTCTTACAGTCTGCGCATGGACACAACATATATTTGCTCATCTTATTTTTCCTGTCATTATCCGCGAAACTAACGAATGCACTGACCCCCCCTCTATACTCATTAGAATCACGACGAATATTATACATCCAACTTCGGTCCATCTGCAAATAATAACATAACGAGAGTAAAAACAACATGCATAATACACATTACAAAAATAATACCTACTACATTTTCTTTTTTACCTTCATTTCCAACAAAATTTCGCCCCCCAAACCCTCCCACCCGAAATGTGAACAGTTCACTGGGTTGGGATGGAAGGTAGGTGGCAGCTTCGGGTATATATAGTGGTACAACTCACCTCAAACGGGTTAAGGTTTAAACCGGTTTGAGGTGAGTGAACCACACCTTTGACGGTTCATAAGAATGCGACCCGTCACAGGTAACAAGTCACCTGTGACGGGTTTGAGAACGATGTCTCACCGATGACGGCGTGCCATAGGACCCGTCAAAGGTGACCCTCATTACTGACCAGTGCTGAAACCCGTCACAGATGTGGCGTCAAAGGTGTGAGGATCTGGCGTAGTGATATGTAGTTTGTTGAGGGGAGATGACCTTAACTTGGTGTACTATGGGATTTTTATCATTTAAGGGAGACGATAGAGGACAATCCTAACCATTCTTTTAGTGGAAATTAAGAGAAATAGCTTTATTACCCAGATAGCGATGGTTTGTAAAGCTGACTAGACATCTCGTCTATACCTATGTAAAGCATGACTATGCATGACTACACAAATATATATATGTCCATTGGACATCTATACCTATACTTGGGTATTTGGGTATAAGAGCTCCCACGTTAATAAAAAGATATTGCCGTCGATTAAGTTTCAGAATAAATTGAGGATTTACTTTTTTGAGTCATGTTTATTGCCATTGCAGTATTTATCGTTATGCTTATGCTCTTGGTAAACTTAGTTTGTTACAAAGGAATGTGATTGTTATATTATTACCACGGAAGTCATCTTGCATTTGTATCATATTTGCATTGAATTATAGGAGTTCTCTCGTGAACCTATGGTAATGATTATACTGGTACATCAAATATTGTTGTAATACAATGCATGTTAAACATCTACGATGGCCTTGCCCAGTTCCTACGAGGATACAAACTCAACTAATTTGCCTTCAAATCAGCTAGGGGCATGAGAGGTGGAATCCTACTCATGTGGAACAGCGCTGCAATCTCGCTACAAGACATCCGTATCGGGCACTTCTCGATCACAGCACAAGTGACGATTGTCCTGTTAGGGACTACCTTCACGATGATCGGGGTTTACAGACCGACAAGGCACCGATTGAAAGAAGCATTAATTCTTGAGACACGTCAGGAGATTAAAGCCCAGTGTAGGCGAGGGATGGTTCGTCTTCGAAGACTTCAATATGATCTATGGTGGGAGACACAAAAATAACAGAAACGTCAATATGATCTACCGTGTGGGAGATCCATTTGCAGAACAGTGAGATAGTTAGTGTTGCCTGGAACCTGCCGACAATACATACAGAACCAATGCATCGGCTAAACCACAAGTTGCAATGCGCAGCGGCTAGACTTAAAATCTGGTCCAGGGGAATCTGCACTGAGCCAAGCTGTAGTTCCACATGGCACTAGATGTCATTCAAAGGCTAGACATGGTGCAAGAGCAAAGAGACCTATCTACCTTGGAAACTCGTTTGAAAGCAGCCCTATAGCGTAAGTTTCTCGGCCTAGCCACAATTGAAAGAGCGAGGAAAAAGCAAGCCTCCAGGATAATTCATATTCAAGAGGATGAAGCAAACACAATTTTTTTTCATCTCAAGGTAAATACTCGTAGAAGGAAAAATAACATTAAGAGGTTGTGGAAAGACAACGGCTGGGTAGTCAGGCATGACGAGAAAGAAGTGGTCATCTTCGACCATTTCACGTAGCTAATGGGACGCCTGGGACCGAGGCCAAATGAGCTAAATTAGGAAACCTTGGACATCCTATTGATTGATCTCTCCGTCCTCGAGGAGCCTTTCACAGAGCAAGAAATCCATCGGGCAATCAAAGAGATGCCAACAGACAAAGCATCAGGCCGAGACGGCTTCACTGGGAACTTCTTCAAAGCTTGCTGGGACATCATTAAGGTGGATGTTAGCATGGTCTTCAACTCCGTCTACAACCTAAGGTGCGCCAACTTGAGCATCTTGAACTCAGCAAACATAGTCCTGATCCCAAAGAAAGAAGACGTGGATGGGATAGCAAACTACAGGCCGATCAGCCTAATACACAACATTGCCAAGATCCTCTCCAAACTTCTGGTGTTGTGGCTGAGACCACACATGCGATCCTTAATTTCTGTCAACCAAAGTGCCTTCAACAAAAGGAGAAGCATCCACGACAACTTTCTCTATGTGAGAAACATGGCTAGGAGATACCATAGCTTGAGGCACCCGATGCTCCTCTTCAAACTTGACATAACGAAAGCTTTCGACTCTGTGCGTTGGGACTACCTGATGGCTTTGCTACAGCAACGCAGATTTCCGCAAAGCTGGAGAGATTGGCTGGTGGCCCTGTTGTCCACCTCCACTTCTCATGTACTCCTCAACGGAATACCAGGCACAACAATTCAACATGGAAAAGCACTTCGACAAGGAGACCCCCTCTCACCGCTTCTCTTCATCCTAGTAGTTGACCCCCTCTAGCAGATCCTATCAAATGCAACAGAGCTAGGCACGATCACTAAGCTTCGGGGTAGGTTGACTCAGTTTTGTATATCCATGTATGCAGACGACATGGTAGTCTTCATCAATCCCATCCGCAAGGATGTCGAATCTTTCACCGGAATCCTAGATCACTTCGGCACAACCACAAGTCTTGTCACAAACATACATAAATCCCAGGTTGTGGCCATCAAATGTGGGAACATAGACCTAGAGGAAACCTTGGAAGGAGAGTCAGCAGTAAGAGCGCAATTCCCAATGACATATGTTGGGCTCTCTCTAGCCCTGGTAAGGATGACAACATCAAATATGCAGCCCGTCTTCGATAAGATCATTGGGCATGTGACAGGCTAGAAGGGGAAGAACATGGGGCCGGCAGGTAGGACCACTCTCGTCAAGTCAGTCCTAACGGCGTAAACAATCTATCTCCTCACTACCCTCAGAGTCACAAAGGAAGCTTTGGGGCAATTGGACAAGCAGCGACGACGCTTCATCTGGGCCGACAGGGGAGATATCACGGGAGGAAAGTGCAAGACTAACCGGATAAAAACGTGCATGCCGACTTGCCATGGAGGTCTTGGGGTGCTTAATCTAGAAATGTTCATGAGGGCTCTATGTCTGCGATGTCTATAGTACGAATGGAAGGACCCAGCCAAGCCATGGGCGGGGTTTGGAAACACCATGTGATGAAGTACACAAGCTCCTCTTCGTCGTGTCAACAAAAATAACAATTGAAGACGGAAACACTACGTGCTTTTGGGATTCTGCTTGGATAGAAGGGCGTAGGCCAAAGGATCTCATGCCATTGGTCTATGCAATCTCGAAGAAGAAAGGAAAGTACCTACGTCAAGGAAAGGAAAACGATGCTTGGATCAACGACTTAGACCTTGAAGCCAACCCTCCAATCTCAGTGGACTTTATTGGTCAGCTAGTCGCCTTATGGACTGTTGTGCGGGACATCCAACTAAACAAGGAGAAGCCTGATCAACTTGTCTGGAAGTTCACAAGCCACGGGCAATACTCAGCGTCGTCGGCTTACCAGGGCACAGTGCCTTGGGGCACCAAACACGGTCTTCAATTCGCTCATTTGGAGAGTATGGGTGTCGGGGAAATGCAAATTCCACACATGGCTAGTCATCAAAAACAGGGTCTGGACATCCAACCTAATGGGCTTTGCCCCCTCTGTCATAGAGAAGGTGAAACAGGTCTACATCTCATTGTCAGCTGCAGATACACAAAAAGAATATGGAGCCTAGTAGCTGCCTGGGTGGCTTACCAACAGCTTGATCTTGGACAATGGGAGATGACCCAGACCGTATAAGCCTGGTGGGAGGCTCTAGCAAACATAGTAGGAGTTCCAAAAAGGGCGCTGCGCACTCTCATCCTCCTTGTCATTTGGGAGATCTGGAAGAAGAAGAACCAACGAATCTTCAAACACAATGAGGCCATGTCGTCATTCTTTTTCGCCAAAATCAAGGAAGAGGCGCGACCATGGGCAATGGAAGGAGCTAAGCGCTTACTTGACCTTTTGGATCACACTGTATAGTGTCTAGAGCTTTTTCCCTTTTCTTACCCCTAGGGGTTGTATTTTTCTCCCGCTATATTTAATGAAAAGACATAGTCTCATACTGTTTTACCTTCAAAAAATACAATGCATGTTCACACTTTGTTAGGTGCAAAGACAGTGGACATATCATTGTATTGCGTATGCATAAATTGCAGTTTTTGAGGGAAATTATACCATCGACGTATATTTTATAAATGTTCTCTTCTCCGGATTTTATGAATAGATGGATTTACTTTAATATACGAAGATATGATGTTTTATGTCTTCGAATGTCTAACTTAGTCTTTAATAATGTCTAACTTTACTTTCTTTTAAAGTTACATGGAATAATCGTAATCACACAATATATTCTTTTGTCCAAACTATTCTATTTTCCATTATTTTTTAACATTATTTTGCAGAAATCTTATATTGCTAATAACCTCAGTATTTAATTTTGTAAACTGGAATTTGTGGTCCTATTCAGACTCCTCAATGCTGTCGTTATGTGTGGATGTGAGAGATCTTTTAACATCGTTATATAATGCATCCTCTTTAGCAGCTCGAAGAAACTACAACACATCCAGCCAACTGTTATGAGTCACTATGGCGGGCTAAAAAGATCTGTTTAAGATGACTTATCTCTGACGGTATAATAGGAACTAGTCTTAGGGTGCGTTTGGCATATTGTGTTATCAACTCTTCTTCCTCGTGTTTCGTGCGCACGTATTTTAAACTACTAAATGTTACGTTTTTTGCAAAAAGTTTTTATACGAAAGTTGTTTTAAAAAATCATATTAATCTATTTTTCAAAAAAAATTAGCGAATACTTAATTAATTATATGCTAATGAGTCGTTTCGTTTTTCGTGCGAAGAAAATTTCTTCTCAACCTAGGCTGCCAAACACAGTCTTAGATGAGGGTGCAGGAAATAACCCGTCATAGATCAAGGTTATCTGTGACGGGTGGCATGGTACAACACCTATGACGGGCTAAACAACTGAACCATAGCATATTATATCCTATCTTTAACGGGTTAATTTATCCACCCGTCACGTCACAGATAGGTAAACCAGCAGGCAGAGCCGCCGAGGCGGTCTCCCGAAGACCGAGACCCACCCTGAATTTTTCTCTTCAATTTTTTTTCCTTCTTCATCCCACCAACCTTATCCGCTCAGCTCTCTCTCCACTCCACTCTCTTTCTCTTCCACTCCAGATGTCTCTCCCCTCTTTGTCGATCCCCAACCAGAGGATGACGGCGCTAGCAGGTGAAAGGGACGGACGAGGCAGTGCTTGGGAGGGGGGAGGGAGTTGGCGGCTCTTGGGAGGCTCGAGTGCGGAGGCATCAGCGCGGGGAAGGGGTGGCAGTGCTAGGGAAGCAGGGAGGGAGATGGGGGAGGAGGCGGCGGCGCTAGGGAGGCGGAGAGGGAGATGGGGAGGTAGGTAGAAGTGGCGGCCCTAAGAAGGTGGGGAGGGAGATGGGCATAGGAAAGGAGGTGGCGGCGTAGAGATATGAGCTCGCCATGTCAAGATCGTTACCACCCGAGAGCTCATGGCTCTTCTCCACCTCCGCCAGCCTTCTCCACTGTAGGCTCCAGCTCCTCCCCTGGCAAATGTGTAGTGTTATTGAACTTTTTGTACATTATTGTATGAGATCCAAAATTTATCAATCTGAATGTTTTTGTGATTGTGATAAATGTGATGGTGATGAGCTGCAAAGCAGCGGTGACAGCAAGCAGGCAGCATACGCCATTTTTTTGGGTGGGGTATTCACAACAGTGACGGGTTACAAGTTATCTTTTCATATTTTTTTTCTGGTTTATACTCATCACTAACGGGCCACAAATTGTGAACTATTTGATATATAGTCGTCTATGATGAGTTCTATACAAGACCCAATATAGGGGTTAGTCACCACTGACAAGCCTTTGCCTGTCAGAGATAAGGTGGAGTTATCACTAACCACTTATCTTTGATGAGAACCATATCCGTTAGAGGTGACATTATGGATCTGTCAGTGGTGACATATCTAGTCTAGTGATTGTACCTCTTTGGTTTTATGGTACCTCTAATGTTTTAGGAATATTCAAATGAAAATAAACTTACAAATGCTATTCTTTTGAGCTATTATCATCCGAACAGTAGTTTTATCCTGATCTATAACTTTTTATATATGTTTTGTCTCCATCCGAGATAGTTTAGAAATTTTAAAAATTCACTTATCCAAATAAATCTAATATATTATAATATATTTTAGGGCATTCAAACGACGTTAAATCAAAAAGTCATCAACCACAAAGTTGTAGATATCGTCGAGATCTATAAATTTGATATAAAGTTTATCTTTATCCGAGGTCATTTGAAAAATTAAAAAATCATATTTAAATACATCCATGCACTTCAAACACATATTCAAGCATATGAACTATGTCAGGTGAAAATATCATCAACTATAATCGAGACCTACAGCTTTACTAAAAAACAGTTTGTCTTCATCCAATTTTCTTAAAAAAATGTTATCTCCATTTAGAAAAAAAAACTACCATTTGATTGTGATTGTTGGTTTGATACTCAATGAACAGTACAGTCTGGTCCCTTGAGTATCATAGTATTTACTGGTATTGGTAAATCAGTGACTGATTGTTTGGCAAACAATCCGTGCCGGTTCACCCGGCACTGATGATTAACCAATCAAAAGTGTCGGTTTAAGCCGATTGGAGCGGGATGGACTAGTCTGTTGGTGGGAAAAGTCATCGTGCCAGGTCGTTAGAATAACTGGCACTGGTGCCACTACCAATACCGTGTATTATTATGACTCGGCACTAATGACTCTGACCATATTAATGTTAGTTTCAGATATTTCATTTAAATTCTTTTAGATACTCAAATCCTTAATTTAAATCTCAGTTAAGAAGGCTCGAAAGAAAAAATATCCACTTGTTAGCAGGATTGATGTGTAGGTAAGTTGGTAAAGATAGGTGTATGTAAGGGAGAGGTACTCAGGTTTAAACCCTTGCCACGACAAGAATTATATTTGACTTGCAAAAATAGGTAGTAGTTGTGCATTTATAGAGGTTTTCACGGGAAATAAAGAAGTAGGTGGAATTGAGTGGTTGAAGGTTGTTATTGGTTGTTATTGGTTTAGATAAATTTGATCTCTAAAAATAGCTGCAGTTTTTACGAAAGGAGTACGTGTCACATGACCAGATCATTACCCATCCTAGTTTATCATGAACATTTACATATGACAGATTCGAGGGGCGAACTCGAGAGCCTAGGAACATGTGGTTCTCCTCGTCTCGCCGCAAGCACCGTCTTCCTTGATACTGGCTATGTCGCCACAGCCATTTCTTCGATAAAAGCGGCAACAGAGGGCGAAGCAGCGGTCGTCGGCGATGGTGATGGCAGTGGAGGACGGTGCGGTGGCGGTGCTTGGCGATGGCGGCGCCCGTTAGCGGCGAAGCGAGGCGGAGATGGAAGTGGTGATGTTCGGCAACGGTGATGGCTGAGACGGATGCGCTTGGCGATGGCGACGGCACGAGAGGAAGCGGAGGTGGAGGTGGAGGCGCTCGAAGACGGCAATGCGACAGCGGCAGCGGCGGCATGAGGTAGAGGCAAAGGCGCAGACAGTCGAAGACAACGACGTGATGACGGCGGAAGTGGAGACGGCGTGAGGTGGAGGCGGAGGTGGAGGCGACGACACTCGGCGACAGGGACGCGACGGTGGTGGTGGCGGTGGAGGTAGAGGCGGCGGTGCTCGACGATGGGGGCGGTGTGAGGCGGACGTGGCGGTGGCGGGAAAAGGAGAAGGAGAGGGAGAGGGAGAGAGTGAGATGGTGCGAGGGGAAGGCGGAGGTGGCGGCACGAGGGGGGCGGACGCAGTGCTCGACGGTGGCGGTGCGAGGGGATGACGGAGGTAGCAGTAGCGAGAGAAGGAGAAGGAGAGGGTGAGATGAAGGGAGGAAGGGATGTGGGTGACGACGGCTAGGGTGTGGGATCAGTGGTCGTCATTTTGTGAAAAAGCCCCTCGACTTTCACATTTTAGAGCGTCGTCCTAATTTGCGATTTTTCTCTCCTTCGTATGTAATATCCGGCTTCTTTAAGGGCCTTTATGTAAACCGAGGAATATATATATATATATATATATATATATATATATATATATATATATATATATATATATATATATGTATGTATGTATGTATGTATGTATGAATTGCGACGATGATATGCAACCACCATGCATGATCGATTAAGCAGTCAACTGGACAGCTATAGCTAGCGAAGATGACCAAAGCAATTACTTCCCTCTCTATTCCCTGTGGAGTTCCATCCTTCCTAGGCACTCGCAGGATCCTTTCAATCATTTTCAGTTTTGCCAAAAAAATTGCTTATTTATGTAATAATCTCGAAAACATCCTCCCACCACCTGACATTACCTTTTCCTAAAGGTCCATGTGGTTTCGCAAAATACAGTCCAAAGAAAAAAAATCTATTTCTAGATACGGGACGTTAACTTAAAAAAGCAGTTCGTCCTGTCAACTACCAGCCCATTTATTCCCCTCTCCAACTCCGAATTTTTTTATTTTATTTATTAAAATAGTTAAAAAATAATTTTTTATTTCAAAAATTTACATATCTAGTCGCCCATTGCCTTTTGGAAGGGAGTTTTTTAAAAATCGCCTACCCAAAGAACGATTTTAATGATGTGATAGACGGCCGTTGGTCCCCGCCTAATGGCCGCCTAACGGGGAAAATTTACAGGCGGTCCCCTTGCCGTCCACCCAGAGGACGATTTTTCACTATGCTAGGGGCCACTTGCAAGAGGGCTGGGAGGGTGGCCTGACATTTTTGTAGGCAACCCCCTTGCCGCCCTCGTGGAGAGCGTTTTTGAACTGTGCGGAGGGCCGCCTGCAAAAGGATGGTGAGGCCGGCCTGACATTTTTTTGTAGGCGGCCCCCTTGCCGCCCTCCTCGAGTACGTTTTTTACTGTGTGAGGGGCCGTCTGCAAAAGGACGGCAAGGGCAACCTCGCATTTTTGCAGGCGGCCCTCTTGCCGCCCTCTGGGAGGACGATTTTTGGCCCCCCGGGTATAAAACCCCTTCCCCCTCTGCAATTTTCATTATATTCACTCAAAATCCAGAAAAAAAGGAAAAAGAAAGGGGGTGAGGAGAGCAGAAGGGGAGCGACAAAGCCTTGGTGATTTGCTGACTCCATCGTAGGTAAATAAATTATATTGTATTGTCTTTGAAATATTTGTAGCATGTTAGTTTTATTACCATATATTTTAGTAGATCTAGAGCACACAACATATTTGTTTAATTTAAGAACAAAGGCATACGACATATTTATAGAAATTGAGACTTAAGGCATAGTGCAAATTGTACAATATATTTTAGTTATATGGTAGATCTGGAGCACACATTCTATTTGTAGAATTTAAGACCTAGGACAAAAAACATATTTCTAAAAACTTTAAACTAGGGCGTAGTGCATATTGATGAATACGGACATTAGATCTGGTTAGTATGATATGAACTTAGTTAACCTAGATTTTTTGTTTTATCAGACACAATGTCAAGTAAGACCATATTTCAGTTAGTTTATGGGCAAGACAACCTTAGATTTGGTCCAGATGATATTGATCTGTCAGATTTTAGAATGACATCGAAAGACATTGATAGGCCTGCTGAGAGAACATTTCAGTTAATTTATAGTTGGTTGATGGGAGAATTTAGAATAGTCCCAAGAGTCAACATAATGTTAGTATCTGTTGTAGTGAGTCGTGCAATAAAAGGTTATTTTTGGAAACTAATGCCGATGGATAGTACTGATGCTTGGAGACGGTATGTGGAGATGACTTTTGAATGGTCATGGCCCCTTGTTATTTTTGTGTCGGTGTATGAAAAGGATAGAAATGTTGCAATGAAAATCGAAGATGTTGAGAGTCCAAGCCATGTGGGGGATTGTGTTGGATCATCGATGGAAAATGAGAAAAATCAAACAAGGGTGATGCAGGCCATGGGCATGGCAGATGAGAGGGAGAGAGTTAGTACAATCGTCGATGAAATGGAGAGGGAAGATTCAGATAATGAGCAAGCGGAGGGCGACGCATCAACCGATGAGAAAGATGATGTAATGCCCACTGATTGGACAAACGAGGACTTCGCGGGACTTGTTATCTCAAAGGGGCATCAGGTACATTGGGAGTACAAGGAGAACGAGGTAATTCAGGGTGCTAGGTATGTTTATAAGGAGGATATGAAATAGGCGGTGAAGCATTGGACGGTCTCATTGTAGAGAGTTTAAGGTGGTCAAGTCAACCAATTATGTGTACGAAGTAAGGTGCATGAAGGAAGATTGTCCATGGCGTGTTCATGCATATAAGGGGTAAAAGGAATGATTATTGGAAAGTTAGCATTGTGACCGAGCACCAGTGTCACTTACTAGGGGTGGAGAAGTGTCACCGCAATATCACTTCAGCTTTTGTTGTAAGTCAGATGTATAACGGTGTTGTCTGCAACAATGGCTTTGAACCAAGATCAATTATTAGCCACATTGAAGACAATATCAAGTACACCATAAGCTATGTGAAGGCTTGGAGAGCCAAACAAAAGATTTTAGAGATAAAGTATGGCACATTTGAAGCATCCTATGATAATTTGCCTCGTCTATTAGCCAGCATTGCTCAGAGGAATAGTAATACTTACTATCACATGCATATATTTCAATTGGCTGATGATCCTACCAAGAGTGTGCTGCAAAGAGTTTTTTTCTCATTGGGTGCTTGCATCAACGCTTTTGTGCATTGTCGTCCTGTACTATGCATAGATGGAACATTTTTGACCGGTAAATACAGAGGTCAGCTATTGACAGCGATTGGAGCTGATGGAAACAATCAGGTATTACCTATGGCTTTTGCATATGTAGAGAGTGAGAACACTGAAAGCTGGTTGGTTCCTGGAGAGAGTGCACATCGCAGTCGTGCATATAAGGCCCAATGTTTGCCTTATACATGATCGTCATACGGGCATGTTGTGGGCTATTGACTACTTGCAGAATGGTTGGGATGAGAAGGGAATTCCAGCTAGGTGGCCTGATCTGTGCTAATTTCTACAAGCAATTCAAGAACAAGTATCTGATGGATCTTTTTAAGAGACTCTGTGCACATAATCAAGAGAAGAAATTTAATGAGTTGTGGAGAAGGTTGGATGAGTTGACAACCAAGCAAACAGACGAGCAATCTCGCTGGCCATTCGCTGAAGGTGACGGGCCTCCAGTACCTCTTGCTGCACTACATGACAACCCACCCACAATGAGAAGGAATCATCTATTCGAAATTTCACTCATTGGATTGAGAACGAATCAAAGGAGAAGTGGTCTCTATTGTTCGACACCGATGGTTCTCGATATGGCATAATGACAACTAATCTGGCCGAGATTCACAACTGGGTAATGTGAGGAGTGTGAGGACTCCCATTGGTTGGTATTGTTGAATTTATCCTTCACAGCACACATGTCTACTTCAGGGATCGATACAAGAAAATTGGTTCCTCTATGGCAGATAATAATATAATATTTGGCAGCGTAATGACTAAGTACATGGAAGAAAAAATAGCTACGACACAGAGGCATAGAGTTGTTCCTCAAGGCACAAAAGTACATCGATATGAAATAATGTGTGTTGATAGGAGCAGGCGTGGTATCTACCGCAACAAGCCATGCAGGAATGTGTCCTTAAGGTGGATGATGGATGCAGTTGCAGCTGTATGAAGCTTAAGCTTCAACACATGCCTTGCTCTCACATTCTTGCCGCAGCCGGTGATTGTGGCATACTTCTTGATGTGTATGTGTGACATTATTTTAGGAAAGAAGCAATTTTTCATACATGGAGTGAGGAGATATATGGGTTTGGGATCTCAGGATCTTACACAACTCTGAGGCCCCATGTTTTTTACATTTCAGATCCATCCAAGTTAAGGGTGAAAAGGGGCTGGCGTCAGACAAGACACATCAGAAATGACATGGATGAGTCCGAAGCAGGTGGTAGGACTGTACGTTGTAGCAAGTGCGATCTGCGTGACCATATTTACAAGAAATGCCCGAAGACTACGGAAGGTCCGAGCGTCGCTGATGTTGGTCCATCTGAAGAAGCAAGTGATGGAAGGTGACCACCTGGTCAGGGAACAACAACTAGGCGAGCACGACCCAGGCGTCCTCGTGCGGCAGCCGATGCGATGGTCTATATTGTTTGTCAACTGTGAAGTAGACTGATATTGTATCGTAATGAGTAATTGGACTAAGTACTCGTATGCTATAATTTCAATTAATCTTGTTGTAATTGTACTGTTTGTGAACCATGAAGTACACCGGTATTGTATTGCGAACTATTCGGTAATGTACTTCATGGGCCACTGCCAGTTCGAGTTGTCACGATCAACTTTTGGCGCTGCTTTCTAGGGTAAAGTGAATCCTGCTCACGCGTGCTCGTGCAGTCACATACAGTGGAAAAAATTGACTCTCATTAGGTCCAATTCTAGCACTGGTTACTACTACTGTAAAATAGACAAGCTGAATACAGACTCTTTATATCATCTTTCAAATTCCCACAAATCTAGAGAGAATGGAAGCTCCATTTGTTGAGCGTCTCAACTAGCAAAGCGATCCTTTCGTCGGTTGGTTTCCACCATGCTGTAACCGTCCGTTGTGCGCTTGTGGGGATCGATGCATACTTAAGTCATCCCTCATGGTAAAAACTCGGGGCAGGAGATTCTTCCAATGCCCAAACATTGATCAGGTACAATTCATTTGTTCCCGCCTCAATGAACTATACTCAATACATAAAACGCTAACTGGTTTATGTGCCATCATAACATCTTACGCAGACATACCGTATGGTGTGCAACTTCATTGAGTGGGTAGATATGGAGAACCCACAGAACGACGGAATACGTGGATATTCTTGTAGTGAAACAAGATCGGACTACCTTAGGCGGAAGGATGATCATGAACGTCAAATTGCTGCAGCAGGTTTAGAATGGTAGGTAAATCCCCTAGGATGGAACGTCCAGAGTGTCGTTGTGGTAACCGTTGTCAGGTGATAAGGTCCGTAAGACAACGAACTCGAGGACAAAGATGCTTCGTGTGTCCTAACATTGTCGATAACGATTTCGTCGTAAATATCATTTTTTTGGTACTAGTAATAACTACTTTCATGCACTTACCTCTCCTTACAAAATTGTACAAATAGGAGGATGTATGGAAATGTCAATTCGTACAGTGAATTAATATGGTCAGAGTTACTTTCATTAGTCAAACGAGAACGCAACCTGAGACGACCACACAATTCATTCAGACATGGATGGAGTACGAACGTTGGGTACAAATTGCAAGCTTAGACTGGAGGAACAATCCATTAGGTTTACCTAAATGGTCAGAGCGTCTAAAGTGTGGTTGTAGATATCGTTGACAAGTGGCTACCTCCTTTGCAGAACAAACATTTGGCAGGAGATATTTTGTCTGCCCCAACGTAGACGACAACTTCGTTGTACGTCTTACATTTCCCAATTTCGCTACAATTTGCATAATATTACTACCCTAACTTACTAACTACGTTTATTTCTCAGGGCAATCCAAGGAGGTGCGGATTCACTTTGTGGATCGACAATGTCAATCCAACATATCATGGCCAAAAGATAACTGAGTCTGAAACACAAGTAGAGTACCAGCAATTGAAGGAGCACGAAAATACAATACAAATTGAATGACGTAGAAGGGGTCATTAGATAAGCTCAGGCTCGATTTGTCGGGACTGACAAATTTGTATCATTTATCCATAGCACTTCTTAACTATTTTATCCGAATAATGTTTAATTACGATGGTGTGTTGTTGTATGCATCACTAATTATAAATTAATGAGATTGTATCGTTTCGATTTACAAAGTTTCGATGCTTGTATTTTCGTAAATTCTACCTCCAATTGTGTACATGATTACATGATTCAACATAAGCGAGAATTATACGCAACTTACTTAACTTGCATTTTAGAGGTAAAAAAACCCCTCTTGGGCTCCAATCCAAATGAAAAATAAATCGTTGAAATTTTAATAAATTCTTCCCATTTTGTTCATTTCAAAACAATGATTTACCTAATTTTTGGAACAAACATTTCAATATTTTGATATAAAAAACCCCCTCCTCAGGCTTCAATCTGAATGAAAAATAAATCCTTACAGTTTTAGAAAATTCTTTCTATTTTGTTGCTGGCGGCCCCTCGCACGATGCAAAATCGCCCTTCAGATAGGCTGCAAGGGGGCCGCCTGCAAAAAAGCCAGCCCACCGCCCTTTAAGTAGGCGGTCCCCGCACAGTATAAAATCGCTCTGTGAGAGGGCGGCAAGGGGGCCGCCTGCAAAATTGCCAGGCCGCCCTCCTAGCCATTTTGCAGGCGGCCCCTATAGTTAAAAATCGCTCTCTGGGAGGGCGGCAAAGGGCCGCCTACAAATTTTGCCACCCCCGTTCGGCGGCTGTTAGACGGGGGCCAACGGTCATCTGACGCCCTCCCAAGGACGATGGGCGACTAGATATGTAAATTTTTGTAAGAGAAAATTATTTTTGTAAATATTTTAATAAATAAAATTAAAAATAAAAAAAATTCCTCCAACTCCCTCGTCTGCCCGTGGGCTCCGGCCCATGTTCTTTCGACGAGAAAGCCTAATCTAGGGTACGGTAATGTTTGTCCTCAGTAGTCAGTAGCAAGCACGGCATCAACGCACAGCCCAATCTCGTGCAGGCACATTCTCATATTCTTTTTAAGTAAAAGCACACGGGCTGCTGTGAACATGAGGCTCTGTTTCAAAGATGTTTTTTTTTTCCGCAAACGAAATGAGAAACTCCATTAGCATATGATTAATTAAGTATTGACTATTACAAACCAGGATGAGATCTAAAGTGGATGAGTAAATGGGACAAGGTTTAGATAGGCTGGCCCTCTCGATGAGCAGTAATACCCTACTCCTGTTTCGTAGATTATATCTCTCGGGTGTTATATTGATCTAACGATCGAGTTGTGGTTATGTCCATAGGAGAGCTCCTTGTCCCCCCTTACATAGGCTCGAGGGCAGGGTTACAAGGTAGAAAATCAAGTCGGACACGATATAGGTTTTCTTATTTTTTTACATATTCATATCTAAGACTATAGGCTTTACCGTAGGAAACAAGATAAGGCAACTCCTAAGTTCTAATCTATTACATAATACATGAATCTGATCCACTTCCTATATTGAGTCGAATAAACCATCCATGCGAGTATATGGTACCCATAATCTCCATAGCAGCCCCTAAGACCTTCACTATCAAAAGGATAATCTTCTCTTGAACTCTTCTAATAACAAGTCGAGTGCTTCAACATCTTTGCTATAGTCTCCTGAGTGCTTTTATCCCAAACATGAGGCTGTGATTGGCCTGATCTTTTGTTGAGTTGACGATAACTACGATTTAGGAGAAATGTTGATGACCCAGCTACAACCGTACGAGACATTGTTGTGTTGCGTCTTAGCGATCGATACACCTCTCCGTGGATTGTTGATCTTGTTGGTGCAGATCAATCTTATTCCTACAAGCAAATCAAAGAAACAAGCAAGAACAAGTAAAAGCAATCTGACTTGCAAATAGAAATTCAATACAGATGATAAGTTGGGATTTCGAAGACGAGTAATTGGATGGTCTAGCCGACACACGTAACTACAAGGTAAAGTAGCAATGGCTAAAACATTAATCTAACAAAACCTAAGAAACCTTAAGGGAGTAGCTAGCTATTTAAGGAGGTAAGAAGACGACCAAGTGGTCAGGGTTGTGCTCCACCAAGTTGGGGCGTACCCCACTGTTAACGCCAAAATTTGGTAAAGCCTAAAGTCATCATCGGCCTAGAATCAATATCGGCTTCAGAGTCCTGGAATCAGCCGATTGGAAATTATCACTCGCCAGCAGTCAAATTCTTAGCAGATTCGGTTAAGATTCAATTAAAGGAAGCTTATCCATACGAAGCCGAATTCAAGGAGGATGCGGCATGACAATTTATTTATTAATTAGGCAAAGTTAGTTAGTTTCCTTTTATTTTTAGGAAAGATTGTTTAGAGTCCGATTAGGACTTGTATCTTTTACTTTATCTTTAGGAAAGTTTGAGTCTTCTCCAATAAGGACTAGTATCTACCCATGGGTATAAATATGTACACCCAGGATCCATGTACTCTATCTATCAATCAATACAACTACTCTCAGCGTCGGCGCCACGCGTGCGCCACGTGATGCGCCGCGGCGCCGTGGACCCGTGGACTCGGTCCACGGTGGACCGGCCGCCGCCGCCACCATTGACGTCAGCGATGACGTCAGCCCTAGGATTAATTGCGCAATAAATCGATTTAATTTCCAGAAATTCATTTAAATGGCTCAAAACTTCTAAAATTCATATCTAATTCATACGAACTCCAAATTGAGCCATTCAACTTGCAAAATTCATCTAAAATTGAGCTCTACATATTTGTTTACTTTTTATGTACTGTTCACTTGGTTTTTATTAGAGTTTTTCCTCGTTTTGCGTGCCAGCATGTAGATTCCGTTGTTTCGGAAGTTCGCTCTCGCGAGGAAAGAAGTTCGGAAGATTGTTTGAAGAAGCAAGGCAAGTCACACATTCCCTTGAGCATGTTGTACCTATTTTACGAAATTTTTTACGTTTGCAAATAAAGTGCATGTTTTGCTAATTACATGGGAATAGGGTTTACCTATTCGTTCGCTTGTGCCATGTTTACTTGTTAACCGTCCTTTGTTAACCTTGGGTGATAATCTGACTAGCGTGAGTCACTTATGTTGACTTTGCTAGAACTATATATGCTTAGCCATGCTTAATTACCACTAGCTCATTTAATGGGATAATTACACTGTTCACATTAGCTTCTAACGAGCGGTTCGCTCAAGACACCGGACCACGTTTTGTTGGTCGTAATTATCCAACTAAAATATGACCTAATGGTGGGCTGTGGGTGCATGGTTTTGCTGGTCGCACCCATGGAAATTAAGGACCGGTTCATGGGAAACCCTGGAAGAATAACAGTGCTTACCACAAGCAAGAATGAGCAACTGCTGGACTCGTAGTATAGCTCTTCCCTAGCTGACGCTCCCAGGCAAGGGTGGGCGTGATGGAGTTGGGTCGGCGAAGGATTTACCCGTTGATCGGCTGCCGGATTCACCAAGGCACGAGGGGGGGCTGCCCGCTGCTGGATATAGAGAGCGGGGGCGAAACCTGCGGTGTGGTGCGCTTGGTTAGGAGGAGTTATGCGAAAGGTCTTGTCACGATTTCCCCCTTTGCAGTATCGTGGTGATACTTCGGGGCATGGTAACATGTGTGGAATCGTGTCTTGTGGGTACAGTTGCGCACCTCTGATCAAAGTAAAACTATTCGAATAGTCGTGCCCGCAGTTATGGGCGATCAACCAGATTCACCGTGATTAGTCCCACATGCTTAATTAATTTAACTTAATGAACTGGTGTAGTTCATGTGGAATGGTTGGGCCTGTTCAACATGGTTGTAGCGTTGTTCAGTGGAGATTTAATATTGCCTTAATTAAACAACTGTTTTACTGTTTTAAAATAAAAAGGTTTTCAACCGCTTTTCTGCAAATAGCCATAAGCCTCCCTTTGTCTCCCCTGTGCACGTCTGCATCATTGGTGTGGCTTGTTGAGTACGGTGGTTGTACTCAATCTTGCTATTTTTCCCCCTTTTCAGAAGTCTTGTACTTCTGAGCTGAAGATGAAGTTAGAGGACTAAGGCTCAGACCCCAATTGAGTTTGCCTGTGGAGTGGAGCTGAAGCCCCGCTAGGATTGTCTCTTTCCGCTGCTGTTTTCTTTTCGGTGTGAGGACTAAGTGCCTCTGTTGTAAGTATTTATCGCTTTATTTACGTTTGGGTCTGTTTATTGATTTGTCGTTTTGTGTACCCTGGTTGATGCCTGGATAGGGATTTAATACACAAAATGGTTTGGAAATTTGGGAAAATTTTCGGGCGTGACAGAGCCCAAGTAAGATCCCGGCATCGCCTCCGACGAAGAAAACCGAGTTTAAGATGAGGACATCCTCAGGGTATGTTCCAATTCCTCCACTAACCTTTGCAATGTTGAGTCAGAAATCCAATATTCTGTGTGCGTGATGCAAAATCTTCGATGTTGAGTACATATTCTATCTTGCGTTGCCTTTGCATGAAGCCTCATGATATTGATCCAACTGGTCATGATGAAACTCAGAAGAGCACTGAAACTATTAGCCAACATGCCGGTGAGGTTCCCAACAAGCCCTAACTGGGGACCAGTCAGGACGCAAAAAACATTGACACAAACCAAGAGCCCCCAACTAGAGACCAATCAGGTAATAATGAGCAGCCGACTGTTGACCAGTCCTCGAACACTTCTCAAAGAAACCACAGACAGACGAAGATCGAGGGGAAAAATCCCATGCTGCTCCTGGTGATGATCAAGCTAGTACGAGAAAGTCCAAAGCCCTTCTCGCCAACAGCCAGAAACAAATGAAGGTAAATTTTTCTGACAAATCCCTCCATGACTAATATTCAAGTATGACACCATTGCATTGTATTTTCGTCCAGAGCTCGAAATACGTGAAGATGAAGAAGTCCTTCGTATCAAATCACCTGAAGATTCCCTACCGCCAATAAAGATTCAATGGCGAGATGCAGACGGCTTGGCACACGGGATTGTCCTGAACAAGCATTAAGAGGCTGAAGACAGGGACATGCTGGTCTCAAGACATCCTAAACAAGCCAGTCACTAATATCCTTCTTGTGTATTTTGCCTAATAGAGAATTTATCTTCGGTCTCAAGCAAAATCAGAGATCCTAGAGAAATTGGTACCACATCTGCGAACCCTAGAGACAGTCAAGCAAGAGCTGGCTAATGCAAAAGAAGCCGTGAAGTCACAAGACCATATAATGAGAAGAAATCCGTGAGCTTCGTGATACCAACTTAGAATACCGAGGAACGGTCAAGGGTAAATTATACTCATCTACTACGTTTAATTTGTACTTCTTTGTTGTTAAAGTTTCCCTTACAAACATCCATTATCGTAGCTCCAAAAGCTCAAATTGAATCCTTAAAGGCCTGACTAAAGAAAGTAGATGAAGCAACTCCAAGCTCCAAGAAGACAAAAAAAAATGCTGTACCCAAACTAGAAGGTAAAGAACTTACAATTTGTCTTTAAGCTTGAAGAATGTTGTTTGTCCTAACATATGTCACTTTAGCCCGTAAGGCAAAGACCCAGGCTTAGTTCAAAGTCTTCACCGAACATATCAAGAGGGCATAATCTGTGCGAGATGACATTGCTAATGTTGTGGCTCCTGTGCTCAATGCCATCTTCCAGAACGGTCTCGGATCCAGCTCAGAAGACGCAACCAAGATCTTTGACAAGCTTAGGAGCGCTCTCAACAAGTACTATAAAAATATTACTGAAGCAGCTACCATGGGAGCAAGCCAAGCCCTGGCAATGACGAAATCATTGTATCCTCGAGTGGATATCATTGTAGTCCATGATGGCTTTGCAGATGGCACTTTTGAGGAGCGGGCACTAGAACTTATCAATGAAGCCAAAGAACCTGCCCGGAAGATAGCCAAAGATGTAGTAGAAGAATTCCAGAGTTAGGACTTCACTATAATATAATTGATGATTGTAAATGTCTAACTTATTTATGATTTTGTTCTAACTATGATTTGTATATATAGCAAGAAAACTTTCATTCGACTATGCTAAGCCTAAAACTTAGTTAAGTCCTCAAAAAATTTTGCAATACTCGTCAACATCTCATAGGCAATGCAAACCAATGAAAACCAAACTAAGTTTTTAAAGAAGCTTTGAAGATGAAATAATTCTCCATTATTATAGATAGCCCCCGATTTGTTACCCAAGAAGGCAAAATACTTGACATAGGTAGTCGAGAGAAGTAAAGTACATAAGATTAAGAATAAAAACGACGTAGATGCTCAATGTTGCAGGAATTGTCAACAGGTTATCCATCTTCACGCTTCAACCGATAAGCCCCTGGGCGAGCTACTTCTGAAACAATAAAATGCCCTTTTCAAAGGGAAGATAACTTATGTCTGTCGTTAGTTTTTTGAATCTTTCGCAGGACCATATCCCTAGCAATAAATGCCTTGGATTGAACATTACGATTATTATATCGTCGAAGTACTTGGGGATATTTTGCCGACTGAATAATAGTAATATCATGAGCTTCTTCTAGTTGGTTTAAATCTTCCACTTGATCTTGTTCACTTTTATCTTCATCAAAATTGCGAACTCGAAGAGATTCAAATTCCATCTCACTTGACAGCATAGCTTCAGATCCATACACCAAAAAGAAAGAAGATTGGTCCATGGCCCAACTGGGTAGTCCGTAATGACCAAAGAACAGAAGGCAATTCTTCTACCCACTGGCTGGTAAAAGGGCGTAATCTATCAAAGACACGAGCTTTAACCCCTTGAAGAATCATCACATTAGGACATTCAACTTGGTTGTTGCTCTTCGGATGTGCAGCTGAGGCATAACATATCTTAATCCCAAAATTCTTCGCAGAAATCCTTAAAAACTTCACCTGTGAACTAAGTACCATTGTCGGTAATTATCATATTAGGCACTCCAAACCACATGCACAATGTTGAGAAAGAAATCTCGCGCCTTATCAGCTGTAATTGTAGCAACTGGCTTAGCCTCAATCCAGTTGGGGAATTTGTCGATTGCGACAGATAAGTGTGTAAAACCTCCTTGAGCCCTTTTGAAAGGGCCCACCATATCTAACTCCCAAACAACAAAAGGCCATGAGAGCGGTATTGTTTGCAACTCCTGAACCGGAACATGAATCTGTCTTGCAAAAAATGGAAACCTTCACAAGTCCGATCAATCTTCTCTGCATCTATAACTGCCATGAGCCAATCAAACCCTTGGTTGTAAGCCTTGCTGACCAAAATGCGAGCTGCTGCGTGACTACCACATATGCCCAAGTGCTGACCAAAGTGCGAGCTGCTACGTGACTACCACATATGCCCGAGTGGATATCTTGTAGTAATTGTTGTCCTTCTTCAAGCAAAACACATCGTAGTAGAATAATAGATGGGTTGCATTTGTATAGCTCTCCTTTCGAAAAGACATAACACTGACTGTGATGAAGAATAAGTTCAGCTTCGTTCTAGTCTGAGGCAAATCCTATTTAGTTAGAAACTCAATGAGAGACATCCTTTAGTCGGTGTCTAGCATCGAGACTTGTCTTGATACATCTTCTTCA
The DNA here is from genome assembly GCA_008326285.1 of Oryza officinalis. Lineage (NCBI taxonomy): Eukaryota > Viridiplantae > Streptophyta > Magnoliopsida > Poales > Poaceae > Oryza > Oryza officinalis. The sequence goes on along the minus strand of BDMV01000004.1, from coordinate 9,235,241 downwards.
GAAACTTCCTTTTTAGAAACAGTCGGCTCATGAAGGTGTTCAACAAAAACGTATGTAGGCACAGCGTCTCTTTTAGATCCAAAGTTTGCCAAACTCATCAGCAGCTTCATTGTGATGCCCCAGCACGTGAGACTACTCCAAGCCATCGAATTTGTCCTCTAACTTCCTGACTTCCTGACAGTAAGCGACCATATTGTCATTTAAGCAAGACTAGTTTTTCAGGACTTGATTGACAACCAACTGAGAATCCCCATGCACTATCATCTGAAATATTCCTAAAGACAGCAAGGCATAATACATGTAGTAGAGCTTCGTACTCAGTCACATTATGCGATGCTGGAAAGTGAATTTGAAGAACATATCGTAGCCGCTCTCTAGTCGAGGAAATAAGAACAACCCCAGCTCTAGTGCCTGTGACTCTTTTAGACCCATCGAAATACATAGTCCAATACTCCAGCTTCTCCATTGACGTCCCTTCTTGAATTTCTGTCCACTCGGCAACAAAATTTGCCAACACTTGGGATTTGATTGAAGTTTGAGCTTTGAAGGCTATATCAAATGCCATTAACTCTAGAGCCTACTTCGCAATACGCCCGATGGCTTCGCGGTTGTGAAGAACATTGCTGAGTGGAAAAGACGTAACCATAATTTTGAAGTGAAATTTCGTCGTGACGCACCAAGGCCTGGGAGATTTGCTTAGCTCTAGTGCAGGTCCTAAAATATTGGGCTCGGGCGTGCCAGTCAGTTTGATCCTGCAACTAGCAAGATAGATAAATTGATGATCAAAGAGTCGATTGGCCAATAAGCCGATGTAGCGAGACATCGATTCTAGCCGATGTCCAAGGGATTTAAACAATCGGGTATATATCCGATGTAGATTTATGCACTTAGATAAAGACAATGGAAGAACATGAACGAACAATCCAATCGACTGATGATAATATGGTGAAGTAGATGTCCAATGAGCCAATTGGTCGATATTGATACAAAATATTAAATGTAGGCTCGATGGTTAAAGCATATATCGGCTGGAGTTCCGATGAAAAGATAACTTATCGGTTAGCACTCCGATAAAACGTTGCACAAATCTATAAACTTAGCAAGACATAGATTATCAGTAGTAATATGGAAGATCGGACCTAACCGAGACAGTTCTAGATTATGTCTAATCAAATAAGCTAGATAAGCCGATAGATCTATGCTAACGTGATGGATATAATAAATCTATTTAAAACATCATTGTGATTGTATAGAGATATCGACTAAGATAGAAGATCGGACCTAACCGACACAGTCCTAACTAAACCGATGCGTCTCTAAACACAATGCAATTAAAGATAGAATTGAAATATTAGGTAGGCAACTATACCAACCGAACCAGAGCAATCCAAGAGATCAAAGCAATGCAGTGTTGAACAACGCCAACATAGCCGATACAATTGCCAAGGCCAGCGGAACTTAGGGCTTACTACTTCACCGAAGATCAAAGTGATGCAGCTCCACGTCAGGTGCCAAGTTCTGCCGGTGATAAAACCTCGAAAAGAGGGTGGCGATGCATCGAAAGTTGTATTGATTGAGAGACAATTTACAATGACCCCAGGTGTACATATTTATACCCATGGGTAGATACTAGTCTTTATTGGACACGATACAAACTTTCCTAAAGATAAAGTAAAAGATACAAGTCCTGGTTGGACTCCAAACAATCTTTCCTAAAAATAAAAAGGAGACTAACTGACTCTGCCTAATTAATAGATAAATTATCATGCCGCATCCTTCTTGAACTCGGCCTCTTCTGGATAAGATTCTTTTAATTGATTAATTTTCTTAACCGAATCCACTAAGAATTCGACTACTAGCGACTCATAATTTCCATCGGCCAATTCTAGGATTTTGAGGCCGATACTGACTCTAGGCCAATGATGACTTAAGGGCTTACCAAATTTTGGTGTTAACACACAGTAACCAGGTGGCTTTGGAAATAATGAGCCAGCTTCCGTGTTGTGATTAGTACTCCATATAAAAACTTCTGGACTTGTGGATAACGTGTCTTGGAGTCAGCTAAAACTTCACTAACAAAATAAATAGGCCTTTGAACTTTCTGAATGTGTCCCTCCTCCTCTCGCTCAACTACCAGCATCGTGCTAACCACCTGACAAGCTACCGAAATCGTCAGTCTTCTTTAGCAGCTTGAAGAAAGGCATGCCTCGCTCTTCAAGCCTAGAAACAAACCGACTCAGTGCATGTTGCATGTAGCATTGACCTTCTCCAGGTAAGCTTCGATGCCGTCATGCGGCACTATAATCCAAGTAGCTTCCTTGACGGTACTTCAAAGGTGCACTTCTCCGGATTCAACTTCATCTTGAAGACCCGGATGTGCTTGAAGGTTTCTTCTAGATCAGCAATCAAGTCATCCTTCTACTTGGTTTTGAAAACAACATCGTCGACATAAGCCTCCACGTTGCACCCTGAGTTGTGATTGCAAGCATCTCTGAATCATGCGTTGGTACGTAGCCCCAGCTATTGATGAGAAAACACGGCGCCCTGAGAGTTTTGCTTAGCTTCAGTGCAGGTCCAAAATTTTCTTTCAGGTTCATGGCGTGCCAGTTGGTTTGATCCTGCAACCAACGAGATATACAATAAAACGAGTTAGATTACGATAGCCGATCAACCGCTTGAGCCGATGACGTATCGTGTTAACCCTAGCCGATGCGATCTGACCGAATCAGCTGTGAGGTGTAAGATGGATAAAATTGAGCAAGCCTAAAATATGTTTCATCGGCTGTAGATGTAATCAAACATGTAATATATGAGCAAAGATTATATTTGTTTATATCATAGCCGATGATACCATATTTAGGTTTAGAAAAGATACTGTATCGGCTAATATTCCAATACAGCCTTATACAAGAATGTCAATCTAGCCAAATATATCAAGAACAAGCTTGATATATTTAAATAGTGTGGCATGCTTGTATAAGGGGCAGATATAACATGAAAAGCATGATTAAAGGAATTTAAACAAAGCTAAACAGTTATATCAGGTAAGATCGGCTGAAACCCCGATGAAACCCTTATTGGCAATCAAGAAGCAGATTAGTTTCTATGATTCTAAGTATGACTAAGGCTGATGCAGCACAAAGTATAAAAAGAAGCATAGAGCCTAAACAATCAAGCTTTTGACTAATTTTCTGGGTGATGGATACCTTAGCTAATCTAGGCCATTAGGACGATTTAGCCGACACTGACAAAACCTTAGGTAAGGCTTGGCCGACGAGTCATCGATTTACATTAGTTAAGATATATATGATAACCGGCAGTCGTACAAGATAGATTAGAACATCTAAAATGATGCGCTAATCCACCGATACAAACCGCTGTGACAAGCCATACCTCTTATTGGAGATCAAAACCGATGTAGCCCAACTCAAAACAAGAACTCGTCAAGAAGCAAAAGTAAAATTGTGGCGATGCACCAAGAGTATATTAAATTCTACTAGCTGCCCCGCTTTCGCTACTCTCAAACATTTGCATGTCGACCAGAGAATGGAGATGAGGATTTAGCCATAACTTGATAGCTTCTTTAGAATTATTGAACTGAACTCGATCACCCGAGGAAAGTGAATAAAGCTAGTTGCCAAGGTAGCTGGGTTACGAGATATCCCACCGCCTGTGAAGAATAGGAAGAGCCATGCATGCCTTTCTTGGCCACTTCACCGGGCGCTTATGAGCCGATTTCACTAGCTTTAAAGAGTTTTTTTTGGCACAAACAACGAAATAGTCCTTCTGTTGTTGTTTTCTTACAAGACCCTGGACATATATTTATACCCGAACATACAAACCTTGTCCATATCGGACACTATTTAAAACTTGCCTAAACGAACAAGTCCTAGGTGGACTCTTACCACGAAATTGTAAAAGGAAATAACTAACTCTTATTCCTAATTAATAGATACAATTGCCTCTTCTGGACTCAATCCTTGGTTTACAACATCTTCAAGCTCTTCTCCGAACGTAACACAAACTCAGGTTGCCCGTATCGGCTAACTGAGTCCGATTCCATATCGGTCGATACGGCTTCCAGTCGATGTGCTGCCCTGTTTTTGGAAACAACTTTATCCTAAAAACCCGCTTCGGATCTAGCTCCATCTTACTCCATCTTGGCGTATCTTTACCAAATTTTAATGTTAACACTAGAGTTCTTCAAGCCAAAAGGCATGGTGATGTAGCAATATGCTCCGAACAGGGTGATAAACGATATCTTCAAGTAGTCGGATTCCTTTAAGTTGATTTGATGATATCTCAAATAGTAGTCGAGAAAGATGAGGACCTCGCAGCCGGCTGTTGAGTCAACGACCTGGTCAATGCGAGGTAACCCAAAGGGGTCCTTCGGACCCGACTTGTTGAGATCTGTGTAGTCCACACACATGCACTATTGCCCTATCTTCCGAACCAAAACTGGATTAGCCAGCTGTCACACCCCGAAGTTTGCGTTCCAAGTAAAATTCGTAAATTAAATCGCGTAAAACAAATTTTTTTTTAACCTAGAGTAAATTCCAATTTAAAAATATATTTAATCAAGTGGAATTGGCATGGTGAGATTTTTCTTGAGTTCCCCATGGTAAAATACACTAACAGGATTTTTAGTGGAATTTTCAGAGCCCTAGAAATAATTTTAATCTATTAAAAACCTCAAGCGCAATAAATAAAACCCTGGAAATCCTTTTTCTTTTTTTTCCTTTTCCTTTTTCTTTTCTACTTTTTCCTTTTGGGCCGTCGGTCCAATTCCCCTTCCCTCCCGGACCAGCCCAGCTGGCCCCAAGCCGCCGCGCCGCCCCCCGCGCTCCCTCCCCTTCCCGGCCCAGCCGGCCCACTCCGCGCCGCGCTCGCTCCTCTTCCCCTTCCCGGGTCGGCCCGAGCGCCGGAAGTCCGCGCCGCCTCCCCGCGCTGCTCGGCCGCTGACGCGTGGGGCCCGCGCCCGAGTCGTCTCCGACTCGGCTGGCTGCCACCCCCGCACCGCCGTGATTTCCGGCGGGGTTTCCGCCCGCGCCGCACGGCCCCCCTATTTATTTTTCTCCGCCCATGACTCCTTTTCTGTTTTCCCCTTGCGTCGCCGCCCCCCAAACCTAGATCCGTCACCGCCGCCGTCGTCTTCGTCGTCGCCGGTGAGCGCCGCCGCCTTTTCCTCCTCCCTCCTCCCTCGACGTCGCCGTGCGAGCCGCCCGCATCCGCCGCTGCCCACGCGCACCCGCCGCCGCATCCGCCGCCGCCCGCGCCCGCGGCTCCGCGCGCCTCCCGTGCTGGCCGCCACGCCATGGCCGCGGCTTGGCTGCCGCATGGCCGTGCCACGTGGCTGCCGCATCGGTGCCGCGTCGGCGCCGTGCACGCCGCATGGCCGCTGCATCGCCGTGCCGCCCGCCACGTGGCAGCCGCGTCGGCGCCACGAGTGCGCCACGTGGTGCACCACCGCCACCGGCCGGTGGACTTGGTCCACCGTGGACCGGGGCCCCGTGCCACTGACAAGTAGGGCCCACCTGTCGGAGCCGCCGCTGCCCGCTGACGTCACCCCTAGCCGCGGACGTCAACATGACGTCAGCCCTAGGGTATATTGCGCAATAATTTATTAAGGATTTTTCTGTTTATAGTAAAAACACAGATAACTTCAAAAATTCATAACTAATTCATCCGGACTCCGTTTGAGTTCGTTTAAGTTACAGAAAATTCATAAAAATATCTAGAATCTATTAAAAATGGTTTTGTTCTCTGTTTCAGTAGACTTATAGCCTGTTTGCTTGTGTGCTTTGTTTGTCGTTTAGATTCCGGTAATTCCGACTCTCCGGTTTACTTCGAGGTCGTTGCCGAGGTCGACCCAGCATAAGAGCAAGGCAAGTCATACTTCATATTGATCATATTGTTCCTAAATTTACAAATACCTTATTTTTCTGTAAATGCTGCATTATTTTATAATGTCATTTTATGGGGGTTCTTACCTATTGTACTCAGCCATTTACATTGATTATTTTGTACCTTTGATAGCTTGGGTAATTAATTCTTTATTTGCTGATTTAGGAGTGCTTAGCCATGCTTAGCTAACTTAGCTCACTAAAGGGGATCACCTTAAACAATTAATTAATGTAGTCCCTATGGTGACACTTTGGTTTAGGAGCCACCATGGTAATAATATTTAATTAAAATATGCTAATGGTGGGTTGTGAGCACATGGTTTTGATGGTCGTGCCCATGACAATTAAGGACCGGTTCGCGGGAAACCCTGGAAGAATTATCGTACTTTCCACAAGCCAGCGTGGGTAATGGCTGGATTTGTAGTATAGCTTTTTCCTAGCCGACGTACCCAGACGAGGGTGGGTGTGATGGAGTTGGGTTGGCAGGGATGTACCCGTTGATCGGCTGTCGGATTCACCTAGGCACGAGAGGGGGCTGCCTACCTTGGTGTAAAGGTGGGGGCGAAACCTGAGGTGTGGTGCGCTTGATTAGGAAGGGTTGTGCGAAGGGTCCTGTCACAGCTCCTTTTCCGGTGTACCGTGGTGGTATGTTAGCTCACGGTAACGTGTTGTGGGACTGTGTCTTGTGGGTACAGTTGTACACCTCTGATGAGAGTAAAACTATTCGAATAGCCGTGCCCGCGGTTATGGGTGATCAACCAGATTCACCGTGATTAGTTACACATCTAATAATTTGACTTAATGGAACTAGTGTAGTTCAGATGGTGGTTTGGGCCTGTTGCAACGTGGTGTAGCGTTGGACAGTGATGGTTCAATGTTGATTAATTAACTCAATTGTTTTTACTGTATTCAACCATTGTCTCTAAATGCGTATTTTATGCAAATTATCCCTTGCAGCCTTCTTTGTTATCACTTGCATCATTATTTTCCTTTCTGGTATGACTTGTTGAGTACAATGGGTAGTACTCAGTCTTGCTCTATTTTTCCCCACATCAGAGTTGGAGTATGTATCAGAGGAAGACTTAAGAGTAGGATTGTGGCTACCGTCGAGGATGCCTGTGGATTGGAGTTGCTACGTAGTGAGTGTCTGTTTTATTAGTATAGCTTGTTTCCTTTTTCCGCTGCGTTTATGTAAGAGAGTTTTATAATGTTTGTAAGACGTGGATCTGTATGGAAACTTTGTCGTTTGTGTACCTTGGTTGGTCCTGGACATGGATTTCAATACACATTCTGCTTGAAATTCGGGTTAGCGAATTTCTGGGCGTGACAAGTTGGTATCAGAGCCGACCTTGACTGTAGGACAAGCCAACTGGAAACCCTAAGAGCCCTCTAAAACTTTTTCATGTGCATTTGCCCTTAACTTGAAATTGTTTTGGAAAAAAATTTCAGGATCTTTGTCTTTTGGGATTTCTGGAAAAAAAGTAGGGCTGTTTAGTTTGTCTGGAGTTTAAAAAAAATTTGGGACAATAGAGTTTATTTGACTTTTTAAAATGTTCCTTGCACCAAAAATTTTCTTCTGTTACTCGAGTCCTTTAAAATTGTTTTAAAGTTGGTTTTGAGCATGCATTGATTCCCATCCTTTGCCCTTTGTAGATGGCAGGCCATCCCCCGACGCACCATGGTCAGAATATGGAAGGCTTCATGGCAGAGTTTGCCCGCATGACTTTGGTTGTAGGGTACCTTGAAGCACCGGAGTACACCACGATCGAGCCCCTCAGTGGCGAGTTCCTGTTAAGAGTCCGTTTGGAGGTACATGGCTTCGTGGGCATCAGTCTCCCCAATATGGTGGTCACCGCTTCAGGAGGATCTGACGAGCACGCCTGTCAGGAGGCGGCCTGCCTGATGATGGCCAGGATGCGAGAACTGCACGACCACGCTCTCCACCGCTCAGCGTATCGCTACCACCCTCGCCGCGGTAGTTCTTCTAACAGCAGCACCTACTGGTCTGCAGCGGAGGAGAACGACACCACCTTCAGTCACATGAGCACCGTGATGAAGGGCTTGGACAAGATGCACGCCGATCTTCACAAGGCATCCAAAGCTCTTAATGACCAGAAGTTGATCAAGATTGCCCGCTTGGAGGATGAAGTCGCTCGACTCAAGGCCGATAATGCTAGGTTGCAGGGACGCCCAGTGTCAGGTGGACTTCGGATTCGCACCATGCCTAGGAAAAGGACCACAGCTCCCGTGCGTATCCAGCTTGCGCCGAGGAATTTACCACCAGCTCCAGCGCCAGTTCCGCCACCGTCACCAGCGTTCGCCATCACCTTCGCCCCGGCGTCTGCGTACCAGGGTCCAGCCAGTGGTAGCGGAGGTTGGTTGCATGCCACACCTAGTGGTAGCAACGGCAGTGGTTCAAGTTCCGAGCCAAGCAGTGGTGACACTGACATGGCCGACCACAGAAGCCGTTCCAAGCATTAGGCTCGCTACCCTTAGTTTTTCTGTTTTTCTTAGTTTGCTTTCTTGCTAGACTCTGTGTGCTAGGTTTGTTGCTTGGGGTTTAGCCGATGGTCGATACCATGTGCCTATGGTATGGCTATCTTATTAAGGATTCCGCTTGCTGTTTGAAGTGTTTTAAATTAGATCAGAACAATTACAGTTAAATTAATATATATTAAAGCCTAGTTTTTGAGCAGTCTGTTTTTTTTCTTTTTCATCTCTTTCTGCTGGTTCTTCTCCTCTAGATGGTCAACACAAGGACGAGTGGCAACACCAGCGGTCATGCGGATCCATCGGCGGGATCACAAGCCAACGGGGCAAATAGCAATGTTTCTCCCCCACCACCTGAGAATCCCACTCTTGCTCAGGTATTGGCTAGCCAGACACAGATGATGACAACAATGATGCAGCAAATGCAACAGCAGATGTTGCAACAGATGCAACAACAGGTTCAACAGCAGCAGCAGGCCCAACAGAACCAACCACCACCCCAATCCAAGTTGCCAGAGTTCCTTTGTGTCCGGCCGCCAGTCTTCTCAAGCACCACTAATCCCATGGAGGCGAATGATTGGCTCCATGCCATTAAGAAGAAGCTTAATCTACTCCAGTGCAATGATCAAGAGAAGGTCGCCTTTGCCACCCATCAATTACAGGGTCCCGCTTCGGCTTGGTGGGATAATTATCTGGTCACCCGTCCATCCGGGACAGAGGTCACTTGGGCGGAATTCTGCCGCAGTTTCAGAAAAGCCCAAATTCCTGACGGCATAGTGGCCCAGAAGAAGAGGGAGTTTAGAGCACTCCACCAAGGTAACCGGATTGTGACGGAGTACCTCCACGAGTTCAACCGTCTTGCACGTTATGCCCCGGAGGACGTTCGCACTGATGCGGAAAGGCTGGAAAAGTTTCTTTCCGGCCTGGATGATGAGTTGGCCAACCAACTAATCTCCGGAGATTATGCTGATTTCGAGAAGCTAGTTGACAAAGCGATCCGGCAAGAGGATCAACGTAACAAGATGGATCAAAAGAGGAAGGCAGTCCAATTCAGGGCGCATCAGGGGAATCAACAGAAGCCCTGGTTTGTCGCCGGACAGCAGGGTGGACCTTCCACCATGATTGTTTGCCAGCATCGACCTTACCAGCCCGGCAACTTCAACAACAACAATGTTGGCAGCCACAGCAACAACGGGGGACAGTTCAACCGCAACCCGGTTCCGCGCCCACCAATGGCCTCAGCTCAGCCAGCTTGTAAAATGCATATTTAGTTCTATGATATATTATAGTAGGTCCAAACCTTCTTCGACCATGTACAATTGTCGACAAGGCGCTCCATGCTGGCACATATTTTTGCAATCGGCCCCCTTGGCAGGAGGATAGGTTGCACAAGAGGGCAGGCAGTGAACACCAGCGGTGAAGCCAATGGAGGAAGATGTACACTGTGGTGAAGCCGACGGAGGTGTGCACAAATGAGAAGTCCGTGCACTACTGATGAAGACCCTCGAGCTCTGCCGTTGGCAAATCTAGTGACACCGACCTCCAGTGCTGCCAGATCTAGAGGGAAGGAGAGGGGACCACTAACATCGACATGGATCCATGGCGCTCGGCCGCCGGTGCTGCCTACGAGCTTCAACAGTGCAGGATGAACCTGAGGTCGCCTCCGTGCCGCACGAGCCGTCAATGGATCCACCATGCCCGAGCACCAGCCACACCAAATATGGAGCTAGCAACCATCGACATTGCCTCTGCGCTGTCGGACAGGTGGAGGTGTGCACTCGTGGCTACATCAGGAAGGGGGGAGAGGGGGCGAGATACATGGAGGGGAGGAGCTTCACACCACCACTACGCTTCCCCGCCTGATCCATGGCCTTCGAGCTCTGCACTGGCCACCCCATGCATCGGTGATGATGGAACCTTCATCACCTTGATCATCCGCCGCACCTGACAACCGCTGGCATCGCTAAGAATGGACGTGGCTGGATCCACCACTTGTATTCACTGTCTACCCTCTTGTGCAACCCGTCATATCGCCGAGGAGGGCAAATGCAAAATGTGTGCCAACGTGGAGCGTCGCATCAACAGCGCAGTCATACATGGTCAAAGGAGGTTTGGGCCTGTTGTGATACATTAAACCAAAATTATAAACCAATGATGTATTTTACACAATGTGGGACCTAGGTGACACCACCGTGTAACTATAAGAATCGACCGTGCATTTCACTCAACATCAAACTAGTTTAATTAAAATCCACCATAAAGTAAGTCTTGACAGTGTATTTGTGTAGTATTGTAGAAGTTAACTATTTTTCTATACATTTTATAGAAGTTACAGAATTTTAACTTACTACACCTTATAATATAAATATAAAGCGAGGCATATGTTTAGGCTCATTTCTCCGATCTTAATAGGTGAAAACAGGGAGAGCTATCTCAAAGAAGAATGAGTCACATTAATTGAGAAAGAAAAATACACCGCTGGATCATATATGAGGCATCTATTGAACTAATTAGGAGGCTTCCGGAATTTCTTGTCTATTCTTTTTAAAACTATATTTGATTAATTAATCGATTGATCAAATAAACAAAAAATAATAAATGAATAAATGAGTACTTAACCTTGAATTCATACTGGATTTATTAACCTATCCTTAATAATGTGATTTGTGACAAGATTAAGATTAACATGAGATCGTTTCTTTCCCTGGAGGTGCTCCCATACGCATGAGAACCATTGGTTGGACATCGATCAAGACGTTTACGTGTAATTTCATGTGTTTCCAATTTAGTTTTATACGGAGGTCAGGTATAACGAATTAGAGAGTTTCGGGTGGTATGGAAGCACACAATGGCAGAACGCCATCCACCGTAATGCCAATTTTATTACTTCTTCCATCTCAAAATATTATTAATTTTAACATTTAAAATTTGTCCTAAAATATACATAACTACCTCTCATATTCTCTCATCTCAACTAATTACAACCATTTTATATTTATTTCTTCATCTATTAGGTTTTTTAACCAATCGTAGCATTCCTATTTCTATAAAAAAGGGGTAGAATAGAACTTCTCCATTTAATTTTAGTGCCCTCTTCTTAATCTCTTTAAACAAAATTAAAGATAGCTACTCTCTGTCTATAATTATAAGCATTACAAGTATTTAAAATTTATCCACAAATATAAGGATTCTATAAATATAAGCAAGTATTTAAAATTTATCCACAAATATAAGGATTCATAGAGTACTACTTACCATTTATAGAGTACTACTTATTTAAATTTTTCTTCATCTTACGTCCAACTAAAATCTCAACTCCAATATCTCTCATTAAATGAGAAATAAAAGTCTTTTCTAGTCACCTCAATCTTTGTTAAACAACATGGATGCATGAAGACAATAATAAAACTAAACTGGCTCCGTAATTATCAAGATCAATCATCCACTCATATATACATGTTATGCTGGTGCTTAGAATCGCGTGAAGTATGACTATGTAGCTAGTTCAGCTTGATAACGGGCCTGATGCACGGGTAACTCGACTTAGGGTGAGTTTTTCGTCCTATTTTCTCAACTCACATCTCGCATTTTTCGTATGCAAGCTTTTCAAACTGCTAAACGGTGTGTTTTTTACCAAAAAAAAAGTTTCTATATGAAAATTGCTTTAAAAATCATATTAATCTATTTTTCAAAAAAATTAATAAATGCTTAATTAATCATGTGCTAATGAGAGTCGTTCCGTTTTCCGTGTGAAGGAATTCTATCAACAAAAGAATACACCCTAAGACCAGTGCTTAGCTAGACACTACCAGAAACCGGACTAGGCCTGACGGCCTATAATTTTACTGACGTGTACATAGGTGTCTATCGTAGAAATTCTAATTTTTTTAACGAGCCCATACCAACGTTAGAAAAATAGAATTAATATTACTGCTTTCCAGTTTAAATTGGTGTCGCCAGTTTGTTTGATTGATTTTAGGACACTACTCACCTAAATTTTTTATTTTCTTTTACTTTCAAATAAAGTTGAGTTTGAACTATTTAGTGATAATGTATTTTATGCCTACAACTATCTAGTAATTTTCTGATGAATTTATAAATTTTTAGGTATGACTTTCACGGTTTTCATTTATTTGATAGTGTCACTAGGTATTTATCGCAACAAAAACTAACACAATTAATATCTTTACCTGGAACGGACTTGTTGATGCTTCCATACAGTCACTAGTTTCTAAACCATTGAATAGGCAAAAGGTTTTTAGGAGGACGATTGTAACAGTGTTAGTAAAACCAATGTTAGATTTAAGAGAGTTTCCTACTCAAACATGTCGTTGTAGTGAGTATTCCCGCCTGTCACGCGGGTGACGCGGGTTCGATCCCCGGAACGGCGATTATTTTTTTGGCCTTCTTTAAGTATATTTTCAGCCCATACTGATTTATGGCCCATGTATATAATCTAAAGGTATTATTGCACTTGAATAAGTTCACTTTATGTACCTTAATTTGTCGTCGAGTCTGAAATTCGTCCTTGACTAAAATACCAAGTGTAGCCTACCTTCTAACTCATAATACCGTGATAACTTTAGTTCCTCGGTAGTATAGTGGCCGATTTTGACTGACATGATGAGTGGGACCCATGTGAGCCTCACATGTCAATGACAACTCTTCTGTCTCCTAAAGTGAACTTGGTAACGAGCAAGCGGTTGGTAGCTTGGAGCAGCAGCGTCACAGGCGAGGTGAGCAGAGCAAAGGAGTGCGCGAACGGTGAGCCAAATCCCCGTGATAGAGCCGCCGACAGTTACGAGGGTGGCCATCGTCCCCTTCATGGCGGTTGCAAGGCCCCTCCTCGCTGTCCACGCGCGCCTCGTCTGTGGCTTCGCGTCCATCTCCTTCACTCCCTTCTCCAGTGGAGGAGGGGGTGGCAATCGTGGTGGTGGCGACAAAGATGACTCAGGTGCCCCCGCTGCTGCTGCGCCTACCTCCCCTCTCTCCTTTATTCCCCATCTCCCCTATCTCTCTTCTGTTCCCCATCGCTGGCAAGGGAAGGGATAGAAGCGACGACAATGGCAACAAGCATGAGTGACAGGCACAACTCTAATGCGTAGCCAAGCACGAGGGCTTGCCCTAGACGACCGAGCAACCATCTCGCTCCTTCCTCCTTGTGGGTACCGTTGCCGTCGCGGTTCATTATCATCACATCCCCTTTCCCCACTATACATCAAGCTCTTCGAGCTCTCCTTTCTCTGTCATGTCTAGCCAATCATTGTTGCCAGCCGATCTCCTCTATTGGTACCCCTCTTTTCTTCTCCTCTCTCCACATCACTGCCTCAACCCACTGAATCCAATTTCCCCATCTCGCCTCTCTTATAGCCACTGTCACAAGCTATCACCGTCACTCCGCTTTGCCGTTGGAGCTGAGCTCTTGCCATGGCCATTCCGGCCGTCTCCCTTACTCTGCTTTATCTGTTGTCGCCCTACTCATGTGATCCATGCCTGGGAACACCCTCTGCTACCACCGTCGAGGCCTTCCGTCCACCGGAGCACCAATGCCCCCTGTCGCTCCTCTTCCTCTCCTATATCGCCTGGCACACCCGAAGGAAGAGAGAGGAATTGGAGATGGAGAGAGAGAGAGGAGGTTGGAGGAAGAATAAATAGCCCTGATATGTGGGGCCCACCCACCATGTCAGTCAAAATCGGATATTATACTATCAAGGGACCAAAGTTAACACGATATTGTGAGTTGGGGAATGGGCTATACCTAGTATATTGGTTTAGGAACGAATTTCAGATTCGATGACAAATTGAAGGACCTAAATTAAACTTATTCCATTGCACTTTGACTTGCTACTCCAATCTGGTCTATATCCCTCAACCATAATACCGGATCTCTTGACATCCCCCCCAAAGTATTAAAATTGGTGTAAAATGACTGTCTCCATGGATACAGGCAGTGTGGCCAGCGAGCTTCTATTGTCGATGTTTCGTCGTTGCCTTCTCTCCACTTCCCATGCCATGGCGATGGCCAAGGATGCTGTGGACGGCAAGCTCTAGGTCTCCTTGACTCTCTCCCCGCACCCAAGCAGCAGCTAAAGAGGCCGCGGGCAGCGAGCTCTGTCCATCGCAAAGTAGGGGTGGTGGCAAGCAGCGAGTAAAAACAACTGGTGCGGGCGGTGACGAGCGAGTGACAACCCTATTCCTATCCAGGCGACCAAAGGATAAAGTAGAGAAGAGGAGTCATTGATATGTGGCCCTCATAGGTTGACTTAGCTAGTTGGACTGATCAACGAGCTATATTAACGAAAATCACACCCTCAATACCAACAAAAATATAAATTTACACAAGTTTAATAGTTTAAAGGTCATATTATGGTTATATTATGGTTGAGGGATAGATTTGGCGTATATTTGAGAGAGTTAAAATGGACTTGTTCCTAATCTAAACGAACGAATATTGTGATCCATTGCGATTGAGCCAAAAACTCGGGGAATGAAACTAGGCCATGTTACATGTCTATCACCCTAACACAACAAGGCCCAACATCATCAATTTGGTGAGCAACTCTGCTGGCTTCGACTTTGATGTATTATGTATGTCCGGCTTCGGCTTCAATATATTATGTATGTCTTTTTTTAACGCCTAGACGTACGGTGGACATCAGACGATGCCCAAAAATCATACGCCTCACTAGCACTTGCTCTCTCTCGCACTGTTGCATGCATGCATAATACTTACTTTTTAAAACTATAAATGATTTTATCTAATAAATTATTTATTCAATCTACGATATAATTACATCATTGTATTTGTTATAATTAAATCTTTACAATAAAATCTTATATGGCTATATTTTGATAGAAAAATCAAACGTTGTTTCACCGCTTATAAAAAAATTGTTTTATTAAAATTGTTTTATTATTTGATCAAATATGTTTCAAAGAGATGCTGATTACAACAAACATTTAGTCCCAACTAGTGAAACATTTAAAAAGACACATGAAACATAAAATATATTCATAGAATAATTAATTTTGCTAAAACATTTTGTAGACAGTATGAGACCTATTAAAATATAGCATACACCATCTATAAATAAAATAGTGAAACATTAAAAAAAAATTTTATTGAAACATCTAAATAAAACTGTACGTAACATTAAAACAATATGTTTAAAAATAATAATAAAATAAGATCATATTATAAAGATTTAATTGTAACGAATAAAACGCTATGATCAGATCAGATTATTGATTGGACAAGTAAAATAGAAGAAAAAATATTTGAGGTTTAAAACAAAGATGCTTATAAGCATATACATCATATATAGGAGCATCTGAACACATAGGAGCATCCGAGCAGGCTGCAGGCGATGAGAAAAAAAAGAAGGGACTACACATGTAAAGAAAAAAAAAGGAGTAACATGTACAGGCATGGAGTGGAGACGTCCGAATTTTTTTCTTTTCTTTTTCATTTATTTTTCTTGCCTAACATTTTATTCTTTCTACGAATTGAAAGCTTTAGTTGGGCATTATGTGAGTATACATTTCTAATAAGCACCACCTATTTGTAACTATTTTGGCATCGACGATGTGTACTTTCTTTTTCCCAGCGACGACCTGGCAACGAAAATCATGCCCGCCACCAGTTGTATTTTGTGGGGCAAGCAAAACTATGTTTTTTTTTTCAAATTAGAACCGTTTTATGCCATTCTTTTTCAGTTAAATCGTTAATTGTCAAGTTATGGTCCAAAACGCCGTTGAGGGGCTGTTGGTACTAATCCTGATTGCAGAATGTTGCGTCTAGAACAGATAGTGCCGTATTACAGAAATGAATTGTCCGACGCCAAAATAGACGGATGCAAAATACAGTGGATTTGAAAGAGAAATAACTGGTGTCGTTCAAGTTTGCACATTCAACGAGGTAGAAAAGGAAAATGAAAACGGGCAATAGAGAACTGAAATGCCAAACCAGAATGCGGAATTTTAATGTAGAAAGATCTACAGATGTTGAAATATATACACTCCATTTGAGAAAATAAATTCAAGGCTCGTCTGGAAAATACAAGGGAGCCGTAACAACTATGAGAACCAAGTGGAGCTCGGGTGTGTGAGTATACAATCAGAAAAGAAAAGCATGTGCACCAAAAGATTACTTACTCTATATCATCACCTCTTTGCTATTGGTTATAATTGGCCTGAGTATTGTGTTCCCATTGACAACCTTTGTGGTCGCAACAAGGAAGTCATAGCCCATCCCTTCCTGCGAATAGATAGAAGTAACAAAAATAAGGAACTTCCTTTTTTTCCTGATCAGGAGCTCTATTTCATTATTCATGAGGGCATTAAAACTTTCATAGACAACCGAAAAGAAAATCACAAGCCTTATTACATCAGATACTGAATTGTTCATCAGCCTGATTACCCTCCATATGCACATACTCTAATCAAAAATCAATTAAACTATTGCGAAGCTCCTGAATGACAATGAATGCTGAAATATCTTATGCATGATGTCGGTGTAATAAAGCATATAAGCGAGTAGTAATTCCTCCACATAAGGGCCGCCGCCAGGGTGTGGGAAGCAACCTAACAGCCAATACTTGTACCCTTGCAGACTGGTTCAGTTAGCGAGTAATTTAGGCTTATAGAAAGTGTTAGCATAATCCTTGCTGCTGCAGTCAATAAGCTACAGGTTCCTTAGCTAGCAAGAATATACATCTGCTTAACAGCTAGTAGTAGTAGTAAATTTAGATTTTACTTTAGCTGTAAACAACAAGATGAATAGTATGTCGGTTACTGTAGCGCACTGTAGCACCGACTTAAAATCTTATAAAAGGACATGCACCCCTCTTGAGTTAGTAAGCTTTTCAGCTCATTTTCAGTTTCAGTTTCAGCTAGACTATTGAGTATAGTTCATAAGTAATCCTACCAACAGAAAGCCACAATGCGAATCAAGGATATATTTAACCCATAATTGTTACTATTTGAAGGAGTATACCAAAAAGACATTCCCAGGAACACAAGTAGAACAGATGTTAATGTGAATTTCAAAACATCCCAACTTGATAATACCTTGGTGTCGATTTGAGGAGAACATTTCAAACACATAAATTATTTTGGTAAAGGATACCTGAGCACTAAGGAATCGAAGCGCTGCGATCTCCGCAAAAGTTACCCCACCAATGAAGACAACCAAAACCAGGGAACGATGTCCAACCCTAGAACAAACACACATTAGAATAAAAACAGATGATGAGAAGAAACATGCTACAAAATATTAGGAATTTGACTAGAATAGTATTTTCCAAGTGAATGCAAAAACAAAAACAGAATTCAACAATGTAGTACCTGACGTAATAAGGCTCTTGAATTTCTTTTCGATGTTAATGTGAAACCATTGTGTACTATTCTAACATGTTGGACTTCTTAAGGTTCTAGAAGTGTAACAGACCTTTGAGGACCATGTATGTAGCAAAATATGGGGATGACTTGTAGCTAGGGGTGGAAGTCCAAGATTAGATATAGCTGGTTTTCAGCAAAATCTATTTCAGTTGAGCAGATGATGTCAAATTGCTGATGACCCAAGGCGATAGAAGAGCTATGGATCGATATAGAAATGCTAACCAATATCCTTATTCCGAATTTCTGATGGGCTCTGAAGTACTTGCTGGTAGGCAAGTAGGCATTAGGCAACATAGTGTCAAGTGATGAAATAAAGTTGTTGTGATATGATCCATTAACTACTCTAGTCTAGAGTTTGAATAAACAATAACACATACAATGAAGCTTAGATCTCAGACCCTGTTTCTTGTTTGCTCTCATAAGTTTGTATCAGATCTCTCATAAATCCCTCATCACCACTGAGAGCAAATCATCTTAAATGGAAGAAACCAGCAGAAAATGATTACGCAGATAGCCTGATATTCAGCACAAATTATACAAATACAAAGAAACATGAAGGAGATCTCTTGCACGAAGTTACCAAGCCCATCAGCATCAACTGGAGCCCTAAACAGGACACTTAAGGATTGACTTTGGCTGTGGCTGGCAGTGAGCACTAGAATTGTACAAGCGCTGTGATAACATAACAGAGAGAGAAAGAGTGGCAGCAGCAGCTGCTTTTGCATGTGTAATTATGCAGGCAGGACAGAGGATCAGGGAAGGCAGTAGCAATGGGCAAGATAGTACCTAACAAACATAATAGGCTGTTTCAGAAAAAAAAAACATAATAGGCCCTACTGGGTTAAAATTTACTAAATCAATCGCTGGGTAGTCCTCACAATTGTACGTTCATGAGGTCCAGGGCAATTGGGAAACAGATACTTATGTCACCCAACTCATCTCAACATGGCAAGTAGCTGAGCTGCATAAACTAGGAAACTTATAACTACTAAACAACAAAAGAATATCATGAAATATAATACAGAATTTAAATCTGAAACCACCTTTTTTGTGTAAACTTTAAACAGTCCAACACATTTGTCTTCTACCACTTCTATCATTTTTGGAAAGCAAAAAAAACAATTCCATGCAACTAAAAGAAATTTACCTGTCAATACTCTGTTGAAGCCCCAAACCTTGGTGTACATCCAATGAAGAATTAATGGCTGAATTACCCTACAGAAATAAAAAAGTTCTTTTAAAAAAAATCCTACAAAAGTAAGCTTTTAATAAAGACAATATGCACTCACTCTTTTCAAATCCAGGTGAGGACCTGGCAATAGTTTCAACAGTTCTTCAATAGATCGCCTGCATGGCAACAAGAAAAAGAGGGCCATTCAAGCAAATCATTTGCTTAACACAACTATACAACTTTTACATAACAAATGCACCAGGACTACAACTTTTACATACACGTTATGTGAGGAAGTTCAAAAGCAGGCTAATCAATATGCAGCAATACATTTTCCTCAGGTGTAGTGATATGAGAAGTAAACAATAAGCTCCGTAAAAGTGCAGTCCATATGGAAGGGAAAGGCAACAAAGAAGAAAATTACAAGCCAATTTCCTAGAAAATGGGAGAGGTGAAATCTTATGCAAGAAAAAAGAACAATTATTTCCCAAAAAAATTACTTTTTCCCTCTAATGTTTTAGGATAGAAGCATATGTAATAGTGACTATATTACTCCGAGACAGGAGGAATTTTTTCCCTTTTATTCTCTTTGATTTTACCTGAAATTTTATGTTTCCAGGACAACAAATTCCCAGAAAAAAATAGCTTCTAAGAAATTAAACACATTTATCATTGTGTGAATCTATGTTTGGCCTTGAACTCTTCTCTAAGTCCATTTTTCACACTGAACATCCAAATCATTCCATCCTATTTTTGTTGATACGGTAATATGGCAGTGGTTTTTGCTAGTGCAGACTCCTTTTATGTATGCTTTATTGAAATGGATACCACTTAGTTGGGTCCACATCAAAGAGAGACAATAGAAGGTCATGACAATGAAAACCACCACCATATCAACGTAAACCATGGAATAAGGTTTCATGTGTTATTTGACCGGATTTCAAAGTTGAGAGTGAAGAATAACTGGTTTATTAGTTAAGGATGCAAATTGGACTCCAAGAAGATTTTAAGAGCCCAAGTCACCCTTTTTCATTTCTCTCTACATGGAACTGTGAAAGAAACAAGAAAATAACTTTCTCAATGAAAAAGGAACATTAGGACAATAAACTTACCATCCAGATCTCACAGCATGCTGAACAAGGCGAATACTGAGAGGGGCGTATCCAGAAAATATGTATGATATATCACTAGGGCTGAGATTGGAAACAAGAACATGTAAGTAGTAGTTGTTATCGTGATCAAGATGACTAACAATTATGAATGGCAAGCAAATTAGTCACTAAAAATTGCCCAGCAAGCAGTAGGAATGATCCTATTATATGTCAGATAATAATATTAAAGAATGACACAGCAAGAGGCAATGCAGAGCTTTCTGAACAATCTAAGCCAAACACTCAAGTTGCTTTCTGTAATAGAATGATCTTTTCCAGTGCTGAGTTCTCTACAATTCTTATTAGTTCATACTGCCTTATGCAACATATTAAGCAACATACCCCCAGTTTCAGTATTTATAGTGTTCCCACTGCCCCCAATTTGGAGCATATTTAGTTTGAAGCCAAAATTTGCACTACCATTTTTTTTTGCATTTTAAATAGTACTTTAGGAATGCTTGGTTTTCTACCAAAACTTGCCAACCACACACACATGTTGCCAAAAAATATAGGTAATGCAAAAACTTGCTTAGGTTTTGTCATTACCAATATTTTGGTAGGGTAGCAAACGAAAACAACATTCGTTAGCCTGCTGTAACAGTTGTTTTATAATGTAGCCAAGACACTAGAAGCTCAGAAGGATGATTGGCAATGATCTGTTTGTTTTTTTATAAATGCGTCAACAAAAATTTCAGAGACCAAGCATGCATATCTATACTCCTTTAAAATGACTCCAATAGTGGTGGTAGTGAATCTGCCACCCCACCTAATCCCATTGCAATTTTTACATATTATTCCTTGAACTTCTTAATATTACATAACAACTAAATCTAAATGGATAGCCACATATAAAATTAATGTGGATAGACACATTTTAGGAAAATGTGGGTACCATATTTTATGGAAAATATGATTTATTTATTTTAGAAAGTATTGTGATATTTTCTTTTTATCCGTAGCAAAGCACGGGCATTTAGCTAGTGTGAAACCAAATAGTAACAGCATTAGCAAATGGAACAAAAATGAATGCATAGGAAATGTAAAGTTCCAGAAGCTAATACTTTGCAGTATCATTTACATCAACTATAAGCTGCAGAGCCCTTGTAATACTAATCCAGTTACTTCTTGATTCCTGCAAAGTAGAACAGCATACTGTAGAAAGTTAGAGATGAGAACACCATTTAAGGGTCTACAAAGGACTCAAACAAGAAATCTCATTTTAGAGACAATCTGACTAACCTGGCGCTTAAATAGGCCAGCCTTTTCCAGATTGTATAACAAGGGCATGTGTTCAAAGCCATAACTGTGCAGTATTTCCCGCCTGGCCAGGGGCACAAAAACAGATAGAAGACAATGTTGAGGACTTATGTAAGATTGACGTTGCTGGCATGGCACAAATAAATTCCAAGAAATGTGTACATGTCCTAAATCACATATACTCAAATAACATTTATAGCAGCCAATCAATAACTTGATATACACAGAATTAGCGGTTACAGTGAGTGAACATCAAAAAGCAGTAAATCTTCTTTTTTTGCATGCGTAAAAAATGCCATCTTTTGTGCAGTGCAGATTGACCTAATGGCACCTAACATGTTATTAGATAGTACTTCCTATAAAGCATACCATAATTTCCTGTAGATCCCAATGACTACTAGAGCTGAATAAAACAGTTTCTTAAAACCCTCGACCCAGTAATTGCAAGAGATGTTTATGCACGCACGCTTGCAGCAGCAGTATCACACTTGTGCAGAAAAATGAATCAAGACAGTGCTTGGCAAAACAGGATAATTCAGTTTTCAACACCCTACATATGATATCCCTGTTTCATATGGGCAATTGTACTTCATATTATACTAGTTAAATGCACATACGAACAAAAAATTCTTATACAATGAATTTGATTGTAGATCAAACATGTCTTTGCTTCTGTTTAACATGTAAGTACATATAAATGCATGATAATTTGGCCACCTTCAAATCTTTCACATTGAATTAAAATTCTGTTCTAAGGGATAATTAGAAGAATCACAAAAGATAGCCTATAATGTGTAATATTGAAGAACCCCAGGGGACAAAAAAGCTGTGCAGATAGGGTGGGTGGCAGTTTTGAGAGAAATGTATTCACCGCTACTGTACAGATTTCGCATACAAAATTGTTTTAAGATATCTATGTCTAAAAAGGATATGGATACAAGTGCCAGCACAACCTCTACCTTTCACATAGGAAAGAATGCATCATACTACTAAATTTAATATTACAATAGATTAACTCAAACAATAGCCTATGATTATTGTCTTATTCTACATGATTTTCTCACATGAAACAATTCAATTTTCATTAGGCACAGGACAAAATTTCAACATTTCTAAAGGGCCTTTCCAAAGTAACCAAATCATGTTACAACTTACAAACACTGGCACATAATGAAGATAAATAGATGATACATTAAAACAATTGCTCCATGTGCTTAAGTTTTCTTGGATTGTAAAAAACTCATCTTGGTCGTTAGGACTGGTATTATGGAAAGAAGTCACAAATATAGCCCTGTAATGTTAGAATTTAATAAGATTACACACATTAGCTTGTCAATTGTCCACATCAGACATCAAAAACAACATATTATTGCCAATAGTTAGCTACATGGTTAAGTAGGTAATGCTGGGTATATCCACCAGTTGCTGTGGTGATAATGCTCAGGTGGTTTTCTAATAGTTCAGTAAATTGCTGGAAGACACAGCTCTATATAGGATAGCTACAAAAAATATGTTCAAGGCTAAACGATTGGCCAACACATTTACTTGTCAGCATACGGCTATATATATTCTCCTAGATGCAAAAATATGAACTGATAATGGTCATAAAATTTAATACAAACAAAAGCAATACACAAAAAGTAACATAAACATACCTCAAGTAGTCAAAATTCTTCTTTGGCAACCCAGCATTTGTAAGTGAAAGTAACACTAGAAGGCGAAGAACATTTTCAACAGGCTCCTGCTTATGTATCATCTCTTCAATGTATTCAAAACATCTGGGGATGAGTTAGATATTATTGTTACATGAATTCAGAGGAAATAAATAAAAAAAATGATGGCAGTTATGCTATCTAAAATGTCGTAAAAGCAGGACTCAGATCGCATATCAATCCACAGTTTGGCTCAAAGGAAGACAACATATCAAGAAATTTCCACATCTTAAAGTTGCAATAAGAACAATAGCTGAGAAGTACGAAAGATCATTTTGGTTTGCCCAAGCTGACGTAGACACTAGACACAAAACAAACCTTAGTCACCTTTGCTATCCAACTTATGAAATCTGAATAACACGAGCAGGAGAGATGGATTCCAGAAGAATTCAGAGCTCAATATATCTATTGACAATGAATGGTTTGCATTGGATGGTCAAGTGTGGCAGTGAGCCAACCCCAACTGGCTGAAGGAAAATGGGGGGTAGGTGTAGGGACTAGGGAGAAGAAAAATAGAAATGAATGAGCTAATTTACAGTGTTGACAGAAAATCTTGATATGTTGCCCACATCACAAGAAATCCATTGTAAAGTAAACAAACATGAACTACAGAATAGTAGAAGATAAACTCACATTTCAAAGTTTTGCACCTCCAGTATTGTTTGCTCAATGTCTAATCGGGCATGAAAGGAAGGTTTTCCAGTAAATGATTGCAAGTGCTGTGCCAAATGAACATGCCTCTGCATCAAGCAAGGTGTTAGTTAATTTACATAAAACAAGTGACCAACTGACAGCACTTAATTAACTCACAGCTATCTCTGGCAGTGAATGTAACCTCTTCACAAAGTCCTTCAGCTCTGAAACCGATTGAGTCTGTTTTTAAACAATAAAATTATTTACATAAGTTCCTGTTTCACAGATTATTCTAACAAAAAAGATAGCTGCCTGATCGAATGGACAGGAGAGAATTAAACAAACTGGAAAAAAATGCAGATAACGACAAATTCGCTATAATGATTCAGAAGAAAATGAATTTTTATGAAAAGGGCAAACTGATGATTTTATCTCAACATTTATTTGCATTTTACCCAAATTGCCTCCCCAAACACCACCAACAACTTCACATGTAGTAGCCATATTTTGACCAACAGAATCAACTGCTGCTATGTTAAGCGCACCAACAGATATGCCCCCTAAATTGACAAATCAAATAATTGACTTTTGATTCGGTATGTAGTATGTTTCCTTCCCTTGTAAATGTTAAAACTACAGACATTCAGTAAAACCATTTTCAAACATGCTGCATCAAAAGGCCAAAATAATTTAACCATGAATTCTAATTTTCAAAATCAATTTACAAACTGATATTCATACGAGTTTGACAGTAAAATAGCAGAAAAAGCTGTTCCCTCTTAGTCGTATATGATTGTACTACAATCTTTTTCTTTCATACTAAAAAGGACAATAAATACTAAAGAATAAACAGAACTATCTATATCTTACATTGGTGGATTTTACTTCTGCGTAATCTTGCTGAATAGATGTTGCCTTTTGGCGCAAGACCTGCAGCACAGTTTGCAATAGCCAAACTTAATACTAAATGATGGCTGCTACAGAAGATTCAAATTATTTGTAAGCTATATTGATATTGGATGATAAACAAAACCAAGAACAGATTAGTATAAAAACTCCTTTACAAAAGATAAAGAAAAAACAGAAGGCAATCTATTAGCTAACCTGGACTACGACTTCAAAATTGAGATCTCGAATTTCCTTGTACAACTTATCACTGAAAAGGAAAGAGCATAAACACATATGTATAAATCTATATTAGCATAAAGAAACTGATAGTTAAGAGTGAAGACCATACTGTAAAATGTGAGTTAAATAAAAATGTACAGAATTTGAGAAGGAAAATAGAGAGGTGCAAATATGCTTTCAAGCAAAAATAAATAAATATAGCATCTGCTGCACAGTGCATACACTACCACTACCCACCGTTCTACAGGTAAATAAACTAGGATATTGCTTCCTTAGTGGATTCCTGTAAGAACTCCAGTGACAAGAAAAACAACTCAGAGTAATACCAAGATTCTCCAGCGCCTATAAATGTATAAAGAGTGTTGCACGCCGTGATTGGTACAAAAACTTTAACTTTTTATGGTACAAGTAATCATGAAGACATTCAAATTTTCAAAAGATTGACTATACAAAGTCAATGAAACTAGGACACCATATATTTTTCATTAGAGGATAGTCATAAATAATTATCACATGCAATTGACATCGTTTCTGAGACATAACTTTACCAACCAACTTCTATCAAAATGAATTTATAAGAATGTTTATCAAAGTGGCAACAATGTAAGGCATCAGTCCAGCAAATAGCAGGTATTTGAGGTAAAATACCATCACTAAATTATCAGAAATCACACAAAAATAGGAATGAGGGGTTAGTTTCAAATAAGTGAATACTAGTAGGTAGATAAGGGCCACAAAATAGTTCCAGGTGGGTATAAGAAAACTTTGACAAATTTCAGGGCATGTGTTCTAGGAAAACACTCATTTTAGCCTAGAGGGGGCAGAAGAAACTATGCAATCATTTTCAAAAACAAAATATAAAACTCCTGCAATCCTGCATCTAAAGAATAAGTTCCCTTAGGGATGGCAATAACAGTAGTGTAACAGGAAGTTTCAAAACATATGCAAAGCATTGAAAGATCAATTTCTTGCAGGAAAAAGGTATGCAGCCACACAACACAATGGTAATGCTATCTCCCATCCTGGGGATGTTTTATACCTACCCACCACTTGAAAAGCAAGAGATGTAAGCCAGCTGAATTGACCAGAACAAAAGGGAATGGTCAACAATGTCAAGTTTTTTTCTGGTCCTTGGGGAGCATCGAGGTATAGATACCTCACAGTATTGATCAGGAAACTCCTACTCACACTAAATACCTATACCTCCAAGGATTGGAGAAAAACTGAGGAGCAGATGGAAAGGTGAATTTCCAATCCTACCCCCACTTGTGGGATCAGTTTTAGCACCTCCCTTTCTGAAGAGGTACCTTCCAAGTAGTGGGAGGAGGCAGAATACCTCCCAAAGATGGGAGAAACCTTAAAAAGTTTACACATATCTACGGACTGGAAAATATGCATGCATATACTAAGGACACTTGCCTTGAATTCAGTGGAACTTTAACTTTTTTCCCATCTTGTTGGGCTCCCATAATACTGGCATCAACCTCCACAGATCCATTGTTTATTTGCAACATCTGTAGAATAATGATCAAATAGTTCATATGAATCGAATGTAAATTTTAAACCATGGAATGCAGCATTGGAATAGCAGGCATTCTATTAAATTCGATTGCATTTGTTTAGGGCATATCACACACCTAACAGTAACATCCATGCAGACACAATATGGAATTGGGTTGTGCACTCCTATCTAATGATATGACTGTACTTGATGAGAGATAATTATAACATACTCACATATAAACCCAATAGGTCGGGAGGAGAATCAATCAAAATTCTTAAAACAAGAAATATTACATATAATGGCATTTCACATTTCCTATTTGGGATGACAAAGAAAATCATAGTTCATGGAGTATGAAACATTCTGCATACAACAGAGGGGCAAATTTAAACTTTTTTTTCATTTTTGTAACTTTATTTACAGAAAAATAGCAGAGGGGGAGGGGGTAACCTAGTGCACAATGGTATAATACAAGAGAACTCATACCCAAGAAGAGAGTTTGCTCACTAGTACCAAAGGGAATTGTAAATGAATGTTAGACATGCTAAATTGTAAATTTGTACGGTGAGAACCATAATGGCATGTAATCATCCAATATAAAAAGGCTAATAAATCAAATACTAATGAGTTGCCGGCCAGAATGACAATTTGGCAATATTTAGTCTACCTCATCTAATAAACCTTCATATGTCAACTGAGAGCACATCGGTGTCACTAAATCCACCTGAATAGAAAAAAATAGATACATTACAAATGTGTAACAGATCAAAGGGGTATCTTCCCTAAGTGTAATATAATGAGTTGATATTTGGAAACATAGAGAACCATAAATGCAAAGGCTCAAAATGCCAAAAAGAACAAAGAAATCAAAATAGAGTGTAACATAGTAGTTTTCAGAACTGAAAGTACCATATAAAAAGAAAAATATATTTTACCTCTCTGTCTAACAAAATAACAGTGTTTATCTCTGGAGTCCCCATCTAAATCACCAAAAAGAAATAAATGATCAGCGAAACTGAAAGATCTGAGTCACAAAAGCTTATCAGTCGGCATTACATCATCCATGTTGACAGGATCTTCCTGTTGCATACTATTCAGCAACTCTGCGGCTTTGGTGGATGCAACACCCTTGGCCCGAACATTGGGGATCACTCCAAAGGCAAACTGGGGAAAGAAAGTAATTTGCATAAGTGCAGTACTACAATATTCTATAGTGTATAGACATTTATGTGTGACGGAATTAAAAGATGATAAGGTTGCAGATTTGTAGCACTGGAAAGTACTCTGTAAACTACAGTATGGTATAGATGATAAAAATTTAGTCTGTCCATAGAATGCTTCTGCTATAAACAAATATAATTGAACTTTTGTAGTATACCCTCTGGTCTTTTGCATTTGTCGTCCTAGAGTATGGGCTGTTATGGGCATGGGCCAGGCCCATGCAACAGTTTAGGCATGATAAATTAGGAATAAGTCATATAAAGGTAGGAGATTAGCTAGTTAGGAAAGAGATGAGGTTTATTAGAAAGTTAGAGATAGAGATTGGATTGGTTTCTATAATACTAGAGATTAGTTCCTTGGATGTCAAGCATGTCCTCCCTATATATAAAGGGACCCCATGTACTATCAATCAATCAATGAATCTCTAAAGTTAGCCCTAAGCCTCAGAGCCTCTTTTAGCTCAGCAGGGAGAAGCCCTGCCGCTGCTATTAGAGGGCGAGTGCCCTATCCCCCAGTCTTCGGACCCTTACCCTAGCCAATCCATAACAATAGGCAACAAATTCTGTGAATCATTTACCACTGATATACATCAAGAAAGTTAGGTATTCACATGAAAACGGTACAGCTAGATTTTTCATTAGAATACTTTGATATGATTATGCTTTTTGACAGGAAATTTGATATGATTATGTTATTAGAAAAGGTGATGGCGATGGTCAAATACTAGTTACGGCAGCACGAGGGGTCGCCTAGTCAACTCTAGGACATCGCATCAGCCAGAGGCAGAAAACAGAGATCAATGCCTAAATGACTGGGATTAGACAAGTGTACAGCCCTCCAGTGTCTGACAAGCTTTTCACCATCACCAGATTCCTGTTTATTTCTTACCTCTTCTATCCTCTTTGCTTCTAGTGCGAGTTTAGGATCAGTGATGTAAGGAGGAATATGTGAAGAAGTGCAGAGCAGGAGTGATTATGTTTACTGAGAAATAAGAGCATACTAGTAGGGAGGTTGGAACTGAGAATAGAGAAGTTAAGGAATTGCGAAGGAGGGAGGTAGCGCAGGTGGACATTGTGCAGTCACTTCTGTACAAACAAGTATTGCATACATATATTCTATGGTTTCTCAATGGAAAAAAAGAAGTCATCTAACTCTTGCCTAGGTGCCTTGGAGGCCTGGCACCCAGACTTGCTATGACTTGCGAGAGGACCATTACAACCTTAATAAAAACAAGTAAAAAGAATGGAAAAGGTAAATGCCAAAATAAATGAAGGGAAGACACATACCTCTAACTTGTGGATAGCTTTTGCAACATGCCAAACAGAACTAGTATCCCCTTCAATAAGGCATTCCTGAAAATCATGCTCCGGTAAGATTTATATCAATATATGAATATATGCACTAGTATGGATTAGTACCTGCAGAGAATGATCAAGTTCAAAAGAAATCACATCTTCATCCAATGGAACTAGATACAAGGGGTACTCTCCGACTGTCAATTTCTGATGAACTTTTTCCTCCTCCAGAATCTGCAGGTGCAGAATAAAATACAGATCATAATTATTCTTCTTGTCATAGTTCAACTTTGGAGATGCCTCACTGACATTCATCTTTATGTTTAGTCGTAAAAGGAGGAATTGGGGTACACCGAGCCTCACTCCAAAGGATATTCTGTGGTTGCATATACATACATAGGTGTCTTTTGATGGCATTTTTTTAAAAAAAATAGAAATTTTATTCCTTGTAAATGCACATCTGTAGGTGGCTAATTTTCTCATGTTGTCACGTACACATTTTAAAATTTGAGGTAGTTATTATTTTGTATATTTATTTGATGGCATTTTTTATGCCATTTTGATGTTCCCATGTTGTCTTGTACACATTTTAAAATTTGAGGTGATTATTATTTTTTAATTTTATTATGTTATTCCTCTTTTGATGGCATTTGAAGGCATTTTACGAAGTCATGCACCAACAATTCAAGGGTTCAAAGAGGATGTAATTACTCATAAAGTACTGGAGCAACAGCTAAGCCTGTATAGAATAATCAAGCATCAAGATAGGTCAGCAAGAAAAACACACTACAATCAGGCTCTAGTCGCTCTGCTGACAACAAAACAATTAAGTTCTCCATAATGGAAGGGCAGCTGATATTGATCCCTAATTCATTCCTCCCACTGTCAGAATAAGGAAAACAGCATCGCTAATTTTGGCACATGAGCATGAACATTGCGTACGGCTTGTTTGCCTGTAGATTAATCTACTTTGTGTACTGGTGGATCTCAGGTGAGCTGATTTACCACATTCCATTAAAAAACTAATACATATGAACATTTTTTTAGTGAGTTTTGTACCCATCAATCAAATCAGAAATATTATAACAATATAATTGAAGCAATAATATAACATTTCTAGAGTATTTGGCTACTCGCACTTTAACTACATATATTTTGTAAAATATGCAAAAACTAGTAAGCATTCTTGGATCCTGATTGTCTTGTCACATATTTTTCTTTATCAATACCAATATCTGATATGTGTCGTTAAGTTCAGGAAATACTAATAAAAAAAGACTGAATTCCTGAAAAGGGCTTTTATAAATACTGTGCATATGGCTCATGCTTCCCAAGTTGAATTACTGAAAAGGGCTTTTCTTTCTGTTTTCCTTTTTTGGGGGGTGAGTGACAGGAATTACTTGGTGAGCTATCCTAGAAAGGGTTGTTCAGGATGGGAAGAACATATTAATAGACAGTATGAATTATCTGAGATATATGATTCAACCTACAACACATGCCAGTTGTAGGCAAAATTGTATTCACAAAGATGGTTCATGGGCTCTTAGAGACAATTGTACTAAAAATAAAAAGCATCATTGCAATGAAAGGATCTTAAATAGTTACATTGCAAGCCTTGTTTATCTTCCAAAATAGGTCACTATCTAAGCATACATTATGCGGTATGGCCTATAGGACTCATTCAATCTTAATTATCCTGATTTAAAACCTGTAAATGGACTTTCTTTCTGCATGGTATCTCAGTAACATATAAGTAACAATACATTATACTGCACAAAATTACATGTATCCATTTTGGGAGTGATGATTGCATGAGTTGTCATTCTTACTATAATCAGACTAAGAATTATTGAATTGCGTCTGAGGCTAGCAAATTATTCTAACATAATTGAATCCTAAGCCACAGATAGAACAATAGAACCAGCAATGTAAATTAGGCTGAACATACGAAATAGTTACCTTCTCACAGGCAACTGTGCGCCGTGGCACAAAGTAAAGAAAGAATTCCCTCTGAAGCCCTTTAGGCTCATCGTTCTTAATCTGGCTCGCAATTAATTTCATGAACTTCAGCTCAGAGCGTACAAGATATAGGATCTTAGCGCACTCTGTTTGGAGGGGTTCAGCAGAGAGAAGCCGCAACTCTGCACCATATTCCTGATAAGCACAAAAAACCATGCATGAGCTGTGTGCATGTCCAAAAATCTATATATGTCAAAAAAACCATGCATGAGCTGATATGCACAGTCGCTTGATTGTCCATACATGAAATGCAGTGTAAGCATACTATTGATATAATGCTAAATTTCACAGAAGCTACTAAGCTATTATTTTAGATGAAAAACAGTTGACTGTTAACATTTCCATACTGTATGATCAGCTCATTGCACTTTTAGCAGACCATGCATGAGCTGTGTGCATGTCCACAAATCTATATATGTCAACTGCAACAGTAGCTTAATTGTCCATACATGAAATGCAATGCAAGCATACTATTGATACCATGCTAAATTTCACAGAAGCTACTAAGTCATTTAAGATGAAAACAGTTGACTGTTAATATTTCCATACTGTATGATCAGCTCATCGCACCTTTAGCAACGAGGTCTGCAGAATCAGAGACAGGGTACCTGCGAGCTTAGGATCGATAACTACACACTTCTTCCCCCTAATCTGATACACAGCAAAAGAATTTAAACTTTTCAGTTTTCACTGTCAATAACACGAGTATAACAAATTGCAAATGGGATGCTGAGAAACGCACGCTCTTGAGGATGTTTAGCAGGTCCTTCTGCGACTGCTCCCTGCAGGCCACCAGTCGAAGCACATCAAACATACAGGTCAAAGCAGATGAGTGGGGATCATCACGAGATACCTGAGGGCCGCGAGATTGAGCGGAGCATTGTCGAGATTGGGGATCTGAGCCATAGTTCCCCCAATCCAACACCTCGTTCTCAGGTGCAGGATCCTAATTACTTCAGCCGCGGGACTAACCTGGGGCATGCGGTTCCGCTAAGGGTTAAGGCGAAGGGAAAAGGTGCGGGGTAGAGAGGGATGAGAGAGAGGATGCGGCGTACGGGTGCTCACCGGCGGCGAGGGATGCGGGCGGAAGCAGCAGGTCGCCGGCGCCCGCTGTTGCCCCCGGGACGGAGATCGGCGCTGGTCGGCACCGGCGGGGAGCGAACTGGCGCGGAGAGACGGGGGAGCCGAGGCTGGGAAAGGAAGGGGAGAGAGATGGAATAAGTTCACTTTAGGTCCCTCGTCTTGACGGCGAGTTCAAATTACAGTCCCTCGTCTTGATGGCGAGTTCAAATTTCATCCTCGAACCGACGAACCGTAATACAGATATAACATGTCCCTTAATTTCTAAAACCAGTGTAATCGAGGTCCTAAACAGTGTAGTGTCTAGTTTGGCTGACGTGAAAAGTATGCCTCGTATGTCAGGCATAATTTTTCTTCCTTCAACCTTCCCTCTTTTTCTCCTTTGCTCCCCATCTCTCCTCTCTCCTTTGTTCCCCATTGCTCTCGGGGCAACAAGATGAGATTGACATCGAGTTGTTGAGGACAGTATTGGGGGAACCGTGGACACTACAGACAAACGTATACATGCACAGCACTGGCGACGATGCCATCATTGAGAGGGAGATGCGCTTTCCACCTCTGGTTCGATCCTACCGTTGACTTCCACCACTACGCCATCCTCTAGAATCCTGACCAGATCGTCTTCCTCGTCGACGACGTCCCTGTTCGCCGCTACCCCGCGGCCACACCAACTTCCCTGACTGATGGATGTGGGCCTACTACTCCATCTGGGACACCTCCAATTGGGCCACCGACGGCGGGCAAGTTCGACTACCACTATCAACCCTTCGTCTTGTGCTACAAAGACCTCAAGATCACCGTCATGCGAGGCCGACGCGTCAACAAGCTGCCTACCCATGCTGCCATTACCGTCAGGCGCCACCAGGCTCAGCACTTGGCAAAACGCCGCCATGAGCATCCATGGTCTACTACTACTACCTCGACACCTCAATGAATGGGTCTAGTGTGAAGCATGTGCTCAAGCTCAGCGAATTCGACAAAAACCAGGACTTCTACACGGTGGGACGGTATGACCCCGAGAAGGTCGCACTTCATGGCGTTGACATCATTGCGGTCCATGGCGGTGACACAATCGCAGAGCCCTTGGATGCACACGGTAAGCTTACGATGCACGAGCGCACGGTCTCGCGGTACCAGACGGCACCCTACAGTCGCCACATCGGACCTGGAAGCTTTCCGTTCCGAAGCACGCCATCGAAGAGTAGCTTGAGATGGTCAAGGTCACAGAGGCACCGTGGCGGGCTTGTCGGACCAGACATGATGCTGGAGCTATCGTCGTAGATGGAGTCTGCACAAGAGCTTCGGGGCCGCGCGCTCCTCGTGCTACGATGGTATTGGGATGTGGTGTTAATGCTCTGCAATTACATCCCCAATTGTGGCAAGACGTAGGTACACGAAGAAATTTTGGGGATTGATGTCAGCTTGGATCTCCTACGAGCAAATTGAGCCAACAAATTGGAACAACCCCGCGATGGTTCATGAGTGGTGGACAGGTCTAGCCTCCACAACTGGGGTGCCAAAGAAAGGCTTGCGCAGCTTTATCCTTCTGACGTCATGGGAGATTTGGAAGGAGCGAAATCAACGAGTGTTCTGACACAAAGAACTCTCGGCAAAAAGCCTGATCGCAAAGATCACAGAGGAGGCCAAAACTTGGGCCATGGCAGGAGTGAAAGGACTGTGTAACATAGTGCCTTAGAGCCCTCTTTTTCTCTTTACATGTATAGGGATACACCGTACAGTTATTTTTTGCTATATTCAATGAAATTGGCACAATCTAAGTGCCGATTCGTTCAAAAAAAAATTAAATTTATCTGATTCCTGATGTGGAAATCATCAATGTGTGGTTACTTGGTTCTTGGCCAAGCTTGCTTCCACCTAGGGCTGATCAAGGACGTCACGGCGCTTCTCCATAACTTCAGGGACCGGACACCATGGGACACCGCAAGCTTACCACGCACAGCCAAGGGGCCTTCGTGGCCATGTTGCCACTAGTGAGGCGTGTAACATCGATTACTCGTGGTCTCCTCGGCACGATTTATGCCTCCATCCTTGGGGAGAGATGGAAAAGAGAGGAAAGAGGAAGAAAGGAGAGTCACTGGGATGTGGGTCTCACCTGCTGACTTAGCAAATCAACCATGGTCAATCTACAACATCAGCAAAAATTCCTTACGAGCCGGCTGAAGTAAAGGAAGTCCGAAAAACGTCCATTTCTCTTTCCGATTATATGGCAGACACACGTGCATACACACCATTACACATGCAACTCCACGTCCATTTTGACTCCTCGACGATAGGTT
Organism: Oryza officinalis; assembly: GCA_008326285.1. NCBI lineage: Eukaryota > Viridiplantae > Streptophyta > Magnoliopsida > Poales > Poaceae > Oryza > Oryza officinalis. Next base: position 9,200,981 of record BDMV01000004.1, on the reverse strand, counting down.
GGATCTGATTCGTATGCTCAACCATAAAAACAGGTTATAATGACTCCCTTAACTGTAGAAACCGGATCAATTTAACTTTGATTAAATTGCAGCGGTGGTACACAAACTTGTTCATTATGTAGGTGCAATTTAGTACATGAATGCTTCATTTGGTGCACGAATTTGTCTAATTTGTGTGAATCAAAATCAATATGACTTGGCAAAGTTAATTTTACCAAGTTGATTTTGATTAGGATATGACGTGCACACATCTAGTGAGTATGAATAAGACCTGTTATATTTATAAACTTGGTCTTTACTTTCCTTCATTATTGAAATGATGAATTTCATATCTTTCCATCACTTGTATCGTAGCTCGGTTTTCATATATTTCTCTACAATCACTATGCCTCTATTTTTTTATTGAACAATCACTATGCCTCTATTTTTTTATTGAACAGATGTATGTCTAAAACAACAACCTTCTTATATATATATATTTACGTATTATCCTAATATTCAGCTAAATCAACAAGATTATCCATTTAATATCATTTTCACCCTGGTCTGCACGCACTAGACAAATTCATGTGCTATATTACATCCACCTGACAACGTATATCATCAATGTACCTTTTAACTTTCCTAGGTGGTTTTGATGGTGATTTTATCCTACATAGTGTTTACATGTCACTTTCACTTGTGAACAAGTAGTGCCTACGTGGCTATTACAGCCATTCAAATCCTGAAAAAATCTTTATTTGATCTTTTCTTCAACTACAAATGTGTATATATCCCAAAAAATATGTAGAGCAAACTACATATGCAGTAGAAACCTAAAAAACTACCATTGGATCTAAAAATAGATGTCTGAGATTTATCACGTCGCCATAAATTTTTTACTCGTGATTGAATATGAGAGTAAAATTTTTTACTCTAGGTGATGTTCACAACTACAGAAACGGTTTTTCCGTGCAGGCCGAAAGACATCTTCCCATGCGGAAGGCCTGCCCGCACGCGCGAGAAAGTCTGGGAAAAGACCATTTTCGCGTGTGGGCGGCCCAACCGCACGGGAAGATCGATTATCCCGTGCGGTTAGGTTAAGTGACCCGCACGGGAAGATCCATTATCCCGTGTGAGCCTCTTAAGCCGACCGCACGGGATAATCGATCTTCTCGTGCGGTTCTTTAAGTGGACCGCATGGGAAGATTGATCTACCCATTATTTTATGTGCATATAAAATATTATTTTTTGTGCATATATTATTTTATGTGCATATATTGGCTTATCTCTCCCTCCCTCCTCTCTCTCCGTCTCTCTCTCAGTAATAGTATATATACACATCGCACGTATTAAGAATTAAACGTAATTAATTATTTTTTCATGGAATTAAGATATTAAATTGTACGCATGCATCACATATATACATATCATCGCGTCTCGCAATTTACAAAAGTTCGAAAAACCACATAAAATATATACTTATTTAGAAATGTTTGTACTAGCTAGTATACATATGTTCTTTTTCCCACTCTCTAAGTCGTTTGAAGGCATCCCCCGTCGCAAGCTGGCTCTCCGGATCGTAGAAATCGCCCAAATGGTTGCAGACATCGCGGCGGATGAAGCGGCAAATATCTGCACACAAGTTTAGTATGGTTCGATCGTCGAACCGGTTCGCTACAACTGGAACGGACGGGATCTGTTTAAGAAGAAAATATTTTCTCTGGACTTACTTCTTCAAGCTTTGTAGTGTATCTCCCATTGAGTCTAAGCATCTCGCATACGTAGTATCCGCATAAATTAGTCTGTGGTGGTTGCTTAAAACACTATGTTGAATAAAATTGTATACATCAATATTTTGAGTGAAACAAGTATATATAAGAAATGTCGGAATAACGGAGATGTAATTACCGGCCATCTTGTCTTCACGAGAAGTTTCTTCTTTCGTGGATTATTGATTGGTCCACCATGGTCTACGTAATATTTGTGTGCTCTATAAAGACAAAATAATTGTTTGAGTCAATTATTTGTCTTTGAGAGTACAACAGCCAATATTTAGTAAATGGTGCATAACAGGACTTACAAATTTAATATAATGAGAAACTATGTAAATGTTTCCTCGCCATAGTGTGCCGAATCCAGCACTACGGCCAAGTGGTTCCGCGGATATACCAGAAAAAGTATGTAGTGATCGCTGCAAAGAAGATATGTTAATTGCAGGTGATATCGTACTAAAATATCAGTAGTACAGAAGAATATTACGTACCGCAGCGCATAAGGGACCAAGAGGACAGTTTTGTCTTTGTGCGCGACCATCGCTCTGCCCAAGTACAGTGCTACGCTGACCATCTTTTTCTTGTGCATTTTTTCGACGATCTCTTTTTTCTCGGACGTCGTTTTACCTTTGAGCTCAGCGGAATCTGCACGAATATTCACCATGTGTTCCGTCCAGCAAACCCTTGCTGGGTTGATGTATCCTACTGGATGGTTGGCCTTTTCGGCGGCGTGGAATTGCATCCTAAGTAATAAAGCGGGTAATTTATCAGAAGTTAGTTAGCAAATGAATTCATTTATGACATTAAATACGATTGACTTACAGGCAAAACGCAGCAATGAGATTTATATCCAATTTATCCAGCTTGAATAATGCGTGAAGGTCGTTGAAATCGATTACCAGCATCCCATTTGGTCCACTGGTGAAAGCGTTATCCGGGACCTTCACAATAATCATGCCCAGGCTCTTTTTAGACGCCTTCAGATACCAGTCATGCATCAGCCTCATTTCCCAAGGCAGACCCTCCATGACGTGCAGCGGCAGGAACGGCCTCCCGAACGCGTACTTTGCTGGCACTTCATCGGAAGTTCAGTTTTGCAGGTCCTCCATTTGATTTTTCACCGATTTTTGTGAATCCGACAACTGTGGAGTTTCATCCTGCTTCTTGTCAGTCGGCGCTCCCCCCTGAAAGCCTGGAACACTAACCTTTCCTCGTATACGGCCATTTTTTTCTTACCATAAGTTGACCTAATCATTGTTGGGATAAGCCGACGAGGTTCAAGGTTGGTCGGACTTGGAAGACTTGTGCTTCTCAGAAGAGGTCTTTCAGGTAGCGCCAATGCTGACTGTGGTGTCGGAGGAGGTTGTTCTGCGTGGACTTCAGGGGCTGACAGATGTGGCGAACCTGGACCTTCTGGTTTAGGGGAGGAGGGAGGTGGGGAGGCAAGCCGATTAGGTGGCGAATCTTGCCCTGGTGGAGAAGGCGGTGCAGACGCAGCAGCAATCTTTGGAGCCGGCAGGTGTGGGGTTGAAGGCGATGGACCGACCAGCAGGATTTCTCGTCGATGCCATAGTATAAACTGATTCAACGCATCCCTAAGCAATTGTATCCCTTCCAGTGTTGGAATATCTATCTCTAAACTAGTATGCTCTGCATGCACCTTGGCCACTTGCACCCTTGCATATTCTTCAGCGATTTGACGCCCTGGTATTGCAAGTCCTGTACCCACCTCCTTTCTCTTGCCGGCCCTTCCTATCGGCACGAGCAGGCTGCACGGCGTCAGGGCAGTTATGTTATCTACTGGATAAGGTGCGGTGTCTACTGACTTGACACTGTTTGGCACCTGTACTGTGGGTTCTTCGGATTGCTGGAACAAGTTTGGGAAGACTTGACGATTTTGAGCAACAAGAGAGTAGAAATGTTGTTCAACTTGTTTTGCTATCTTTTCTTCCAATTTCTGTTTGTACCTGTCCCGTTTCTTGTAACCCGTAGCTTCCTCTGGAAACCCTTCCTTCCAGCTCGTCCTTGACGATAGACCCCTTACTCGTCCGGAATGTTCAGGGTTGCCTAATGTAGTTGTTAGTTGATCATTTTCCCTCTTGGCAATGAATTCCCCTGTTTTCTCTTTTTCCGCAATGTCCTTCAGACTACTGGTCACACGCTTGATATCCGGATCCTCGAAACGGATCTCTCCCTCGTCGGTGACTTGCCCCGTGCTCCATGCCCAAACCCAGTTTTTACTTCTTTCCTTCCGTGCTCTACAAGCAGGGGCTTACCTTGGGCCGCAAACTTTTCTTCAGTTGCTCGCCACTTCTCTACGTGGCCATCGTAGCCGCTCGAGCCCAACCGGTGCGGGTATTGTTCCTTTTAGCTAGATCGTACATCTTTTTCCTCCGCGCTAAGGCTTCCGGGCTTGTCATCTTTGCCACGAAGGTGTCCCATTTGGCGGGCGTAATACCACCGTAGTCGGCGAATGGAGTCTTGTTCTTTTGCACGTAGTGAGTGTTCATGTCCGATTTCCACTGCCTCCACCGATGCGCCATCGTTTTTAGGGCAAACTCTTTTCCCAGAGCCTCTGAACCAGGCGGATATACAAGCCACTTCTGCAACTCGTTCCACATGAAGTTCTTCATGTTGTCATCCACCTGCTTCCAGGAATCTACATTTAAAGGGCCGTGGGTTCTGGCCATTACACCGCAGGTGGTGCTGAATTTTGTCATTGCTACCTTGGCCTCTACTGGCTTCCCATCCTGGTTCAGAGAGGTGATATAGTATGTCTCCTTGGGGGTTTGGGTCTTACTTCTCTTAGCACGTCTTCTCTTTTGACCGGGCGTTTCTCCGGTGTCGGTTTCTACCGGACCGGACGTTGCCGTGTCCGTCTCGCCTTCGGCTATGACGGCAGACTTGGCAGCCTTTCTTTTTGACTGGCGTCTTGTTTTCATTTGTTCGTACATCAGAAAAAGTTAAACGCGACTGAGAGGGAGACGGATTAGTTTATAACACTACGGCTCAACTTACTGCTTGCTCCATAGGGATGTAGTCGGGGTCTTCTTCAACCGGTGGTGCTGGTGTAACTTCGATATGGCACATCAGATCGCTTGGTGTCTGCCATGTGCCTTCGCTCGAAACCTCTTGCGTTGGTTCGATGTTGGGTGTATCGAAGGGAGCTTTCTCGTTCGACATTTGATCTACGGTTGGTCGTAACACAATTAATTCTAAATCATGGGAGTTTTAGAGAGAGAAAACTTTGGTAGAGATCGAAATTGACATATTAAAAAAAATGACCATGCAAAAGGTTTGAGTAAAAAAAACTGAAACATTTATTTTGAGTCAGCAGGGGTCAATTGCATCAATAAATTAATATAATTGACAATATGCTATAAACTGGTGATGGTACAATTAAGTACCTAAAAAGGCAAAATTTGAATTGGAGCGCACCATGGTGCAATTAAGTACCTACGGCACGCAATCAAGTATGCATCTTGGAGATCGACTTGGAGCGCACCATGCATTGCATACACACACTATTGTTCATCCATACAGCAAGTAGCAAAGCAAAGTAAAATCTAACCCTTGTGGGCATTTCGTCGAACAGTTGATGAGGAGGCATTCAACATAAAAAATTCATCAACCTAAATCATCCATCGATTCACGGCATTCAACGCATCCATCCATTCATGGCATTCAACACATCCATCCATTCACGGCAATCATCCATCCATTCAACAACACATCCATCCATTCATCTCACCTTTAGTGGTGAGGAGGGACGGCGGCGGTGGAGCGGCAGCGGCGGAGGAGGCGTCGTGGTCGGCGGTCGGGCGGTCGGCGCGGGCGGTGGGAGGTGGCGTCGGTGAGGCCGGCGGCATCGGGGAGCGGCGGCGGTCGGCACTCGGCATCGGGCTCGGTTGGTGAGGGCGGCGCGCGGGGCGATGGGAGGAGGCGGCGGTGAGGCGGTCGGTGAGGCCGGCGTCCGGCGGCGAGAGAGAGTGATGGGCGTATGGGGAAGGGCGGTGCGGGATGGGTGGCTAGTGGTGGTCGGCGGTCGGCGGTCGGCGGTCGGCGCGAGATTTGGGCAGCCTGGCGGCACGGGTGTAGGGTTTCGCCTGGACTTAGAAATTTTCGGCACCCGCGCGTACCTTATATAGGCGGAGATCATCTCGTGCGGGCGGCTTAAGCGTCCGCATGGAAATATAGTCTTTCCGTGCGGGCCGTGTAATCCGCCCGCACGGAAAGACTATATTTCCGTGCGGGCCGTTTAAGCCGCCTGCACGGAAAGATGGTTTTTCCGTGCGGGCTCTTAAGCCGCCCGCACGGGATAATTGCCGCCCTTATATTAAAACTATAAAACTAAAAAAAATATGAATGCACATAAAATATTAATTAACATATTAATCATCCACACAAATACCATAACTTTGATATAAAACCACACATTCACTGGTAACACCATAAGTTTGATATGTATACATTCGCTCGCAAAAACATATTATACACAAAAAAAACAAACTAGCGTTTCACAATTTTTGGATTAACATCCTTCCGCACGGATGTAAACTTTGATTTGTCGAGGACACTCTCAATGCGTTTCATCCGCGTAGGAAGATCTGTGAATAACTCAATGGCGTCGTATTGATTATAATCGCGTGCGTCTTGAATGTTGTAAATACCAATGATGTGTTGGTTGCCCGATACAATAATGTCCATCTTTTCATCTGAAGGATCCTTCACATGAAAAACCTGTGCAACACTCTCGGCAAGGACCCATGGATCATCCTTATGTCCAATTTTACTCCGTTCAGCACACGTAAATCCAAATTTATCTACCATGCTGTCTTTCACCAATTAGCATCTGAGAACAGGAATCTGAATGTTTAAACCGTAGTCAAGTTCCCATATTTCTTGTATGATCCCGTAGTAAGACTTGTTCTACCCTGTTGCGTCCAACGCTTCGACACGAACCCCACTGTTCTGCGCTGAGCTTTTCCTATCTTTGCTGTTTGTGTAAAAAGAATATCTGCCGATGTCATACCCTTGCCATGAGGTCACAAGGCTTGTGGGGCCAGCTGCAAGTCTTTCTATCATTTTTTCCTTGATTGATTCTCCACACGGTAGCTTTTGATCCTTCAGCCACTGGGGAAAAGTGCGCTTCTGTTCTTTCGAAACCCAATCGTCGAATCGCCCAGGATTGCATGCTCTGATCTCGGAAGTGTGTTGCTCAATGTAGGGCGCAACGATGGCGAGTTGTTGAAGAATACTACTGTGTGCATCTGATACCGCTTTGTAATCGTTGTCGTAGAAGCATTTTCTTCTCACAGTACCCTTCTCAAATAACCTTCCATCATGTCAAGGCACCGGTGTCCCAATGGGGTTGACATCTCTCATATAATCTAGGCAACACTCGACAACATCCTCAGTTGTGTAACCCTCTATCATCGAGCCCTCCGGATGAGCACGATTACGGACATACCCTTTCAGAACAGCCATGTATCGCTCGTACGCCCACATTTGATGTAGGTATAGAGGACCAAGTTCAATAATTTGAGGGACAATGTGAACAATGAGATGTTCCATCATGTCCCAGTACATGGAGGAAAAAACATCTCTAGCTGGCAAGCTGTCTCGACTGCGAATTTCTGAAGAGGTCCTAATTCTTCTGGATCAAAAACTTTCTGTGAAACTCGATTAAAAAAATAACACAGCTTTGTTATCACTACCTTGGTGTGCACTAGTTTCACCGCCCTTATAGCGATAGGGAGGAATACCGTAAGCATCTTATGGCAGTCGTGAGCGTTGTATCCAGAAATCGACAAATCTTTCATTGATACTAGTTTTCGGATATTCGATGAGAATCCAGTCGGCACTTTCAATCCACGAAGACATTTACAGAAAGCTTTTTTCTCTTCTAGTGACATTGAGTAGCATGCCGGTGGAATCTCAATCTTACCATTCGTTAGCTCTATCGGGTGGTGATCTTTCCTTATGCCCAAATTGACCAGGTCGTTACGTGACTTCAACCCATCCTTTGTTTTACTTGGGATGTCAAGTAAAGTCCCGATGGTGCTATCAAACATGTTTTTCTCGAGGTGCATGACATCGATGGCATGACGAATCTCCAGGTCTTTCCAGTACGTCAGGTACTTGAAAAAGATTGAATGTTTCTTGAAGGGCAGCGTGTTTTCTACCACTTCTTTCTTCCTCTTGCCTAAAGCTGTCTTTCCCTTGCCGAACACGACCTTTATGTTCTTTGTCAGTTTGAACACCGTGAAACCATCCTTTGCTTCGGGGGCAGTACCTTCCTCAACAGTTTTGTCAAAAAAGGTAGCCATCGCACGATACCTATGCTTCTGTGGTAAGAAACGACGATGACGCATGTAAACTAACTTTTTTGACGAGGTCAGGTATATGTACGATGTGTTGTCCAGACATATAAGACATTCGGTCTTTCCTTTAATCTGTCCTGAGAGGGAAAAATTTGCTGGTAGATCGTTTATAGTAACGAATATGATAGCACGCAGAGTAAAATACTCCTGTCGGTACGCATCAAACAATCATAGACCCTCTTCCCACATTTCTTGCATATCCTCCATCAAAGGTTCAAGAAACACATCTAGATCGATGCCAGGCTGTTTTGGCCCTTGTATAAGGATAGTCAACAAAATATACTTTCGCTTCTGACATAACCATGTCGGAAGGTTATACATGGTGAGCAGAACAGGCCAAGTGCTGTGCGAGCTGCTTAGGTCACCAAACGGATTTATTCCATCCGTGCTCAACGCAAACTTTACATTTCTCGGATCATTTGGAAATTCTGGGTGCTTCGAACCAAAGTTTCTCCATTGTCGAGCATCGGTGGGGTGTCGAATCATACCATCAGTTTTCCGACCCTCTTGATGCCATCTCATCAACTCGACGTCGGCGGGGTTCGAGAACAATCGCTTCATGCGATCTTTCACTGGCAAGTACCACATCACCATGGCCGGAATCTTTTTTCCTGGCTCGACCAATGCATTTGGTTCGACAACATCACTATCGGTGGCACTGTTATCCTTTTTGTACCTACTCGCCCCACAAGTTGGACACTTGTCCAAGTCAGCGTATTCATTGTGATAAAGTACACAGTGATTAATACATGCATGGATCTTTTCCACACCAAGTGATAATGGACATATCAGTTTCTTGGCTTGGTAGGTGTTAGCTGGCAACAAGTTAGGCTTAGGAAGTATAGCCCTCAGGAGACCCATCAAGTTGTTGAAACTAGTATCAGACCATCCGTGCCTGGCCTTAAATCTAAGAAGTTCTAGCACCGACCGCAACACTGTATACTCCATGTCACATCCCTTTGATTGATCGTACAAAAGATCTTTCGCTGATTTCTACAACGCCTTCCAATTGTTTAAATCTCTTGCTTTCTTTGTTAGGACCTCTGGTTCAGCGTGCTGCAACATATTCTCAAGATCAAGTTCAATATCAACCTCTGCGGCGTTAAAACTAGAGCCGCCAAAATCACCAGTCATTTGACGGGACATGTCCTCAATTATAAAATTCTCTGCCTGATCGAACCAAATATCACGAATCTCTATAGGAGGGGTGACTTCCTCATGATAAGTCCAAACTGTGTATTTCTCCACAAATCCACGCTGAATTATGTGTCCCAGAATTACATTCGGATCTTTCCACATCTTCTGATTCTTGCAATCTACGCAAGGACAAAAAATATCCTTTCTATTCTCCCTCAAAGCGTGTGCCTTAGCCTTATCAATAAATTTTGATGCTTCTCTCATGAACACCAGATGAGTTCTCCGTGTCTCATACATCCATGTCCGATCCATCTAAAATATTCACATCATTAATTAATATTATATTGCCGGTGTTTTCCAAATAAACAAATTAAACTTAAATCCTACTTTTTAACTAAAACCTCATTCACAGCAAATAATAATACTGAGACAATATTAGCTACCAAAAATTGGTTCAATCAAAAAAACAAAATATTTGAACTACAAATTACAAACATAGCACATAATAACAATTCACACAAGTTTACATATCTTCGCATTCAACCAATGAAATTTTACAAAAACGGAAGCAAATGAAGGAGATGATCAAACACATTACCTTTTATATTGATTTCAATCGAAGATTTCAACTCTAAAACCTCCCACCAAAAGAAAATGTTTATTTCTGGAGAGAGAAACCGAGTTAAAAAAATTCAAATATCTTCACATTAAACCAATAAAAATTTTTGAAAATGGAAGCAAATGAAAGAGAAGTACAAGCATGGTACCTTTTGTATTGATTCCAATTGAAAAATTAAAGTTGAAAACCTTCCCCCCTATAATTGCCTTTTTTTGAGAGAGAAACACCAGGATCAAAGTGACACTGTCAGGGGTGGGAGCTGCTTTATGGTGCATCATCGCGTGCGGTCCACCTAACGGACCGCACGGGATAACGCATTATCCCGTGTGGGTTCTTAAGAGGACCGCACGGGATAACACATTATCCCATGCGGTCGGCTTAAGCGACCGCACGGGATACGGGATATTATCCCGTGCGGGCCGCTTAAGCCGACTGCACGGGATAACACATTATCCCATGCAGGCCACTTAAGCGGACCGCACGGGATAACGCATTATCCCGTGTAGGGCAACAACCGGCCCCGTCGGGACCGGTCTTTTCAGGCTGTTGGCGCAGAATTTGGACCCGTCCAGCAACCAAACGGGTTCCGCATTACCACGGCGGCCTGGGAGATCTGCTTAACTCCAGTGCAGGTCCAAATTGGCTTGCCTAGTCGTGCGCAGAGCATGCCAGTTGATTTGATCTGCAATCAACAAGAAACAAGTAAACCATATCAGAAAACAATGGTCGATCGGCCGATAGGCCGATGTCACATTGTTATAGCCCAGCCGATAGGGCAAAGCTGTATCGGCTTACTTGATATAATAAGCAAATTGACAAGATCTAATTTCATCGGCCTATGCTAAAAGCGTGTGACAGATTAATGAAATTAGCCGATGAGGATTTCATGAGAATAACTACACTAGCTATTACTGTAGTGTAAACTTATACAAGTCAATCGGCTAACACAAATACACCAACCACAAAGAAGTCTTTAAAAACACTCTGTGACCGATATGTTTATATTCGTCGATCCACATGTATAAGTGGCAAACACATGTAAAAACCTAAATAATCACATGCATTAGATAAGACCGGCTGAAACCCCGGCGCTATCCTTAATTACAATCGAAAGCAGGCCCCATGGGCGATCACGACCCAACTTGGCTAATCAATGCCGAGACGGACAGAATCCCCTTTAGGCAAGCCAAGCCCAATGTTTCTTCCTGAAAACATACCTTCAGGTCCTGGCCATCGAAACTTAACGGATACAGAACCTGGCATAAGAGGATTGCTGCTGTCAAACAAGTCCACTGGGACGAGATTGGGATCGGCCAATGCATCACTCTGTCCTTGGCCGATACCAAGAAGAATGAACCACTTATGTCAGCTGCCAGCTACTTCTGGTCCAGTACCTTGAACGCCTTTATGTTCAAACAAGGTCCGATGACTCCCACCCTGATCGACGTCAAGATACTAACAGGGTTGGACATTGATTCCGAGATCAACCCCTTCAGCCTCCTGATACATAGCAGCCACAAGTTGAAGACCAAAAAGATTGGAGGTTGGTCTGGGTTCATCTTTGAACACATGGAACAGGGATCGGTCTCAGAACGAGAACATGTAGCCTTCCTGACATTATGGTTGGAGAGATTTGTCTTTTGTGGATCGACCTGCGGCCCCACTACAAACTGTCAACACTTGGCTCAGGCTTTGGTCGACAAGAAACAAATCCCCTTGGGCCGATACCTTTTGGGAGCTGTCTATCGGCTGCTTCATGCCTCCACACAAGATTTGATATTAAAACAAACTGTGGCCCATGGAGGACCATGGTGGTTCATTCAGCTCTGGCTCACCATCCACACCAACCCCATGGTCAATCGGCCTCCGTTATCGGACTCCTGCTTCCCCTCCAAATATGCTGATCATGAAGACCCCAGGACCAGAAGATGCATGTCCTATGGGGAAGCAGCTTCTGTCTACCCAGGCGCAGACCAATCGGCCGAGGACATGGCTACATGGTTCATCCGCTTCTTCACCGGCCCTCCATCGGCCAGGATGGAAATGTTTGTCTACACATCGGACCGAGATTTCGAACTCCCTGACGATCTTCAACTGAGTTTGATAAATGATGATTCAGAGTCAAGGGAATTGTTCATGATCGGCCTCACCCCATGCCTGCTCCCAGTAGGCCTATTTCAAGGAAGAAGCACTAGCCTGTCTTACGAATTTTATAATCCAATGGTGGCCGCTAGACAGTGTGGGCTTGGACAGCTTCCTGTGAGTTTGCATCTTCATAAACTCCTAGAGAGCAGAGGCAAGGTTCCATCGGCGCTGGTCATGAGCAAAGCGCTGGAAATCGAACTCCCAAATCTCGGCGATTGTGACCGATTGCATCTGAGCGCCTTTGTTCACATCAGTTTTTCAAACATGGTGGCAAGAGTGGGCTGCTCATATTTTCCACCAATCGGCCAGATTCTATGTGACGGACCTTATCAAAAACATCAGCCCTCAGGTCTCCGATGGTCCGATTCCAGCTGTGAGCAACAGTGGGCGAGAAATCTTTTATCATCAAGCCCTAGCCCCGTCAGGATCAACTGTCATGGAGTCAATCATCGGCCAAACCGCCCCAAAGCTGGCGTCACTTCTCCAAGGTCCGATGCCCAAAGAAAACCCCAAGAGGAAAGCGCGAGCCAAAAGCAAATCGCAGAAAGCTAGCAAGAAGGCTAAAACCGATGACCAGGCCGATGCCGAAGAGCTAGACCCCTCCTTGGAAGAATTCCTTGATGAACAAACGATGGAGGAGGAAGTTGATGCGGCGGTGGCCGATGCACATGAAGAAGAGAACCCATCGGCCGAAACTACCAAGGAGCCATCGGCCGAAGCTACTGAGATCCCGCTAGCCGATGACCAAGGCGATGCCCCCCAACCAAAGAGGACCAGACATGCAGTTCGCAAGGTCAATATAATCCCTTCTTTGCGCTTACATAATCCCCTTGTAATGTCATACTTTAACTTCATATCCTCTTCAGGCTGCGGCGTCGTCTATATTGAAGGAGAGAACTCGATCGGCCCCTTTACCCAGAACCAAGAAAGCCACTCTACAACGGCGCGAACGAGCCAAGGCACGATTGAGGACTCCTTCTCCTTCTCCACCACCCTCTCTGACTGTCTCGGTAAGAGTTAATTTTCGTATTATCTTGCTATTTACATAACCCTATTTACCAATTTCTTGCTTTTTCAGCCTAGGGCTCCATCACCTTCACCACATCGGCCAACCCCCTCGCCTACTACCTCAACACAGCAAAGGGAGGCCGATGCAAGCAACACCGATGCTCCAACACAGGTAACCATGATTACTCTGATCCCCTTTCTGCCGGTCCCTGTTTAACGAGGCTAACCTTGACCCATATTGATATTTGCAGACTCTAGCCGATATGTTTTCTTTTGATATCGGCCAGTTTCTTGATGATGAGGACAAGGAGCCACCCACCACAGCTGGGGCGTCAATTTCTGATGATCTGAAGAATCGGCTGACCGACATCGCCAATCGGCTGGAGTCCTCTTTGGAGTACTTGGTGGAAGATTGCACCCCCATCAGGGTTAGGGTACAAGAAATTCAGGATGAACTGCCCGAAGACCTGATGGAGATTCTAACACCGGCCATCTTCTTGGAGCAATACCGATTCAAGCTTAACAAGGCAAGAGAAAGACTCGCAGAGCGACGAGAGCGTGAGCAACTGGAATCGGCCCTGTCCGCTAGCAGGGCTCAAGTTAATGCCGACAAGACCAAGTTGGACGAGCTAGTGGTGGAGCCAATTGTCTTGAAGCACAAACTTGAAGAACTCCGTCGTCTCGAAGCAGAGCTAGAATCGAAGCTGGAAGCCACGCGCCACGAAATCCAAGAAGTTGAAGCCGGGATAGCTGCATCACCCAAGGCTATCGAAGACCAGACGGCAAAGCTCAAGGCATCGGCCAAGTATCTTGCCACCCTGAGTAAGTCATTGAAGCCAATCCCAGGGTCGACGACCGATGACGCCCAAGCTATAGAAGACATCGAACAGATTCGCCGTAGAGCCATTGCAGCTATTGCAGACTTCATAGGGTGATGCAACCTAATTTTCTTTTTACCGTGTAAATACAAACCTTATCGGCCACGCAGCCGAATTTGATCTGAAAATTCCAGTGTGAAAATTGTTTCTGAAATCCATCCTGCAAACAGATGTCCCTTTACCAATCAATCTCATCGGCCAGAAAGCCGAATTCGATCTTACTCTGAAGAAGAAAATTCCTTAAAAAATTCCATCATGCAAACAGATGTCCCTTTACCAATCAATCTCATCGGCCAGAAAGCCGAATTCGATCTTACTCTGAAGAAGAAGATTCCTTAAAAAATTCCGAAGAAAATTCCTTAAAAAATTCCGCGCTTGTATATATATATGCCCCCCAAATTTTAGAAGATGAGGGCTCATGTTGTAAAATTTGAACTAAGGGCGATATTATGTATCGGCCATCTAAAGACGATGCATAACACATCGGCTGTAATCATAAATCGGCTGGAGGGCCGATCATGAGTCGATCCAGACGCTAGGAAAATATTTCTTCAAGTACTTGCCATTAAGAGCTCGTCCATAAATCTCGCCATCCAACCCCTTGAGCAAATAAGCATTGCGAGGAACACAGCGATGAATTTGAAAAGGTCCTTCCCAATTAGGTGACCACTTGCCGAATTTATTATCTCTGGGACCAATCGGCATTATTAATTTCCATACAAGATCCCCTTCTTCAAACGACTTGGTGATAACTTTTTTGTTGTAATGACGAGCCACTCTATCTTTATCACGTTTGATCTTCTCTAAGGCCCGTAATCGGACATGCGCCAAATCGTCTAACTCATCTACCATAAGATTATGGTACTCATTGGCTGTCAAGTCGTCTTGCAAAGCAATCCTTCTTGAGTCGATGTTGGTTTCCCACGGCAGCACCGCTTCATGTCCATAAACCAGCTGATACGGAGGCACTTGAATTGCACCATGGCAAGCCATCCGATACGCCCAAAGGGAATCGGCCAGCGTTGTGTGCCATTGCCTCGGCTGTTCGTCGATTTTCCTCTTGATTAACTTGATTAAAGTCTTATTAGAAGCCTCTGCCTGTCCATTAGCTTGCGCGTAGTAAGGAAAAGAATTTAATAATTTAATGCCCGTGCTATCGGCGAACTGGACGAACTCATCGGACACGAAGATTGATCCTTGATCGGTGGTTATCGTCTGAGGTAACCCAAACCGATATATAATATATTCCTTGACAAACTGAATTGCATCTTTGGAATCAACCTTCTTAAGGGGAACGGCCTCAACCCACTTTGTGAAGTAATCTGTAGCCACCAAGATATATTTGTGTCCCTTGCTCGATGGCGGGTTAATCTGGCCGATCATATCTATTCCCCATCCATGAAACGGCCATGGCTTTATGATTGGATGCATAGCCGATGCCGGTGCTCTTTGAATTGCTCCAAACTTCTGACAATCCTGACATCCTTTATAATACTTGAAACAATCCTTTAGCATGGTTGGCCAAAAATATCCAATGCGTTTCAACAACCATCTCATTTTATGGGCCGATTGATGTGTTCCACAAATCCCTTCATGGACCTCGCTCATAACGACTTTGGCCTCCTCAGGACCTAGGCACTTGAGCAAGACACCATCAATCGTCCGATGGTATAAATCATTATCTAACAGGACATACTGCAATACTTTGTATTTCATCTTTCGTGACGCCGATTGGGAAGGATTCTTCAAATAATCAATGATAGCAAATCTCCAATCGTCGGCGTCCACAGCGGCGATTTGAACCCGTAGATCCTTGGCCATCGGCCTGTATCCCGATGCCCCCTGAGCCAGGTCATTGGCCTCGAAGTTTTGCTTCCTGGGTATATGCCTCATTGTCACGATCTTGAATGCCTAAAGCAACACCTTGCACTCTTCATTGTAGACTTTGAGGATGTCATCTTTGCATTCATACTCTCCAGAAAGTTGATTAATTACCAGTTGTGAATCACCAATGATCTCTACGGAATCGGCCTCGACTTCTTGTAATAACTGCAAGCCTTTAAGCACCGCTTCGTACTCTGCTTGATTGTTAGTATAATAAGGCTTGATAGTAAAGGCAAACTCAAAACTTGCCCCCCGAGGGGATATGATAACTAGGACGATACCGCATCCATGTCTGCAGACGGATCCATCAAAATACAATGTCCATGGCACAATATCTGCATATGCAACTGACTCGTCTCTGTGTTGAACAATGAAATCGGCCAGGGCTTGTCCTTTGACTGCTTTGGCCGATTCATATCTGAGATCAAACTCTGTTAAGGCAAAAATCCACTTCCCAATTCTTCCTTTTAACACAGGGGCCGATAACATGTATTTCATCACATCGGCCTTACTTACCACAATACACTCGTTGGAAAGTAAATAATGCCTCAATTTAGTACATGAAAAATATAAGCACAAATATAATTTCTCCACCGGTGTGTACCTTGTCTCAGCGTCTAGCATCCTCCTACTGAGATAAAAAATAGCTCTTTCCTTACCATCAATATCCTGAACCAAGACTGAGCCGATGGATTTCTCATCGGCCGATAGGTACAGTCTGAACAAAACCCCTTTCTGTGGAGGGATTAGAACTAGCGGAGAAGTTAAATACTCGATATCGTCCAGCACCTTCTGCTGCCTATCACCCCATACGAACTCTTCATCCTCTTTTATCTTCAATAACGGAGTGAACGGCTCTATTCTTCCTGACAGGTTCGATATAAAGCGCCGAACAAAATTGATATTGCCGAGCAGAGATTGTAACTTGGTCTTGTTCATCGGAGGTTTGATTTTCTTTATAGCATCGATATTCTTCTGTGTAATCTCGATTCCTCTTTCGTGGACCAAGAAACCCAGGAACTAACCGGCCGATACGCCAAAGGCACACTTGTTAGGGTTCATTTTTAAGCCATACTTCCTCGCTCTTTCAAGTACCTTGCGTAAATCGGCCAAGTGCATATCATATTCTCTTGACTTCACGACGACATCATCAATGTAAACTTCAATCAAAGAGCCGATGAGATCATGAAAAATATAATTCTTGGCCCTCTGATACGTAGCTCCAGCATTCTTCAAACCGAATGTCATGACAACCCATTCATATAGGCCGATTGCCCCTGGGCATCGGAAGGCTGTTTTGTGAACATCTTCTTCGGCCATGAAAATTTGGTTGTAGACTGCGTTCCCATCCATGAAGCTGATAACCTTGTGTCCAGACGCGACATCGACAAGCAAATCGGCCAGAGGCATAGCGTACTCGTCTTTCGGTGTTGCTTTGTTCAAGTTTCTGAAGTCAATACATACCCTAAGCTTGCCATTTTTCTTCACTACTGGAACTATGTTGGAGACCCATTCTGCGTATCGGCAAGGTCTGATGAAGTTGGCATCATAAAGTCGTGTGATCTCTGCCTTGATAGCTTCGTGCATATCGGCCTTGAATCTCCGAGGAGCTTGTTTAAACGGCCGATAGCCTGGTTTGATTGGTAGCCGATGTTTTACAATTGATCAGCTTAATCCTGGCATCTCATGATATTCCCATGCAAAATAATCCATGAATTCTTTCAACAGATTTATAAGATTACTCTTGTATTCCTTTGGCAGGTTAGCACTTACGTACGTCGGCCTAGGCCTATCATCTATCCCTATATCAATCTCTTCAAGTTCATCGGCCGACGTAAAACCGTGTCCCAACTTGCCATCTAGCTCGTCCACCGCATCATCTGTGTAGGGACTAACTTGTTCATCTTCAACGGCGGAAGACACATCTTTGCTAAAGTAACTGCTTGTCTTGATCTTCAATCGTCTCGATGTCGCAGTCAGTTACTTTGAGGAAATCGGCGTCCCAGACTCGTCCGGACAAGCAGTCGATTCCCTCCATCTCCCATACTGCGAGATCGGCATTGGCCACGTGTACTGACCGATCAGCCTGCACGATCACAACCTGGTCCCCTTGCCATTGCATGAGGCATTGGTGCATTGTTGAAGGGACGCAACAATTTGCGTGGATCCAATCCCGTCCCAACAACAAGCTGTAGGAACCCCTTCCGTCGAAGACGAAGAAGGTGGTGGGTATTGTTTTGCTGCCCACAGTGAGTTCCACGTTTTGGACCCCCTTCGTTTCGGACGCGTTGCCACCGAAGTCCTTTAATACCATATTGGTCTTGATAAGGTCTTCAAGTACCTTCCCAAGCTTCCTGAAGGTTGTGTATGGCATTAAATTGATCGCCGCGCCGCCATCGACCAGCATCTTCGTCATCGGCCGCCCATTGATGAATCCCTTGATGTATAACGGTCGCAAGTGTCTGTAGCTGGCGTCAACTGGCTTGTCGAAGATGGCTTGATCTGGTGACAACTGTAGCCCAGCCAAAGATTGTTCATCGTCGGCCACTGCTTCATCGGCCGCCTGCACGCTGTATTCTGCTGGCAGTATAAAAACCATGTTAACAGGCGCCGATGTCGCTCGTTTACCTTTTGAAGCCGCAGAGGCCCGGGCTGTATTGGAGGTGCCCTCATCGGCCGTGACCACCATGGATTTTATCCTCCACTCTTTCTTAGTCTTGGCCGGCCGATGGGTTATTGCCACCTGTTGCTCTTGGATTTGTTCTTTCCTCCTTAGCCTCTGAACCCGCCGTTTTTGTGTCTTAGTGAATACATCGCTTGGGCACCATTGAGGGTTCTGGACCTGTTCCTCGGCTTCGGTCTGTTGCTCTTGGTGCATCAGCCCTAACCACTCATAAACCGATTTTCTTTGCTTGGCCGGCCGATGCGCTTGCCTGCTTGGGCTGCCCTGATAAGAATCTTCTGCACCATTGCATGCAGGGCACTCCTGGATAGATGGCAACCTCATTCCCTCATTCCAGCAGAACCGGAAAAACTCGCAATCCCAATGTGGGTCGTAGGAGTTGTCTTGATCGGCGTAGTCTTGAACTTGTTCTTCCTGCCGCCACTGGTATTTTCTAATCAGGCTCTCAGAGGTCTGATAAGGTCGCTTGCACGTCCGATGGGCACTGCCATCGGCCCTGTCCGCCCACACAATGTTGACTGGGAACGGGTGTCCTTCGATCTTCATCGGCCGCTTGGCATCATCGATTTTAATCCTGCCTTGCTCGATGGCCGATTGAACCTGTTGTCTGAAGATCTTGCATTCATTTGTATGGTGTGAATAAGAGTTGTGCCACTTGCAATATCTCCGTTTCTTGATCTCTTCGGCCGATGGCAATACCTGACCCACTGGCAACTGGATTTGCTTTTCCTACAACAGTAGATCAAATATCTTATCGGCCTTGTTGATGTCGAAGTCATATCTTCCTTGTCGCCCTTCTTGGCCCATTGGCAAGTTGTCGGCTTTCTCATCCGGGCCCACTCGGCCAGGTCGACATCAACATCTTCCTCGTCGTCGTCATCGGAGGCATACTGATAAACTGTGTTGATTTTCTTGACAAACTTCTTTGCCTCCTGGAATCGTTGTTTGTGGGTCGATACCCGTTGTGCTAGCTGAGCTAGGCTGTCAAATTCCTGCGAGGAGAACCTCTCGCGTATCGGCCCTAGCAATCCTTGAAATGCCAAATCGGCCAACTGGGAATCGGTCAAGCTGAGGCTGTAACACCTGTTCCTTATGTCTCTAAACCTCTAGATATACTCTGGGTCCGATTCATCCACTCGTTGCCTGATGGCAGTTAGATCGGACAGTTTCATCTCTTGTACGCCATTGTAGAAATACCTGTGAAACTGTTTCTCCAGATCTATCCATCCTCTGATGGAATTGCAGGGTAAAGATGAAAACCACGTGAATGCAGACCCTGATAAGGATAGAGGGAAAAACCTCACCCTCAACGCCTCGATAGCCGATGCCTCCCCTCACTGTGCTAGGAATCGGCTGACATGCTCGTACGTCGAGACGTTGTCCTGCCCCAAAAACTTGGAGAAGTCCGGTATCTTGTATCGGCCTGGCAATGGCACTCTGTCAAATTCCTCGGGATACGGGTGCCAATACACTGTAGAGTTTTCCTTGGGCTTCAAGCCGAACTGATCTCGCATCACTTCAGCTATCATATCAGCCCAGTATCCTGCGGGCCGATGTGGGAGGTCTTGCTGGTATGATTGCTGCAAGCCCTCTACTTGATACTGCCTGGGGGAGTACGGCTGATAGTGGTGATCAAGATTCTGCGCACCATACTGCCCTGCGGTGTGCTGCTGGTAGCCTTGTGGCACATTGTATGCAGCTTGAGGTGGAGGATTGTTGAACACCGGGGCTTGTGGCTGTCCGGCCGATGGCTGGTGAACAGGAACTTGCTGCATCGGCTCGATCACTGGTTGCTTCCCCTTGGTCCATTGAGCATATTGCTCCTCCGTAATGTGCTGAGGGCTCCCCCCTGTCTGATTGGTGAGGACCAGTGGCAGTGTTGTTGTTGGCTGCGCCGATGGGGGTGGCTTTGGCGCTGTCGGCTGAGCCGTGCTCAGGTCGTTCCTCAGGGTCCGATAGGCAGGGAACTTATTTTCTGGTAAGAAAATCGGTCCCTGAGGCTTGTACTGGTGAATCGACCCATCTAGGATCGATTTGACCGTATTGGTCAATGTGTTCACCAGGATCCCCGATTGGTTGACTAGCGCAGAATGAACTGCGGAGTCAATCCTGTCTTGCAATGTCGGCGCTGCAGTATCTTCAGTCTTGACGGTGTGGTCGTGTGCCGCCGCCGACGTGCCAGCTCCATCTCCAGGACTCGACATAACTACCTTGGATTTTTGGATCAAGGTGCCTTGCCGAGTCCTAGAATATGTTTGCAGGTACATATTCTGGAACTGCTCGACCAGCTTCTCTATCTCAGCCTTTTGCTCTGCGTTGAGCTGGTCGGCGGTCACAGGGACGATGTTCTCCTCGGAAATCTCGACCTGCTTTGACAACTTGAGGAGATTTGTTGTGGTCCCAATGGGCGTGCCAAAAGCGTGTTGGCGTAGAATTTGGACCCGTCCAGCAACCAAACGGGTTCCGCGTTACCACGGCGGCCTAGGAGATCTGCTTAACTCTAGTGTAGGTCCAAATTGGCTTGCCTAGTCGTGCGTAGAGCGTGCCAGTTGATTTGATCTGCAATCAACAAGAAACAAGTAAACCATATCAGAAAACAATGGTCGATTGGCCGATAGGCCGATGTTACATTGTTATAGCCCAGCCGATAGGGCAAAGCTGTATCGGCTTACTTGATATAATAAGCAAATTGACAAGATCTAATTTCATCGGCCTATGCTAAAAGCGTGTGACATATTAATGAAATTAGCCGATGAAGATTTCATGAGGATAACTACACTAGCTATTACTCTAGTGTAAACTTATACAAGTCAATCGGCTAACACAAATACACCAACCACAAAGAAGTCTTTAAAAACACTCTGTGACCAATATGTTTATATTCGTCGATCCACATGTATAAGTGGCAAACACATGCAAAAACCTAAATAATCACATGCATTAGATAAGACCGGCTGAAACCCCGGCGCTATCCTTAATTACAATCGAAAGCAAGCTTCGTGTTAGATCTCGAAACAGGACTAAGGTCGATAGCAACTCAAAGTGTGAATCGAGACTTAACACAAAGAAAATCAAGCCGTCGATTGCTTTTGGGGATGGTAAATGCCTTAGATAATCTAAACGAGTAAACTGATTCGACCGACGTCAACAATAAACCCTAAAGCGAGTTAACTGCCGGCGAGACAGAATCAGAAAACCACATCGAGATTAGCTAACACACGATAATGACGATCACATCATCAGGGCTTAACGTGCCTAAAGCGACACGCTAGCCCTGACGATGCAAATCGTCGGGTACGAGTTCTTACCTTGCTCTTGGGAAGCAAGAACTCGTCAGGAATCAACCTCTTGCGAGGGTTGGCGATGCGCCGAAAAGTAGATTAGTTTGATTGTATGATTGATTGAGAGAGCCTATGTACAAACTATCGGGATATTTATACCCGAGGTTACAACAGAACCCTTGTAGGGCACGATCTTATCTACAACTAACAAACAAGTCCTTGCGGCAGACTTAAGCCACAGATTAGATCTAAACTACTTAATTTACAAGATACAATTGCCTAAAACCGAGCTTTATCTCTATTTGGCAACTTCCTTGAAGCTTATTCCGAGCCCAGACCAAGCCCACATTGACGCTATCAACTCACAACCCATATCGGCCCACGACCAAGCCGAATCCGTATCGGCCGATACGCTCTCTATGGTAACACCTCCCCAGTCCGATACGATTATCAGGTCCGATACGAAGCCTGGTCCGACTCCAACTCAATCCTTCCTCTCTGCTTCGGTTTCCTCTTTTCTTTCCAAGTCGATTACCAAAATCCGTCGTTAACACAGACGCGACCACTTATGGCCCGCCTGGAAACTATTGGGGGCCTCGTCCAGAAAAACCATTTCTGTAGTAGTGGTTGACAAATTTGAAGTATCTATTTTTAGATTCAACGGTAGTTTTCAGATTTCCACAATGTATGTGGTTTGCACTTTATATTTTTTTCATATATCCCACGCTATATATGCATGCTGATAACACCGCGAACGCGAAGAAGCCCTATACGCATGCTGATAACACCACGAACGCGAAGAAGCCCTATACGCATGCTGATAACACCACGAACGCGAAGAAGCCCTAGAATCTGCATGGGCAGAACTGTGAAGCCCTCCAAGCCAATGATGGTGGCCATGTTGCGGTGATCACGTTGTCATCATTCCCTGCTCAACGGCTCGAATCTTTTTTTTAGCTTGTGTCCAATGTTTGTATTTTGCGCACATATATGGCTACGCAAAGTAGTTTTCCTGAACGGTGGCACGCACTTACTGCGTCATCCTATTAGAGCAAGTTTAATATTACAGCTCACTGCCAGCTATCATTTTATTTTAAAGCCAACATATATAATAGATTAGCTATAAGATTATCTTCAATTTTTCTTCCACTCTCTTTTTCTCTCACTTATGCACTTAATATATTTGTTTTGGAGCACATGTGGAGCTAGCTTTTTCATGAAAGCCAACATCCTTTATTTTTTGTTGTTTTTTCTTCTACTCTTAGTCAATGGGCTATACCCGTAGATAGTATTTGTAAAGTATGAGGATCGTTGGAACTAGGATATACGCGAGAATAGATCAAGCAGACAAGGGATAAGAAGTTATATTGGTTTGGGCCCTCAAGACGAGTAATAACACTACTCTAATTTATATGTATTATGAATGTGAATATCGCTCAGAGTACAATAGGGAATAGAACAACTAGATGAATCCATCGACTAGAGGCTGTCAAGAATGGCCCAACAAGATCTATTCGGCGAATACGGCGCTGGTTTTCTCCGGACTACTTTTGGGTGTAACCTTTGCTATGGCTTGTAACTCGATGCCCCTCCTTGAATGTGGGGGCCTGATATATATAGTATAGATCATCTTTTTCTCCAAGTAGAAATTGGGGAGATAAAATAGGACACGAGCATAATGAAACCTTATCTTACCCGAATAGGACTCTGACACCTTCTATTCCGAGAAGATAATTTTCTTCTTTATTAGCCGTATTTTCTTAATTAAAAGATGCATTTTCGTATACTATCGGGTATACGATATTGCCGTATTCCATTAACCCGTGTATGGGAGGTATACCTTATCCTTAACATTGACAGTAGCCCCCGACCTCAATGCAAATGATTTAACCAATGTCTCCCAACAGAATTTTTGAGAACAACCATTGTCGAACTCATCAAACCATTCTTGAGCGTTTGAGAAGGTATTATGCAGACGACAAGGTTCAGCTGATAGGCGTAATGCGAAACCGCTATGAACTTGGCGAGTGCTCTCCTTTCGAGGATGGCGTTGTAGGCGGTGTCGAACTCCGCTACATCGAATGTGATATGCTCTGTTTGGAAGTTGTCAGCTCTACCAAAGGTCACCGGCAACATGACCTTTCCTAAAGGCCTTGACGACGATTTTGGGTAATGCCATGGAAGGGCTGCTCTGATGGGATAAGCTTGCTTCTCGGGATCCCCATTGCATCGAGCGTGCTGGCAAAAAGGAGGTTGATGGAGCTGCCACCATCAACGAGAACTTGAACAACTTTCATGTTCTGGATGGTAGGTTCGACTACTATCGGATATCGCCCAGGGTTTTTGTCAGAGTCGGGTGATCGGCGTCAAAGAACTCAATCTTTTGATATGACCACTTCATTCTAGACACTGATTCTCGGGTTGTGGAGCACACCTCGCGTTTTACCTTCTTGTATTCTCTTTTTGAAGAATAAGATGTCGAGCCATCGAAGATGTGTGCCACATGCTGGTCGAAGTAGGGGAAACCTGATTCATCGTCGAACGGAGGGTTGTGATTGCCCTTCTCTACCATATGAACCCTTTTTTCCTTGTCTTGGGTTATCTTCTGAGCCATGGCCTTTTGGAATTCGTTGCACCCCTTGAACGTGTGAACGCTGGTCTTATCCACCGGACACCATTGTCGTACTAGGCCGTGGTCTTGAGGAGGAGGTCGTTGGGGAGCGTTTTTATCTTGTTCTGCGACAAGAACCTCCAACTGTACCTTTCTCTTTCCTCCTTTCTTTCAACTAGATTTCTGACTTGGTTCCTGGTTGTCTTTTCTAGCTGGTTGTTTCTCTTCCACTGACTTCCCCTTCTTGTCATTCCTTTGGATGGCTTCGTCTGCATGGGCA
Source organism: Oryza officinalis (assembly GCA_008326285.1). NCBI lineage: Eukaryota > Viridiplantae > Streptophyta > Magnoliopsida > Poales > Poaceae > Oryza > Oryza officinalis. The sequence goes on along the minus strand of BDMV01000004.1, from coordinate 9,176,318 downwards.
TACCTATCAATGATCTCGAACAGCTTCATTGCGGACTTTACTCGCCTTGTCGCCAGCTCTTGAATCGTATAGCGATCTCGGACGCCTGACTTGAAGGCCTAAATTACGGATGCATTGGAGATCTCAGGGACTGTATTCTGACATTCATTGAAACATTGAATAAAATCTCAAAGAGGTTCACCGGGTTTCTGCTTGAGGGCATGTTGTTGACGGTCGTTACAGACCAATTTCGACTGTCAATATTCCTAAAAACGATAGAAAACTAGCAATGCTTGCATGCATATTTATTTAGAAATAATCTAGTTCCATATGTATTTGGCGAAATATTTGAATACAGGAGATTACCTTATAAATGGAGGAGAAATGGTGGGAAATACACGTTTAACCAATAAGAGGGTGACACGTAGCATACACATGGATGAAAGGGCCCACAAATCCAATGAAACATCTACAAATTGGCCCAACCACTATGCCACTGGACCAAGGACCCACCAAGAAGAGCCCTAGATGAAGGACTGGCCAGTGGGGCCTAGGGTCAGCCAACCTAGGCCTAGCCTATCTAGCCCTCAATTTTCATGTGCTGGCAGATACCGACCTTCCAAGTCGGTTGTGGCCGTTTCTACCGGAATAAACCACCATAGAAGAGGACACTTGGCAGCTCAAGAGAGAAGATGCTCTTTTGGATGCTTAGGATCTCCACTCTCCCAAGATTGCTCCACCACTATATAAAGGGTACTCTTTCTCTCCTCCAACACACACCAAGAAGGACAAGAAGAAGAAGCTCTCCATAGTTCAATTACTTTGCTCTAGTGCTAGTAGAGTTAGGAATAAAATAGTGCTCTAGTTCTTCAAGTCTTCCGGGACAATCCGGGTATGGTTCTCTTAGCTAATATCTCTCTTGTAAGACTTTATGCTAGAATAATGAAATACTCTTCTTTATATAGTCATGGTATTTTACTATATTTGCATAATTATTCGAGTACCAACTTTAGTCTAAATTTGCCTTGTATTAATTATATGGCTAGCTTACTGGAGATATGCAATGGTATTGGCTTAATGTTCAGTTATATGATTTCTCTATATCAACTCCAGAGGTGTAGAATAATATTTAGTAATGTAAGCATGGTGCTTAGGTTATTAAATATTATTAAGTCATGCTATATGCCATGAAACTATAGAGGTAGGTCGCTGGTGGTGATAGCCCAGTATAGGTATACCTCCATGTGGGTATATAGGGCTAAGAGAGGTTCCTGGTGCGGGTACTCCTCCATATCCATAACCGGTTGGATGGCCATGACAGATTGTCGTAAGGAACTCGACAATCAGGGGTGGTTTCTCGATATACTAGGAGGGCATAGTTAGGGTGCCCAGCCATGTAATTGTATAATAGCAAGTAAATACTAAAATGATTATATAGTAGAAGTATAGAAATGAGGCTTTTTATATTCTTCTCTACTTAGCCTAGCTTATTTATTTAGCAAGAGTTATATCATGGTGTTCCTTCTGTGTGTCAACCTACCCTATGCATTATTGTTATAACCCCTGCATAGACTTTGATCTACATAAATATGATATGAATTAGTAACATGGTATTCTCTTAACCATATTTTTCCTTGGGATTAAATAAATACGATACCTTGGAATACTCCTAGGTGAAATGCTACAGCGGTATATCTGTGCGCTTGCGGATTTATATCTGTAACTGTAAGAAATACCGACTAATGGTTCGGGTGTCATTGCTGGGATTTATATTCCTAGTAATATCGTTAAGAAATATCAACAAGCATTGGTTTAAGAGTTTACCACATGTTATTATTTGATATCTACCTATGTTTCATCACTGTCCTTTGCAGGCTAACCTTGCTTTGTTTTCTCTTTTAAGTGAAAATAGGGTAGTGTATGACCGGTTTTGATTTGCCGACAAATTTCAAAGAGAATCCTAAAGTACTTTTGAGGAGAGTTAGACCCCGTGTTGTCCCTCCTCAAGTAACTCTGTCAGCAACTAAACCTGTCATTCCTACGCCTTCAACATTTATGACAATGGCTGAGAAGACCCTCCGCGAGTTCGCCGCTCCCTTTGCTGACAATGTGTCTGTCGAGTCCAGGGTCAATGTCGGAGATGTGGACTTCGACCTGAAGTCCAACCTAATTACCATGGTGCAGGCTAGCCCATTCTATGCAAGCCAAACGAGGACGCAAGTGCTCATCTGCAACAGTTCCTGGAGATCTGTAGCACATATACCATTAAGGGAGTCAGCTAAGATGCTATCTGACTCCGCCTGTTTCCGTTCTCTCTCCTTGGTAGAGCAAAATAGTGGTTCTATGCGAACCATGCTACGATCGACACCTGGAACAAATGCTCAACTATGTTCCAGTCAAAGTTCTTCCCGATGGGCAAAACCAATGCCCTTCATGGAAGGATATCTAGTTTCCAGCAGACAAGAGACGAGTCAATCCCAGAAGCTTGGGAAAGGCTGCAGGAATATGTTGCCGCCTATCCTCATCATAGGATGGACGAGTGGCTAATCCTGCAGAACTTCTACAATGGTTTACTCCCACATTGCATGATCACTTAGATACTGCTGCTGGAGGGGCTTTTTTCTCAAAGACTGTTAGAGGTGCAATTGACTTGATCGAGAAGATGGTCTCTAACATGGGGTGGAGTGAAGAGTGACTCCAACCCCGTCAGAGGGGCATGCACACCGTCAAGGAGGCAGACATGCTTGCCGCCAAACTAGACCTCCTAATGAAATGCTTGGACGACCAGGAGAAGGGTACAAAACAGGACACCGTCAAGGCCCTAGACTCTCACATGACATGTGAGGTTTGTGACAATACCGGTCACTCTGGCACAAATTGCCCAGAGACCCATGAAGACGTGATGTTCATGAACACCAACAACAATAACGGGTACCGTCCATAGGGAGGTTAAGGGTGGAACCAACCTCGCCCTTTCTACCAAGGAGGTAACAACAGTAATATCTACAATAACCAGTCCTCCTTGAAAAATCTTGTCTTTGGCCAAGCTAAAATAACTGATGCTTTATCTAAGAAACTAACTGCTAATGACAAGGCGTTAGAGAACATAAATGTTAAGCTAGATGGCTTCGCCTCTACCTTTCAAAACCAGCTAAGCTTTAACAAAATGCTAGAAACCTAGTTAGCTCAGTTGGATGCTCTTGTTCCTGCTGTCGAATCTGGGAAGATTCTGGGGCAACATGAACCTTCTCTAGAAAATGTTAAAACGGTGACCACGAGGGGAGAAAATCCACTCACGACCCACCATATCCTAACACTACAGGAAAGAACAAGGAGGGCAAGGATGCTACGCTGTCTAGCATCAATGAAGAAAAAGAAATTGTGCACAAAGGGAAGACAGCGCCGCACGAATTCTGTGACACCAACATGCTGCCATTCCCCCAGCGCAACAGGAAGCCATTTGTGGATGAGCAGTTCGCTCGCTTTGTTGAAGTTATATAGAAAATCCACATCAATATCCCCCTGCTTGATGCAATGTAAGTTCCAACCTATGCGCGCTATCTCAAGGTCATCCTGAACAATAAGCGACCGATGCCCACCACAGAAGTGGTAAAACTGACGGAAGATTGTAGTGTTGCTATACTCAACAGGTTTCCTGAAAAGAAGAAAGATCCGGGCTGTCCCACGATCGCTTGTTCGATCGGGACACGACACTTCGACCACGCCTTGTGCGACCTTGGGACAAGCGTAAGCGTCATGCCCAAGGAGGTCTTCGATAGGCTGAACTTCACGGTGTTGTCACCAACGCCGATGCGGATCCAATTGGCAGACTCCTTAGCCTGCCACCCGACGGGTATTCCTAAGGATATTCCGGTGAAAATCCGGGATTTCTTCATCCCTGTCGACTTCGTGGTATTGGACATGGACACCGACAAGGAGACGCTGCTCATCCTTGGGCATCCATTACTGAGTACTGCGGAGGCAAACATTGACGTGGGAGCTGGAGAAATCTGGCTCCACATCAATGGGAAGGAGGAGAAGTTCCAGTTCAGACCAAGGGTGGAGTGATGCTCCATGGTCAAGATCAAGTACGGGCCGAATCCACAAAATATCAAAGAAGTCGAAGTGAAGCCCCCAAAGACGGACAACCTCATCACCTTCATGATGAACTTCCTGGAAAGAGAAGGGATGGCAAGGCCCCGTCAAGGTTTGAAGCTGGCATTCGCGGAGCCATGATTATGGGCTAGAAAGCCTGTAACCCCGCACCCAAGAAGCCGCCGACCACACCAAAGGTAAAGAAGGTGTGACGCGTAAAAGAAAAGTCACCCGTATCCACACCTCCGGGGCAAGGTGCCTCATCATCAATCTGAACGCAATGGAGGTAAGGTCTTGCTCATCGGACTTAAAATGACGTTGCCCTTGCCAATAGGTAAATTGGTATGTATACCATATTTGATTTCTCTCAATTTGAAATTCTTGCATTCAAGCATGTTTATCTTTTCATAATAATGCATGTTGGAATTTGTTTCCAGCGCATAAAAAATGAAAAAAAGAAATAATATAAAGCGGGAATAATTTTCTTTTTGACAACAAATTGATAAAATGAATTTTTGAGCAGAGATAAAAATATATTTTTTTCAAATTCCACTTGGTCCCACTCCACCTAGTCGTTGGAGGACAACATAAAATTTTGGAGCCTGTGGGGCCCACCATAGGGTCGACCAACCCTATGGGTCAACTAACCCAAGTAGGAGGCCGCCGGCCTTGTCCTTTTGCTAGGAAACGACTAGTGGGCCCCTCTTTTCAAATTTGGCCGTTGGGGATCCTCTTTAATAGAGGTGGCTATGAGAGGAGAAATCACCCATTCACAACATTTTTCACTCCCTCTCTCAAGCCCTCTTGCTTTCAAATTTCATTCCAAGCTTTGTGGTGTTTGTCTCAAGTTTGTTTCCTGCAATTTTGGTTTGATTTTGAGCATTTGCATGTTGCTTTGGTTTAATGCAAGACCAACCAGTGGATAGAATCTATTTTGTTCCACTAACGTAACCCCCACTCGAGTTCGTCTTGTATTCTTGCTCATTTGTTGCAGCCATGAAGAGACGGATTTCAAACATGTTCAAGAGAGGATCAAGCTCAAGATCAAGCTGTCACCATGAAGAATCAAGCGCGTACTCCTCCGCTGAGCCCACGCCAAGACATGAAGGGCCGCAAGATGTACCCATGGAGGAGGTGGACGCTACACCGAGGCTCCTTGTCAACTCCGACCTCGACCTCGTGGGTGATAGAGAAATGCAAGCCTACAACATGCTCAAGGACCGGACGTTTGCTCACACCCGAGCATACGACCCGAACCTTCTACAAAGATAGAATGACACGAAGCATGCCAAGGGAAGCACATCAAGAGGTGTCATCATCTTCACCTCCGGTGCAAGCTTATGAAGCCAATTGGGTTCCAACTAAGGATGCCCACGGATGGACCCAAGCTCCTCAACAAGAGGCCGGAAGTTCAGCTTGGCTAAGCGCAAACAATAGCCGATGGCAAGCGCCTCACGAAATGCATTGGGGACAATACTCACACTCCTCCAGCTCGAGTGGCCTACCTCCATCCACCAGAAGGCATCACTCTGATTCCTCTCAAGGGGATATGGGTGAACTCACTCAGAGGATAGGCAACCTCGAGCTGCAGGCCGAAGATATCCAACACATGCTCGAACAACACGTTGTGTAGACACATGAGTGGCAGCAAAATGTTGATGTACAACTCTCCAACTTCAACAACATGATGCATCAACAGCAGGCTGACTGGCGGGCCTACTTTCTCCACCAAGGGTTCAACCCCCACCAAGGGCTATGAGCAAAGAAGCAAGCTTGGGGGGAAGATGTCTCTCCTCCCACTAAGGTAACTTGTATTATTTACCTTTTCACATTGCATTTATAAACCTGAAAACAAAATAAAAAGAGAAGATTAGAAAGAACAAAAATATAGGATAGATTTCTCTATGCTAGATAAGACTGCCTAGTTCTCAATGTTGAAATGATAAATAGTTGCTCTGTTTTTATTTTTCTCATGTGCTAGTCCATAGTTAAGTACTCTCTCAAGTTTTAAGTCAGTAAAGCCAACCATTATCCGAGAACCTAAAACTTGTGAGTGGCACATTGCATGATCTAAGTCTAAGTTGTTGTGAGATATGATATGGTAAACTAGAGTTGCTATGATCCTATTCTAAGTTTGACTTGAATTCTGGAGTTTTATTTCTCAAAATAAAAACATAACAAGTTCCTCATTTGATATAAATTCCTACCAAAGCCATATGCTCATTAAAACCTTATACTATGGTTACTTGTACTTTCATTGAGCTTTGTCAAAAATATTGTGACCCGTGTGAGATGCTTTTCATACTTTCATGATCAAGATCACGCGCATGTCACTTACATCCACATAAGCTAAACTTCTACATTGGAAGCTAGCATCCATTCCATCCATTATCCACAAAATAAATACTCCACATTATTTTTGCCTCTTTCTCCAAAGTACCGTTCATAGAAAAGAGAGTCATGGCTATGCAAAAAGAAAGAGAAAAACAATTTTGCTCATACAAGTATGGAGCATGAAAAAAAGATTGCCATGCACTTTCTCAAATTTTCTTTTTCAAAATTTGAGGTATACAAAAGAGGGAAAAAGAGGTATACAAAAGGAGTAGTCTTATTTCATATCCATTACCATGTCACACACATGCACATTCTTGATCAGAAAGTATGATTTGCTATTTTCTTGGGTCTTTTTTTGACTTAGCAACATTTGTGATGCAAGTATGCCTCATTTGATCCCTACAGAGCTCCTCATATATGACCCGTAGAATAGTGACAAAAATGCAATATTTTGGTGAGGAATACAATACACATTTTTGAGTGAATGAGAGAATCAGTTGAGAAACTTGGTTTTTATTTACAGAATCTTTTGAAAACCTCCGGAATGAAAGTAAGACAAGGAATGAGTAAGTAGTGCTCTGCTAACCGTTCTGTCTCTCAACCGCCCAAGACAAGGAGAAGCATGATGCTCCACGGGAATTGGGTGTATGGGTCAACCTCCATGCCAATTGACTTAACTCAAGAGAGAGTGCCCATACTTTGCACTTAGTACCTTTCAGATATAAGGCATTGCAGCAACTCCTGATCAACAACCAAGTTATTAGCCTTGCATGTTCTTAGCTTTCCTCGAGACGAGCAAAGGTTTAAGCTTGGGGGTTTGTTGATGGTCGTTACAGACCAATTTCGACCGTCAATATTCCTAAAAATGATAGAAAACTAGCAATGCTTGCATGCATATTTATTTAGAAATAATCTAGTTTCACATGTACTTGGCAAAATATTTGAATACAAGAGATTACCTTATAAATAGAGGAGAAATGATGGGAAATACACGTTTAACCAATCAGAGGGTGACACGTAGCATACACATGGATGGAAGAGCCCACAAACCAAATGAAACATCTACAAATGGGCCCAACCACCATGCCACTGGACCAAGGTCCCACCAAGAAGAGCCCTGGATGAAGGGCTGGGCTAGGGGACCCCAGGGGTCGGCCGACCCAAGCCTAGCCCATCTAGCCCTCAATTTTCACGTGCTGGGAGATATCGACCTTTCAAGTCGGATGTGACCATTTCTACCAGAATAAACCGCCACAGACGAGGACACTTGGCAGCTCAAGAGAGAAGATGCTCTTTTGGATGCTTAGGATCTCCACTCTCCCAAGTTTGCTCCACCACTATATAAAGGCCACTCTTTTTCTCCTCCAACACACGTCAAGAAGGACAAGAAGAAGAAGCTCTCCATAGTTCAATTACTTTGGTCTAGTGCTAGTAGAGTTAGGAATAGAATAATGCTCTAGTTCTTCAAGTCTTCCAGGAGAATCCGGGTATGGTTCTGTTTGCTAATATCTCTCTTGTAAGACTTTATGCTAGAATAATGAAATACTCTTCTTTATATAGTCATGGTATTTTACTCTATTTGCATAATTATTCGAGTACCAACTTTAGTCTAAATTTGCCTTGTATTAATTATATGGCTAGCTTACTGGAGATATGCAATGGTATTGGCTTAATGTTCAGTTATATGATTTCTCTATATCAACTCCAGAGGTGTAGAGTAATATTTAGTAATGTAAGCATGGTGCTTAGGTTATTAAATATCATTAAGTCATGCTATATGCCATGAAACTATAGAGATAGGTCACTGGTGGTGACAGCCCAGTATGGGTATACCTCCATGTGCGTATATAGAGCTAAGAGAGGTTCTTGGTGCGGGTACTCCTCCATATCCATAACCGGTTGGATGGCCATGACAGATTGTCGTAAGGAACTCGACAATCAGGGGTGGTTTCTCGATATACTAGGAGGGCATAGTTAGGGTGCTTAGCCATGTAATTGTATAATAGCAAATAGATACTAAAATGATTATATAGTAGAAGTATAGAAATGATGCTTTCTTTATTCTTCTCTACTTAGCCTAGCTTATTTATTCAGCGAGAGTTATTTTATGGTGTTCCTTCTGTGTGTCAACCTACCCTATGCATTATTGTTATAACCCCTGCATAGATTTTGATCTACATAAGTATGATATGAATTAGTAACATGGTATTCTCTTAACCATATTTTTCCTTGGGATTAAATAAAGACGATACCTTGGAATACTCCTGGGTGAAATGCTACAGGGATATATCCGTGTGCTTGCGGATTTATATCTGTAACCATGAGAAATACCGACTAATGTTTCGGGCGTCATTGCTAGGAATTATATTTCTAGTAATGTTGTTAAGAAATATCAACCCGTGTGTCTTGTAGGTGCCTTGAAAATTCATGACGAATTGCTTTGAATGGTCTGCCTAGGAAGATATTGAATTTCGGGGAAGGTGAACAAGCCATGACCGAGCAGATCCCTTTAATGCTGCTGGCAAGTAATTTGCAAGTGCATTGTCGTCTGCGCCGATGACGTATAGTACAGTAGAGTATACGTGTAAAAACTCCTCTGGATTTGTGCTCCCATTGTACTTTTCTACTACCGCGGGATGAAATTTTGGGGGCTAATTTACTTCTTGAAAGGAAGGCTTAAAGGCCCTACATCTACCTCCGGGCAAGAAGGATGGTTGGAGACCATGGCGGCCACGCGAACTGCCCATAGATGATGATGAAGAGGATGACATGGGATCACCGTAGTCAGGGGTGTGGTCACGAGGTCGGTGATCGTGACTTTGGCCACACCTTGAGGGCGGGGATGGAGAGCCCTCTTGGTCATCACAGTGGTGACGTGAAGCTCGCTTGTTGTCACCTCGATGTACTAGGTTATCCTGGCGACCTTGGTCATGATCGCAATTATGGTCTCTATCATGATTATCATCCCGATGACTGCCCATGTGTCGATGATCATGGGGTTGTCAGCATCCGTGATAGTGTTGATCTTGTCACTCTCGCCTTTGGGCTTTTAGCTGGTCGCAGAGATCACGAGCATCTTGTTGGGGAGGCACTTGTTGGGCTCGTCGTTGGGGCGATGCATTATCAGGAATGCGAGATTCACTGTTTTGAGGGCCGTTGGCAGCGCCAACATTCTCGGCAACCTCATCATCTTGAAGGGGAATGTCTGAAGGTGGCGATCCTAATGCTGCGATGAAAGTAGAGCTGAGATTTATGAAAGTGGACTCCATTTGCTTTAACCATGCATCTGCTTCCAGGTGGGTTACTGGATCAAAAGGAGGTTGTCGGAGCAAATTGTTGAAGGTAGTGAAGTGTTTGGTGGGAGTGTGGACAGGTTCTGCTTGTGAAGGGGCTATGTCTCGAGAACGAATAAACTCACTCTCCATGGAACCCCACGGTGTACGGTCGTCTACACCCCTTTCTTCGATTTCGACATCGAGCACGTTCACATCGCGCAGAGAACTCGAGCTAGAAGATTCCGTGCTATCTAAGCTATGGAGAACAGATGGTCCATCGGGATCAATCCCAATATAGCCCACTATGAGATCTGAAGGGTTGTCGTCCACAGATGTTGTACGAGATTGATCTCTACGAGAGTGGATCAGGCAACATGGAACTCGAATAATTGGTTCCACAAGTTTCAGGAATATCTCGCAGTTGGTTAGGGGGTGACTCTTGAATTTATGGATTGGGCACCACGCCTTATATGGAAAAACATGCTAAATCCCACGGTCCACTCAAGTGTTGAGTTCAGCCTTTGCTTGGATTATGACACGACATCCAGCCATGCACCATCCTTGTCGGCAGGCTTCCTTGTTGGCGCATGCTTATCGGCTGAAGCCGAAGATCGAGCCGCTTTAGGAGTTCTATCGATGGGTTGAGATTTCGATGCCTCGTCCTCAGTATGAACCGAAGAGGCCGTCGTTTGCAAAGATGTATCCGCTCGTGTCATTGTCATGGTCTCGTCCTCAGCACGTGCTAAGGGGGGCAAGATCGGGATGGTGGCAAAGACTAGGAAGACGATGGAGTCGACTTGTACCATGGCAAAGGCTAGCTGGGTTGGATCTCCTGGCCAAGTTGGTCATAGAAGTCCTGATCAAAAAATCCCGCTCCTGAATTCATCTCGTCGAAACCTTTTAGCACCAAGCCCCCTACCTGACGTGCCACTGTCGACGGCTATACCCGCAGACGGTATTTGTAGAGTATGGGAATCGTTGGAAATAGGGTATACGCGAGAATAGACCAAGTAGACAAGGGACAAGGATTTATACTGGTTCGGGCTCTCAAGATGAGTAACAACCCTACTCCAATTTATATGTATTATGGATGGGAATATCGCTCAAAGTACAATGAGGAATAGAACAACTAGATGAATCCGCCGACTAGGGGCTATCGAGAACGGCCCGATGAGATATATTCGATGAATACGGCACTAACTTCCTTCGGATTGCTTTTGGGCATAACCTTGGTTATGGCTTGTAACTTGTTGCCGCTCCCAGAACTTGGGGGCCTGTCGCCCCTCGGCTTTGTATACCGAAAACCTCATGTGTTTACAATACCATTCCTTCGATTAGTAGATGGTACACACATGGCAAAGTTGCGCATCACAAAGCTGACTTTGTTATACAGCTCTTACAATACAATAATAATACAAGGGTTGCCTGAGTGGGACTCAAATAGACCACGCATGGTCAATTACATTACAAAATACCAAAAGAAGTAGATGAGGTAGCAGAAGCGAAATCCATCTTATTCCACATGCAGCGACTAGTGAACCTAGGTGCCTAGTCCATTGTCTTCGGCACCTCTTCGTCAGCATAGCACGCGTACGGGTCGGCTTCAACACCTTCTTCTAAAAGAATTAATTAAGCAAGGGTGAGTACCAACCGTACTCAGCAAGCCACTACTACAAATACATTTAGTGCACACAGGGGTTCAAGGATGGCTCGGTTTATTTGCATAAATCTAGATTTCACAAACCTATGACTTAGCAGTTTTAACTGAAAACGACGTTAATTTGAAGTTGTCATTAATGAACGAGGGTTCATCCACCTTCCCCAAGCCTCGCTTGGTCCGGTTTACCCTCGCATCCAGTTTTCCATATTTTTCACCATTTAGACCTTCCCGTACCAGGCCAAGGTCACATCTTCCTTTCCAAACCTAATCTAAGCAAGATTTCAACTTATGCGACTTGTCAAGAGTAGTACAAGTCCCAATGCTCATTAACCGTGAGCACGACTATTCAAATAGATCTATTTACTCCCACTGCAGTGGATGTACGCTTTTGATCCCGCACTCTTGTTAACAGCAAAATTTGGTAAAGATATGATAGCAAAAAGGATTGGACCTAAGACAGATTTGAATGAGATAAGGTGGTTTCCAAGAATAAACAACGCATCGACTGGAGCTGTATCGGCCGATATGAAATCACACTCTGGGAGCCGATACAAGTAAACTGAATCGGACTCGATTGAGCCGATATAGATAGGTTGGCGTTGTGTTGGTTTTGGAGGACTTGAAGATATTGCCGACTAGGAATTAAGTCCAGATAAGGCAATTGTATCTATTAATTAGGAATAAGAGTTAGTTTCCTTTTTGTAATATTGTGGTAAGAATCCACCTAGGACTTGTTTGTTTAGACAAGTTGTAAATAGTGTCCGGCAAGGACGAGGTTTATATATACGGGTATAAATATAAGCTCGAGGTTTATGTACAAAAAAACATCAGTTCAATAAACACCTTCGGTGCATCGCCACCCTTTTTTATTACTTTTCGACGAGTTCTTGCTGTGAGTTGGGCGTCGGTTTTGATCCTCAACTGGAGGTATGGCTTGTGAAGTTACCACATAACTTAGCTAATCTAAGTCGATGGCTCGATTAGTCGTATCGGCCAGACCTTGTCTAAGGTTTTGTCGGTATCGGTCAAATTGACTTATTAGCCTAGATTAGCATAAGGTATCAACCACCCTAAAAACATTGAAAGGCTTGATTTTCTAGATATTATGCATATTTTTACACTTTGTGCTGTATTAGCCCTAGTCATAATTAGAACCATGATTTCTAGCCTGCTTCTTGTTTGTAATAGGGGTAGCATCGGAGTTTTAGCCGATCTTATCTAATATAACTGTTTAGCTTCGTTTAAATCATCTTAGTCATGCTTTTCATGTTATATTTGCCCCTTATACAAGGATATCACCTTAGCTAAATATATCAAGCTTGTCTTGATATATTTACCTAGATTGGTATTTTTGTATAAGGCTGTGTAGGAGTATTAGCCGATACGTTATCTGTTCTTAACTTAATTATTTATTCATCAGCTAAAATCTAATCTTTGTCCATGGAATTATGTATTTATAGCTGATGAAATATATTTAGGGTTTGCTTAATGTTATCTTACTTGCACCTCATAGCCGATTTGATCAGATCACATCGGCTAGGCTTTTATGGTACGTCCTCGGCCTAGTGGCCAATCAGCTATCGTGCATCTAACATGGTTTCTTTGTATATCTTGTTGGTTGCAGGATCAAACCGACCGGCATGCCCTGAACCCTTTTTTTAAGATTTGGACCTGCACTGGAGTGAAGCAAATCTCCCAGGCCGCCGTGTTTTCACATTAACACGCTTTTGGCATGCCCAGTGGGACACGATTTTCAAGACAACCATCATGCCAGAAATAACTGAAGACAACGTTATCCCAGTGACGGTGGAGCAATTGTCTGAGGAACAAAAAGCAGAGATGGATCAGCTCACACAAGCTTTTCACAAGATGTATTTGTATTCCTTTACTGTGTCTCGACAAGGCAAAGTTATTCAAAAAGGAAAAGTTATTTTCCCAAAGCCCGAGGCAGAGTCCAGTACACGGCAAGACGAAGCTAAAACAGTAGAGATCAAGTCTAAAGAAGAAGAACCAGTTGTGGATGAAAGAGTTTCACTACAACCAATCCAATGTATTGGTGAACACATTGACTAATGTGGTCAAAAAGGTCATGGATGGAATTATAGCTGAGGAGACGGCAAAAGGACCAGTATACATTCCAAACAATGAGTTTCCTCCATATAGTACCATCAAGACCGAGATCCCAGGTTCTTCAGGGATGCAACAACAATTCGTGCCTGGGGGGCAAACGTCTCAGCAAGTTCCACAAAATCAGGCTCCAAGGATTGTATCGTCAACATTGGCTAGGATCTTTTAAAACCCTATTCAACAGCCGATGGGAAGTCAAGGAAATCAAATCCCTATTTAACAGCCGATTTTGCTATTAACATCATCTGTGCATAAGGTAACTCAAAATTATCAATATCAACCTCGTCAGCCTTTTGAGGGGTCATGGCGCTCTCGAGGAACTAGGAAGGGGTTATATTATACATAATAACATATTTAAGTGCTGTTTTGGTTTTTTTCCATGGCGTTCAATCGATTCATCACATCTTCCATCACAATCATAACAACTGCAGAATTACCATGACAGGTGCCGCCCCACTCAGGCTACCTAGTCCACTGGATCTATACCCATTCGAGGAATACGGTCGTACTCGGTTCGTTTCCTGCATAGCTTCTTGACTCGGTCCTTAATTAACCAGGGTCAGCGGCTAGCCATTTCATATAACCATCCATATTCTATTCGTGCCGCCCTAGTTGAAATTATTTGTTTTATTAAGTTTTTGTTTTTTTGCAATGGTTTTTGTGTTGCGGTGGCACTCATGTCTCCACCCGTCTTCTGACAATTGCTCGTACCGAGTGATCGGTGCATTCACATCCATATACTACAAGTATGGAGTGTATATTCGTCGATACAAGCAATGCTAAGCAGTGTCACTAATTGACCACGCATAAATATTGGACTCGGGCAACAAGGAATATGGATAGCAGATTCAAGGGTAGCTAACAATCATGTTTACGCATGCATTTTACAATTAGCATGCAATTTTATTTGCAAGCAACACATTTAGTAAAAAAAAAGGATCAACATGCTCAAGGAGGGAAACGCAGTGACTTGCCTTGCTTTGGATCCTTAAATCTTCGAGAAATCCACGTCCGATGAAATTCTGGAACATCCACTATGCAATTGACAAGAGAGAATCACACAAAACCCTATAAAAGAAATACTATCCATTACAAACTAATAGTACCATTTCATAGTCTCGATTTTAGAAAAATTCTGGAAGTTGAACAGAGTCAATCGGAGTTACGGTTTGAAAGATATGAATTTCTGAAGATTAAAAGAATTTATCACAAGGAAAATAGGTTTTCTTTTTTTTGGAAAGAATATTCCAAGGAATATTCCTTGCGGGGCCCCTCTGTTAGTGGCACCAGGTGGTTGGCACACCGTAGACTGGGTCTACCGAGTGTGCGGTATGGTGAGGTGGTAGACCTGGCCCATGGAACACGGGCCGGCATGCGGGTCCCAGCGGTCAGTAAGACGGCTCACGTGAACCGGGTGCACGCGTGGTGGGAGGATCGTGGGTTGAGGGGGAGGTCCATAGGCTCAGCCCTTGTGGTGGACCAGGCGATGGGGCTCGCCGGTTAGTGTCTTGGCGCATGTGGACTGGGCACATGAATGGTTAAGGAAAGGTGGGTCCCACATGTAAGTGACTTGGATGTTAAGAGGAAGATTAATTAGAAATTAAGCTTGGTAGGGGCCCATCTGTCAACGAGACATTAGAGGGGGATTAGGAGGAGAATTACTGTGCGGGTTGGATCAAGAAATCGTGGGGCCCACGTGGGTCCCACAAGTCGGTGTCTTCCTCTCTACCTCTCTTCTTTTCTTTCCACCTTTTTCTCGATTCTTCCTCCTCCCTTCTCTCACTCTATCTGATCCCCTTTCTCTCATGCGTGCGCTCGAGTGGGAGAGGCCGGGCAGGGCCATGCCGGCGGTGAGGGGCGGAGGAGGAGTAACGGCACGGGAAGGAGGCTGCTGCAGGGCGGCGCTTGACGGTGGTCGCAGTGGCTCTCCGGTCGGGCGGAGACGGAGGCGGCCGTGGGAGCCCCATGGATGGAGCCCGGGGAGGTGCTCGCGCAGGCCGACATTGCCAAGTGCAACGACGCCCTGGCCAGGACGACGGAGGGGCTAGGTAGTAGGGAAAGATGGCATGAGGGTTGGGTGATGGCGGTGTCAGGGGGCGAGCCAGCACAGAGAGTGTTGGCGCGATGTGCCGGTTTGAGTGCACGCGAATTGCTCGACCGCGTGCTTTGGGCCGGAGCGTGTTGATGGGAGCAAAAGGTGGAGGACGACGGGTCATGGCGGTGTGCAGGGGGAGGCCGAGAGGCGGATGTGGTTCGACGGCGAGCTCGAGCTTTTCTTGGGTGTAGGTGATGGCGATGGGGTTGGCGGTGGTCGTCGGTGGATGCAAGTGGGTTGGAGGAAGGGGAGTGGCATCGGCTGGCTTTATAGCCATGGCGAGGAGGTAGTGGGTGGATGGACGTGGCGGGCATGAGCTCAGTTGACACTTTCAGCATGGATGAGCGACTGCTGTGGCTGGAGCACGTGGGGCTAACTGGTGGACTAGGTGTGATAAACCCTGAACTTCACTCGATATGCTCAGGGATCTGGTTGTCCCGATCTTTCGGTGAGTTTATGATAACTACGATTTGAGAGAAACGTTGATGACCCGACAACAACCATACAAGACGTTGTTGTGTTGCCCCTTAGCGATCGATACACCGCTCCATGGGTTATTGATCTTGTCGATGCAGATCAACCTTATTTCTACAAGCAAACCGAAGAAACTAGCAAGAACAAGATAAAAGCAATCTGTTATTGCGAATAAGAATTGAATACACACGATAAGTTGGAGTTTCAAAGATGAGTAATTAGGTGGTCTAGCCAACACATGTAACTAAAATGTAAAGTAGCAATGGCTAAAACTTTAATCTAACAAAATTCAAGAAACCCTAAAGGGGTACCTACCTATTCAAGGAGGTGGGAGGATGACCAAGGGGTCCTTAGGGTCGTGCTCTACCAGATTGGGGTGTACCCCACATAGGCCCCACTTGGGCTGGGGTCCCAGATGAAGTTACAAGCTCATAGGCCTATTATAGATGACACAACACCTTAATTCTGTGATTGCGGATGATTGAAGCAGAATTTGGAGAAGAGAATGGATTTATTTGATAGAAGACTCCAAGAGCTTTCCATCAACTACTCACAAGCTCAAAATGGAGCTCGTATGCATATTTGGTGGCCATTTGAACTCAGCAGTGTAGCAGGTGGCTGAATTGGATTCTAGAACTTCGACTGCTTGATCTTGACATCTTCCGGTTGACCTATGATGTGAGCAATGGTTATATCAATAGTAGCCATGGTCACATTAGGGTGTAGCGACACAGGCGCGGCACGAACGTCGGGGAAGGAAAAAGTGTGGGCGTGGAAGTCCTAGGGCAGTTGCGAGCAGGGGATGAACAGCGAAGAAAAGGGTGCGGGCAGGGCAAGATGGCACGTGGCCATATGTTGGACGTCGTCAGGCAGGTCCACATGCATAGCACCGAGGACGGAGGGCCCGCATGGCCGACGGGAAACGGGCAGTGAGGGAGGACCGGAACTCGTTGCGGAGTGACGCAGCACGACGTGGGACGACCTCGGGCGGTGCATGACACGGAGCACGGGAGAAGGTCGTTGAACGAGCCCACCTCGATGTTTGCACGACACAAGGGGGGTGGCTACGTGTGACCGAGTGCAGGTTGATGCACGGGCACGTGGTTGCGAGGCAGCTCGGTGTGTTGCTCGCCCGACGTGCGCGAGGCAGGAGGTGCGGTGCGGCTGGATGGGCGTCGCAGTGGGGTCACTCATCGTTGTGGTTCGACGCACGGCTCGGGCTTGGCCTGTTGGCATGGTGCGATGCGGGCGCCCGGCTAAGGTGGTGAAACCGGCTAGCACAGCTCGCAGGCATAGTGTCGAGCACCTTGTGTGCATGCTGGTCGAGCTAGGCCAAACTGGACTGAGGGAGAGAGAGGAGAGACAGACTTGGATTAGGCCGACAGAGGAAAAGGAGGCTAAGCCGGCTGGATAGGGAGGAAAGGGAAAAGTCTAGCCTGAGGTGAATATGAACCTTTGATTTTATTCCTATGAATTTGGATTTGGAATTTGAAGGGGATTTGAGTTGGAATGTCATTTGTAATCGAAAATTGTGAATGGACTGTTAATAGGACATTTGATTTGTTTGAGTTTGTAACTGGATTGTTTAATTCAATATTTGAATTCAAATTTGGCATCTGTGTGTACAAGAGTTATTGTAATATTCCCAGGAAATGTTTGGATGGATCCATTGGATTTTTTATTAGAGATTTGAATGATAGTTTGAAATTTGGGATTCACCAGAAATCTTAGGAAGTCAAGAGAGAGACCAAATTTGGGAAATTTCCGATAGGTTTGCCGCAGTTTGAATTTATGAGGGAAGTCAGATAATCTGGTAGGAAAAAGGAGGTCCCATTAAGATAAGAAATCTTAGCAGGGTTACAGGTATGAATAGAGAGTGTGGATCTGAGTGATTTTCATGTTGGGAGGACCCAGAAAGAAACTTCGAAAAGAGCTTAATAAGAGGTTAGGATTTGAATGACAAAATTTGAATCCTGAGATATTTAAATTAGAGAGAAAGTTTTCGGGCAGGATTCAGAGTTCACAAGAATTGACTTAATCGAGATCTTTGGCACGAGAACCTACATACACTCAAAGAGCCAAAAGTTTTAATAAGCGGGCCAGGTTGGGCCCTTCAAGAGGGGAAAACCAGACTTTTTCTGAGAAAGCCTTTTTAATTTAACCTCTTAGGGATTTATTTCGCAACTAGGATTTTTGATAAATACTTTTGTCAATAGATGTTATTTGTAAGATGATTTCCAAGGGACTTAATCGTTAAAAAAGGTTCCCAGAAAATAATCAAAAATTTGAGTTTATTTGTAAAATAGTTTCTCAAGGAATTAGCCCTCAAGGGGGTTTTCATCAAAGAGAGGTTCTAACTCATAGAAAAGGGATTCTAGGAAGATAATGGTAGTTGCAAACATTTTCTTAATTAACATATTTCTTAATCATGGTTCTTTCAACAAATAATATTTTGAAATCAAAATAGAATTTTATTCTCAGGCTTTCATCATTTTGGCCCAAGCACAACATGAAAAGGAAAATAAGATCCAATAAACTCCAACATGAGAGAAATTTGAAAAAGATTTTTGATCATTCCAAATTTTTTTTCGTAATTTAAATCCGAAATTGTCAAGGTGTTACAGGGCCTAGTATATATAGCATAGATCATCTTCTTCTCCAAGTAGAACTCAGGGAGATAAAATAGGGCACGGGCCTAAGAAAACCTTATCTTACCCGAATAGGACTCTGTCACCTTCTATTCCGGGAAGATAATTTCCTTCTTTATTAGCCAAATTTTCTTAATTAAAAGATACCTTCTCGTATACTATCGGGTTCAACCACTCCTAACATAAAGACTAAGAAAAATTTTAATCAGCTGCTCGGTTAGATCACATCCATGCATGTAAGCAACGTGATTGGGGGACATGATGGTAGAGGATTTAAAACAAACCGAGCATTAAGAATGCTAGTTAATGTATATGATGAAGGGAGTAATAGTGGCGGATCTAGAACTTAGGATATGGGTGGTCGGACTCAAAAAAAATTGCTTTTGTATTTCTGGACATGTTAAGGTGCAATTACCTAGGGCATTCTTCAAAATGAACTTATCCACCTCTTTACTATTTGATGCAAGCCATTTCAAAGTTTGTTCACTTTCATCATGTCCACGAAATGCCAACCCTTGATGTAAAAGAAACTTTAAATATCTAAGGAATAAGTCAATCTGATCTTATAGAGATGTAATTCCTCACTACTCCAATTCTCAATTCTATCATTAATTGCTGTAGTAGGATTCAAATATAAATTGTACCTCATTTGAACTGCATTGTGCACACTTCCTACTCCACCCACATGTTTATCAAGTGCATCATCTCTATTCCAATTTCTCCAACCATCATTAGTAAATGCATCAGTTCTACTGCCCTTGCCTTTTTCTCTTTTACACAAGTAGCATACAAAGCAAAATGCAGATTCATTCTTGATACTATATTCAAGCCAATGATATTTATGAAGCCAAAAAACATTGAAGTGCTGCTCTCTATTTCCAATTTTCTTTTCTTAAAATCATGCAGAAAAGGTTTAAATGGACCTTTAAGAATATACTCTCCGAACTGCATCTTGATCATTGGCGGGATAACTTACAATAGGTAGTCTTTCCTCTGGATCATGCGAAAGGCGGTCACGGTGGCGATAGTGGCGGTGGCGGTGGCTGTGGTGGTGGTTGTGAGACATCTTCCTCAACATCTTGTTCTTCAATGTGCTCCTCTAACACAACTAGGGAAGAAGACAATTTAGAAGCATTCTTCCTTGCTACATGTTTTCGGAAAAGAGATGTAATATCTCCATCTTTCTTCATGTTTCAACAATCAGCAATCTACAATATAGTATGACAATTTAATACCACAATGAACAAGAGTTAAAATTGAAAATTGAAAAAGCTATTAAGCTACACAGTTACAAGACCTAAAACTGAAGGATGAAGCCGGCGTCGACGACTCAACGTCGAATGTCGCTCGGTCGTTGACTCGTTGAGGCCCTGAGACGACGATCAACGACGACGACGAGAGGAGTCGTCGGTCACGACTTGCAAACTCACGATTGCCGGCAAGGTGGCGAGGTGCGGGCAGCCGCCGTGTGTTGCGCCGGTCGGGCGTCTATCACCGACGCTGAGTTGAAGTCGGCAAGTCGAGCTGACACACAGTCGGGCGTTGGGGCGGCGGGCAGTGGCGCCATGGCGGGCCGAGAGTCGTCGAGTTGCCGTTGCCGTTGGCTTGCTGCCGAGGCGAGCAGTGGGCCATGGCCCATGGGCAGCGGTCGTTGGCGGGATGGCAGCCGATGGAGGCCATCAAGGCGTGAGGGCGTGAGGCGTCAAGCCGTCGACGTCGCGCTTGAGTATCGCAGGGCTCCTCGCCTCCTCTCCTCATGCTTGCTGGTGGCGCCAGCGGAGGCTGGCTCTGTGTGATTTGCGAAAAATGAAATACAGGGCAAAAAAGGAGGTCTCATCGAGGAGAGGCGTCTGCATGATGCTTTGGTTTCCAGTCCAGGTACGTGCGATAAGTTTTTTTCCCTAAAATCTGATATATAGTAAGGTCAGTTGCCATTTTTTGGGTGGTCCGGGGACCACCAGAACCACCCTATAGATCTACCCCGTGGAGTAATCATGTGCTGATGGCTTACCCCGTTTTACGTATTTGAGACAACGATGACGAAGGCGCGGTGCGGGGTGACGGGACAGGTGGTGGGCGACGTGTGATGGCAACAACACCATTAAATGTGCCGAGAGCATGTGGCGGCTCTCTTGGGCATGGCACGACATGGAAAACGGGGCAAGAAGGAGACGATGGCGCAGCTGTGCGCATGGATGCGCAGGTGCACCATGAACGGAAACGAGGATGCGCATGTGGGTTGGCGTGGTCGTGGTGGTGCACGACTGCACGAGGTGGTTGGCTCGGTCTGGCCAGATCGCCATGGTTGTTCGGCTGGGCACCCGCAGCTGCAGCGCCTGGTTCAGTTGGGCTTTGACCCGGATCGAACACAAGGTGACCAATTAACAGTGGCAGCTGGAAAAGAAGGAAACATAAAAAGAGAAAATGGGAAGGGCCAGACTGCAAAAGTGGCAGTGCAGATTTGAATAGATGTAAATGAATTCAAAATGATATGTTACAATTTAAAGTTGACTTTTAAGAATTCAAATATATTATTTGAGTTTGAATTCCAGATTTCTCTCAAAATGAATTTGCTTGATATTGAGTTATTCCAAAATTAACTTAAATAATTGAGAGGTTTTGACATTTCTAGATGAAAATTTAAAAGATTCCAACGAGTCCATTATAAAGAAAATGATATATTTGCTCAATTTATTTATGACCATTTGTTTTTCATAGGTGAATTTTATGCCATGTGAGACTTAGTGTAATGTTTACAATATTAAAAGAAATATTCCAAGAAGGCTATTTTATTGAGAGAGCTCCATTTATTTATATGAGTATTATTTCATACGGTGAGTTTTGGTCGAGGTAAATTGGATTTAACCTTAGCATTTCGCCTTATTAAATATGACATCAAACTATCAACATGGTTCAAATATTTAATATTCGATTTTGTTGGCGCAGAATTTCGACCCGTCCAACAACCAAACGGGTTCCGCGTTACCACGGCGGCCTGGGAGATCTGCTTAGCTCCAGTGCAGGTCCAAATGGCTTGCCTAGTCGTAAGTAGAGCGTGCCAGTTGATTTGATCTGCATGTACAAACTATCGGGATATTTATACCCGAGGTTACAACAGAACCCTTGTAGGGCACGATCTTATCTACAACTAACAAACAAGTCTTTGCGGCAGACTCTAGCCACAGATTAGATCTAAACTACCTAATTTACAAGATACAATTGCCTAAAACCGAGCTTTATCTCTATTTGGCAACTTCCTTGAAGCTTACTTCGAGCCCAGACCAAGCCCACGTTGACACTGTCAACTCACAACCCGTATCGGCCCATGACCAAACCAAATCCGTATCGGCCGATATGCCCTTTATAACAACACTCCCCAAGTCCGATACGGTTACCGAGTCCGATACGAAGCCTGGTCCGACTCCAACTCAATCCTTCCTCTCTGCTTCGGTTTCCTCTTTCCTTTCCAAGTCGATTACCAAAATCCGTCGTTAACACATGCCCCCCAATTCCGCTTCATTATATAATGTGGCGGAATTAGCTCCAGGGAACTCATCGACTCTTTGCTAGGTCTAACCTGAAAACCGCACAGATCCAGATTCGAACACTTTCGCCGCCGATTCGACAAACCCCTCGTGTTCTTCAATTCCGGCGACCCCTCGGCGTCTCGTCAACATCGACCCCCTTCACAGTGACCCCTCCAACAACGATGGCCTCCGCCCCGTTCTACACCTCTGAGATCCCTGCGGTAAGTCAATTCCTTCAAAGCCCGCATTATTACCGTTTCCGCCGATTTTCCCAAGTTAGGTTTTTACTTTCTACCCGCCTCAGGGCTTATATTTTCATCGTCGTTCTCACGTTTTAGGTCTTCAAAAACCAAATCTTGATTCCCACTGACGATAAGTCCCATCGCTTCCTCTTGGGCCCCATGGGCGACTGCGACCCAACCTGGCTCATCAATGCCGAAACAGACAGAATTCCTTTCAGGCAAGCCAAACCCACTGTCTCGGCGTGGAAGCATACCTTCAGATCATGGCCATCAAAGCTAAACGGATACAGGACCTGGCACAAAAGGATTGCTGCCGTCAAACAAGTCCACTGGGACGAGATTGGAATTGGCCAATGCATAACTCTGTCCCTGGCCGATACCAAGAAGAATGAGCCGCTAATGTCAGCTGCCAGCTACTTCTGGTCAAGTACCTTGAACGCCTTTATGTTCAAGCAAGGTTCGATGACCCCAACTCTCATAGATATCAAGGTACTCACAGGATTGGACATCAGCTCCGAGATCAACCCCTTCAGCCTCCTGGTAAACAGCAGCCACAAGTTGAAGACCAAGAAAATCGGAGGCTGGTCCGGATATATCTCTGAACACATGGAACAGGGATCGGTCTCAGAGCGAGAACACGTAGCTTTCCTGACACTGTGGTTGGAGAGATTTGTCTTCTGCGGATCGACCTGTGGCCCCACTACAAACTGTCAACACTTGGCTCAAGCTTTGGTCGACAAGAGACAAATCCCCTTGGGCCGATACCTTCTAGGAGCTGTATATCGGCTACTCCATGTTTCCACACAAGACTTGATGCTAAAACAAACTGTGGCTCATGGAGGACCATGGTGGTTCGTTCAACTCTGGCTAACCATATACACCAACACCATGGTTGATCGGCCACCTCTATCAGATTCTCGCTTCCCATCAAAATATGCCGATCACGAAGACCCCAGGAACAGAAGATGCATGTCTTACGGGGAAGCAGCCTCCATCTACCCCGGCGCAGATCAATCGGCCGATGACATGGCTACATGGTTCATCCGCTTCTTCACCGGCCCTCCATCAGCCAAGATGGATATGTTTGTCTATACATCGGACCAAGACTTCGAGCTTCCAGATGATCTGCAACTGAGCTTAATAAATGATGACATGGAATCAAGGGAATTATTCATGATCGGCCTTACTCCATGCCTGCTCCCAGTAGGCGTCTTTCAAGGAAGGAGCACCAGCTTGTCCTATGAGTTTTACACCCCAATGACAGCTGCTAGACAATGCGGGCTTGGACAACTTCCCATTGGCTTGCATCTCCATAAGCTCCTAGAGAGCAGAGGCACAGTCCCATCGGCCCTGATCATGAACAAAGCAATGGAAATCGAGCTCCCCAATCTTGGTGACTGCGATCGGCTGCATCTGAATGCCTTTGTGCACATTAACTTCCAAACTTGGTGGCAAGAGTGGGCCGCTCACATCTTTCATCAATCGGCCAGGTTCTATGTGACAGAACTTATCCAAGGCATCAGCCCTCAAGTCCCGGATGAGCCGATTCCATCTGTGAGCAACAGTGGACGGAGGATCTTCTACGCTCAAGCCGTAGCTTCATCGGGGTCAACCATTTTAGAATCTATCATCGGCCTTACTGCCCCAAAAGTGGCGTCACTTCTCCAAGGTCCGATGCTTAAAGAAAACCCCAAGAGGAAAGCGCCGGCCAAAGGCAAATCACAGAAAGCCAGCAAGAAAGCCAAAACCGATGACCAGGCCGATGCCGAAGAGCTAGACCCCTCCTTGGAAGAATTCCTCGAAGAACAAGTGATGGAGGAGGAAGTCGATGCAGCAGCGGCCGATGCACACGAAGAAGAAAACCCGTCGGTCGAAACCACCCAAGAGCCATCGGCCGAAGCTACGGAGATCCCACCGGCCGATGACCAAGATGATGCCCCGCAACCAAGAAGGACCAGACATGCAGTTCGCAAGGTCAATATAATCCCTTCTCTGTGTATACATAAGCTCCTTGTGCTGTCACACTTTAACTTCATATCCTTTTCAGGCTGCGGTGTCATCTGTGTTGAAGGAGAGAACTCAATCGGCCCCTTTGCCAAGATCCAAGAAAACAACCTTACAACGACGCGAACGAGCCAAGGCACGATTGAGAACCCCTTCTCCTTCTCCACCACTCTCTCCGACTGTCTCGGTAAGAGTTGATTTTTTGCATTATTTCTCCAATCACGTAACCCTATTCACCAATTTCCTGCTTCTTCAGCCTAGGGCTCCATCACCTTCACCACATCGGCCAGCCCCCTCGCCTGTTATGTCGACAAAACAAAGGAAGGCCGATGTAAGCACCACCAATGCTCCAGCACAGGTAACCATGATTACCCTGATCCTCTTTCTGCCGATTCCTGATTAACAAGGCTAACCTCGACCCATGTTGATACTTGCAGAACCTAGCCGATATGTTCTCCTTCGATATCGGCCAGTTCCTTGATGATGAGGATAAGGAACTACCCAGCACAGCCAGGGCACCAATCTCTGATGATCTAAAGAATCGGCTGACCAATATTGGGAATCGGCTAGAAGCCTCGCTGAAGTGTTTGGTAGAAGACTGCTCCTCCATCAGAGTCAGGGTACAAGAAATCCAAGACGAACTGCCCGAAGACCTGATGGAAATCCTTACGCCGGCCATCTTCCTGGAACAATACCGATTCAAGCTTTTCAGAGCAAAGGAAAGACTTGCAGAGCGACGACAGCGCGAACAACTGGAATCGGCCCTGTCCGCCAGCAAAGCTCAAGTGAATGCCGACAAGACCAGGTTGGACGAGCTAGCGGTGGAACCGATTGTGCTGAAAAATAAGCTTGAAGAACTCCGTCGCCTCGAGGCAGAGCTAGAATCGAAGCTGGCTGCTACACGCCAAGAAATCCAGGAAGTCGAAGCCGGGATAGCTGCATCACCCAAGGTCATAGAAGATCAGACGGCAAAGCTCAAGGCATCGGCCAAGTACCTCGCGACCCTAAGCAAATCACTGAAACCAATCCTAGGGACGATGGCCGATGATGCCCAGGCTATCGAAGACGTTGAACAGATTCGTCGTAAAGCCATTGCTGCTATTGCAGACTTCATAGGGTGATGTAGCATATGTTATTTCTATACTGTATAACCACACACCTTATCGGCCATGCAGCCGAATTTGTTTTGAAAATTCCAGCCTAATTTATTGCTTCTGAAATCCTCTCATACCTTATCGGCCGTGCAGCCGAATTTGTTTTGAAAATTCAAGACATATATATCTTTAACATGAACAATCCCATTATAAGCGATCAATCCAAGTGCCAAAAGCCGAAGTCAATCGCCAAACTGAAAAATCCTTCAAAATGCCTGTATAAACAAACGCATCGGCCAGAAAGCCGAAGTCAATCGCCGAATTTTGAAACCTTGAAAATTCCTATATATGCCCCCCAAATTTTGGAAGATGAGGGTTCATATTCTGAAATTTGTACTAAGGGCGATAGTATTTATCGGCCAT
Organism: Oryza officinalis; assembly: GCA_008326285.1. Classification (NCBI taxonomy): domain Eukaryota; kingdom Viridiplantae; phylum Streptophyta; class Magnoliopsida; order Poales; family Poaceae; genus Oryza; species Oryza officinalis. Next base: position 9,150,341 of record BDMV01000004.1, on the reverse strand, counting down.
CTAAAGACGATGCTTGACTACATCGGCTGTGATCATAAATCGGCTAGAAGGCCGATCATGAGTCAATCCAGATACTGGGATAATATTGTTTCAAGTATTTGCCATTGAGAGCTCGTCCATAAATCTCGCCATCTAATCCCTTGAGCAGATAGGCATTGTGAGGAAAACATCGATGAATTAGAAAAGGGCCTTCCCAATTAGGTGACCATTTGCCGAATTTATTATCTCTGGAGCCAATCGGCATTATCAATTTCCACACAAGGTCTCCTTCCTCAAACGATTTGGCAACCACCTTTTTATTATAATGACGGGCCACTCTATCTTTATCACGCTTGATTTTCTCTAAGGCCCGTAATCGAACATGTGCCAAATCATCCAATTCATCAACCATAAGATTATTGTCACACCCAGAAATTCACTACCAGAATTTCCAAAGCAAATTGTGTATTAAAATCCCTGTCCAGGACCAGCCAGGGTACACAAATGACAAAGTTGCCATACAGATCCACGTCTTACAAAACAATAAAAATCTCTTACAAAACTGCAGCGGAAAAAGGAAACAACTATTCTAATAAACCAAACACTCGCAACGTAGCGACTCCAAACCACAGGCATTCCTCGACGGTAGCAACAAGCCTACTCTTCTGAAAAGTCTTCCTCTGAAACAACCTCCAACTCTGGTGTGGGGAAAAATAAAGCAAGACTGAGTACTACCCACTGTACTCAACAAGTCATACCGGACAGGAGAATAATGATGCAGGTAATAACAAAGGAGAGCTGCAATGGTTATTTTGCATAAAATACACATTCAAAAACAATAGTTGAAAACAGTAAAACAATTGAATTAATTAGTCATAATTAAACCATCACTGTCCAACGCTACACCACGTTGCGACAGGCCCAACCATCCACCTGAACTAAACCATTTCTATTAAGTCAAATTATTTAAGAGTTCAACTAATCACGGTGAATCTGGTTGATCGCCCATAACCGCGGGCACGGCTATTCGAATAGTTTTACTCTGATCAGAGGTGTACATCTGTACCCACAAGACACAGTCCTACAACACATTACTGTGCGCCAACATACCACCACGGTATACCGGAAAAGGAGCTGTGACAGGACCCTTCGCATAACCCCCTCTAACCAATCGTACCACCTCGGGTTTCACCCCCACTCCTCAAAAGGCAGTGGGCAGCCCTCCTCGAGCCTCGGTGAATCCGGTAGCCGCATAGACCCTCGCCGGGCCCATCCAAACTCCATCACGCTCACCCTAACCAATGTACGTCGGCTAGAGGAAAGCTACACTTCAAGTCCAGCCGTTGCCCACGCTGGCTTGTGGTACGCACGGTTCTTCTTCCAGGGTTTCCCGCGAACCGGTCCTTAATCGTCATGAGCACGACCATCAAAACCATGTGCTCACAACCCACCATTAATCAATATTTTAGTTGAAACATTTAATTAAATCACCCACGATTAACCATCGCGAGCCAACATGAAATAACCATCATTAAGTATTAATGAAGCTTTAAATATCCCAATTGTGAGCTAATGTTTCTAAGCAGGGCTAAGCAAGTTCTATTGTAGCAACTATTCAAATTATTTCCCAAGCTATCAAAGGAATAAGGTAATTGCAATATAAGGCTGAGTACAATAGGTAAACTATCCCATAGATGACATTATAAACCAATGCAGTATTTAGAGAAAAACAAGACTATTTCGCAATTTAGGTACAACATGATCAAATGAATAAGTATGACTTGCCTTGCTCTTGCGCTGGGTCGACTTCGGCAACGACTTCGAAATAAACCGGAGAATCAGAATTACCGGAATCTATACAACAAACAAAGCAAACAACAATACATGCTATAAGTCTACTGAAACAAAGAATAAAACTATTTTTAATGGATTCTCTGCATTTTTATGAATTTTCTGAGACTTGAACGGACTAAAACGGAGTCCGGATGAATTAGTTATGAATTTTTGAAGTTATCTGTGTTTTTACTAAAATAGAAAAAACCTTAATTAATTATTGCGCAATAAACCCTTAGGGCTGACGTCACTGCTGACGTCAGCGGCTAGGGCTGACGTCAGCCGCGGCGGCGGCTGCGCACCACGTGGCACACACGTGGCGCCGACGCGGCAGCCACGTGGCGGCCACGTGGCGGCCACGCGGGACGGGAGCGGGCGGCCGGGATCGGCCCGAGTGGCCGATCCGACGGCTGAGGCGCGCGGGCGGCGGCTAGGGTTAGGGTTTGGGGCCGAGCGGCGTGGGCGGCGGCGGGGCGGCGGCTCGCGGCGGCGGCGCACGGGAGGCGGCGGAGCAGCGGCTCGTGACGGCGGCGGAGCGACGCTACGGCCACGCGGGGCGGGCGCGCGCACGGCAGCGGCGGAGGGGGGAGAAAAAGGGGCGGCGGCGACGGTGCTTACCGACGGCGGGGACGGCGGCGGAAGACGGCGGCGGCGCGGCTTTTAGGGTTAGGGTTAGGGCGGCGGCGGCGCGGGGAAAAACGAGGGGCGGCGGCCTCGGGGGGAGGGAAATAAATAGGGGCGGCGCGGCGGGGATCCCGCCGGGATTTGCGGCGGCGCGGGCGCGGCGGCCGGCCGTGTCGGAGGCGGACTCGGCCGCGGCCGGGCCCACGCGTCAGCGGGCGAGCGGCGCGGGGAGGCGTGGCGGACTTCCGGGCGGCTCGGGCCGTGGCCTCGGGCCGGCCCGGGAAGGGGAGGGGCGCGGCGGCCTTGGGCCGGGAGGGGGGGGAAGGCGGCCCGGGGCCGGGAGGGGGAAACGGCCTGGGCCGGCTGGGCCGGTCCGGGAGGGAAGGAGGAGCGCGCGGCAGCGGCTTGGGCCGGAGGGGAAAATGGGCCGATGGCCCGAGAAGAGGAAAAAGAAAAAGAAAAGGAAAAAGAATTTCCCAGGGATTTATTTATTGCGCTTGAGGGTTTTTAATTGGTTAAAATTATTTTTAGGGCTCTGAAAATTCCACTAAAAATCCTGTTAATGTATTTTGACATGGGGAACTCAAGAAAAATTCCACCTTGCCATTTCCACTTCTTTAATGCATTATTTAATTGGGTTTTTCTCCAGATTTAATTCAACAATTTCTCAGATAAATTATTAAATTTAATTTTTACGATTTGGGAGAACCTCAGGGTGTGACAAACCTACCCCCCTTAAACGGAATCTCGACCCCGAGATTCGGAGGTGCTGGCGAAGAGGTGCGGATGGGCAGCCTTCAATTCATCCTCTCTTTCCCATGTAGCTTCTTCCTCGGAATGATGGCTCCACTGAACTCTGCAGAACCTGGTAACCTTGTTTCTGGTCCTCCTCTCGCTGGTTTCGAGAATACGAATCGGCTTCTCCACATAAGTCAAGTCCTCTTGAATCTCAATTTGATCGGGACTGGCCTGTTCTTCCGGTACTCTCAAGCATTTCTTCAATTGCGAGACGTGAAACACATCGTGAATACCGGCCATGTTGGGTGGAAGCTCAAGCTGGTAAGCGACTTCTCCTCGACGCTCGCAGATCTTGTATGGTCCCACAAAGCGTGGTGCCAATTTGCCTTTAGTTTGAAAGCGGTGTACTCCTCGAAGCGGTGTGACACGAAGGTACACAAAGTCCCCTATTTCGAAAGTTAACTCCCTTCGACGATTGTCGGCATAGCTTTTCTGTCGAGACTGCGCAATTCTCAACCTTTCTCTGACGGTTCTGACCTTTTCTTCCGCATCACTCAAGACTTCAGTCCCAAATAGTTGTCGTTCTCCGGTCTGATCCCAAAAGAGCGGGGTACGGCACTTTCTGCCATACAACGCCTCAAATGGTGCCATCTGCAAGCTGGCTTGATAACTGTTGTTGTAGGAGAACTCGGCATATGGCAAACTCTTGTCCCATGCTCCTCCAAAATCAAGCGCACAGGCTCTGAGCATATCCTCAAGTATCTGGTTCACTCGCTCAGTCTGGCCATCAGTTTGCGGATGGTAAGCCGTGCTAAAGTTCAAACGGGTTCCCAATTCTTCTTGTAATTTCTGCCAGAACTTTGAGGTGAACTGGCTTCCTCGATCCGATACGATCTTCTTAGGCACTCCGTGTAAACACATGATTCTTGCGAGGTAGAGTTCTGCTAGCTTCTTTCCAGAGTAGGTAGTATGCACAGGAATGAAATGAGCCACCTTCGTGAGTCGATCCACGATGACCCAGATAGAATCATGTCCAGACGACGTTCTTGGCAAACCTGTGATGAAATCCATTCCAATTTCTTCCCATTTCCATTCCGGAATTTGGAGAGGCTGTAACAGTCCTGCAGGCCTTTGATGCTCTGCCTTGACTCGCTGGCACACGTCACAGAGTGCGACGAATTCAGCTATTTCTCTTCTCATGCTAACCCACCAGAACTTCTCTTTAAGGTCTTGGTACATCTTGGTACTGCCAGGATGAATTGAATACTGAGTTTGATGGGCTTCCGTGAGTATTAACTCCTTTAACTCTTTGTCTTCTGGGACGCACAGTCTTTCTCCCATCCATATCGTGCCATGCTCATCTTCGGAGAAATCTCGGGCCTTTCCAACCCTCATGTTTTTCTTGAGCTCTGCTATCTCCGGATCTTTAGCTTGAGCTGCTCGGACCTGCTCCACGAGCGTTGGTCGTGCTTCTAGAGCGGACGCGAACCCATGTTCAACAATACCGAGGTTCAGCCGTTCGAAGTCTCGCTGCAACTGGCTGCTCATCTCTTCCATACTTGTGGAGTTACAGTAGCTCTTCCGGCTTAAAGCATCTGCCACGACATTAGCTTTACCGGGATGGTAGTGGATTCCCAGATCATAGTCTTTAATCAATTCCAACCATCTTCGCTGACGGAGATTTAAGTCCGGTTGGGTGAAGATATACTTCAAACTCTTGTGATCCGTATACACCTCACAACGGTTCCCAATAAGATAATGTCTCCAGATCTTTAGGGCATGCACCACTGCTGCTAATTCCAGATCATGAGTGGGGTAATTATTCTCATGTGGGCGCAGTTGACGCGAAGCGTATGCAACCACTCTGCCTTCTTGCATCAATACACATCCTAGCCCTTGGCGAGACGCATCGCAATAAACCTGAAAATCTTTAGTCTGATCTGGCAGAATTAAGACTGGTGCCGTTACCAACTTCTTCTTAAGTTCCTCAAAACTTCTGTCGCATTCTGCTGACCACTTGAACTTCTCATCCTTTTTCAGCAACTGTGTCATTGGCTTGGCAATCTTGGAGAAATTCTCAATGAACCGACGGTAGTAACCCGCAAGTCCAAGAAAACTCCTAATCTGCGAAACCGTGCGCGGAGGCTTCCACTTGGTAACCGACTCCACATTCGACGGGTCTACTGCCACCCCTTGAGCTGAGATGATGTGGCCTAGGAACTGTACCTCCTCGAGCCAAAAGTCACACTTGCTAAACTTGGCATACAACTGGTGTTCCTTTAATTTCTCAAGTACGAGGCGAAGATGTTGCTCATGATCCTCCTTGGACTTAGAGTAAACAAGTATATCATCGATAAAAACCACGACGAACTTATCCAGAAATTCCATGAACACCTTATTCATCAAGTTCATGAAAAAGGCCGGTGCATTGGTAAGTCCAAAAGACATGACTGTGCACTCAAACAACCCATAACGAGTAGTGAATGCCGTCTTCGGAATGTCCTCCTCTCTAATCCTCAATTAGTGGTAGCCTGATCGCAGGTCTATCTTGGAGAACCATGTTGCTCCCTTTAGCTGATCAAACAAATCATCAATCCGAGGTAACAGGTATTTGTTCTTGACAGTCACCTCATTGAGAGCACGATAGTCGACGCACATCCTCTTGGTCTTATCTTTCTTCTCCACAAAGATCACCGGAGCACTCCAAGGTGACGTACTCGGGCGAATATATCCTTTCTGCAACTGCTCATCAACTTGCTTCTTGACTTCCGCCAGTTCATTGGCTCCCATCCTATAGGGTCTCTTGTGTATCGGGGCAGTTCCCGGTACTAAATCAATTCAAAATTCAATTTCTCTCTTTGGTGGCATTGTGGTTATGTCATCAGGAAAGACTTCAGGGTACTCTCTAGCAATAGGAATATCCTCCAACTTCTTAATATCTTTCCCTTCTTCTGCGATCTGTTTCATCCCATCTACTTGGTTCAAGCACACTCTCTGCTTCGGGGGTGTCGGCGACTGGAATTTCACGACTTCTCCTTTCTCATTAACCAGAGTGATAGTGCGACTAGCGCAATCGATAACTCCCTTGTGCCTTGTTAACCAATCCATCCCAAGAATGACATCTAGGTCCTTGGACTCAAGAAGGATAAGATTGGCTAGAAATTTAGAACCCTGGATTTCTATTTCCACAGAGGGGCTATAACTGACAGAGGTGGAACTACTTCCCGGGGTGTAGACCCGCATTGGTATCTTAAGTTCCTGTTTTCTTAGACCATGCTTCCCCACAAAATTCTTGGAAATAAAAGAATGCGTTGCACCAGAATCAAATAAAACTGTAGCTGGGACTGAGTTGACAGGAAACGTACCCAATACCACTTCTGGTGCAGCTAGCGCCTCTTCTGCCGACGCATGGTTGACACGAGCATGAACAAACTTGGGTCCTGCACGCCTTGGCTTCGGGCACTTGTCGGCGAAGTGTCCGGGCTCGTTGCAGTTGAAGCAGACAAATGATTTTCCGCCGGACTCCTTCCTGGGTTGAGTCGATGGAGCTGGCTGAGCTGCGGCCGTTGGCGGGCGCGGAACCGGGTTGCGGTTGGGCTGTCCCCCGTTGTTGTTGCGGTTGCCGGAATTGTTGTTGTTGAAATTACCAGGCTGGTAAGGTCGATGTTGACGAACAATCATTGTAGTAGGTCCACCCTGCTGTCCGGCAGTGAACCGGGGCTTCTGTTGACTTCCCTGCTGCGTCCTGAATTGGACTGCTTTCCTCTTCCGATCCATCCTGTTGCGTTGATCCTCTTGACGGATCGCCTTATCAACTAACTTCTCGAAATCAGCATAATCCCCTGAGATTAGCTGGTTGGTCAATTCATCATCCAGGCCGGAAAGAAACTTTTCCTGCCTTTCCGCATCAGTGCGCACATCCTCCGGAGCGTAACGTGCGAGACGGTTAAACTCATGAAGGTACTCCGTCACTGTTCTATACCTTGGTGGAGCGCTCTAAACTCCCTCTTCTTCTGGGCTACTATGCCGTCAGGAATTTGGGCTTTCCTGAAACTGCGGCAAAACTCCGCCCAAGTGACCTCCGTTCCGGGTGGACGGGTAACCAAATAGTTATCCCACCAAGCCGAAGCGGGACCCTGCAAATGATGGGTAGCGAAAGCGACCTTCTCTTGATCATTGCACTGGAGTAGATTAAGCTTCTTCTCAATAACATGAAGCCAATCATTCGCTTCCATGGGATTGGTAGTACTTGAGAAAATCGGTGGTCTGACACGAAGAAACTCTGGCAACTTGGATTGGGGTGGTGGTTGATTCTGTTGGGCCTGCTGCTGCTGCTGTTGAGCTTGTTGTTGCATCTGTTGCAACATTTGCTGTTGCATTTGTTGATGCTGCTGCTGCATTTGTTGCATCATAGCCGCCATCATCTGCGTCTGGCTAGCTAGCACTTGAGCAAGAGTGGGATTATCTGGTGGTGGAGGAGGAGCGTTGGTGTTGGTTCCATTAGTCCGGGATCCCTCTTGTCCGTTGTTGTTACCACTTGTCCTGGTGTTGACCATCTGAAGGAGAAAAGACCAGCAGAAAGAAATGGACAAGAAAGAAAACAGATTGCTCAGAACAAAGCTTTAATATATTATCAATTTAACTGTAATTGTTGTGATCTAACTTAAAACACTTCCAAAACAGCACGCAAAAATCCTTAATAAGATAGCCATACCATAGGCACATGGTATCGACCATCGGCTAAACCCCAAGCAACAAACCTAACACACAGCAACTAACAAGCAATCAAACTAAGAAAAACGAAAAACTAAGGGTAACGAGCCTAATGCTCAAAACGGTTTCCGGAATCCGCCATGGCAGTGTCTCCACTTGTTGGCTCTGAACTTGAACCACTGCCGTTGCTACCACTGGGTGTGGCGTGCAACCAACCTCCGCTACCACTGGCTGGACCCTGGTACGCAGACGCCGGGGCGAAGGTGATGGCGAACCCTGGTGGCGGCGGCGGAACTGGCGTTGGAGCGGGTGGTGAATTCCTTGGCGCAAGCTGGATACGTACAGGAGCAGTGGTCCTCTTCCTTGGCATGGTACGAATCCTGAGTCCTCCTGACGCTGGGTGTCCTCGCAACCTAGCATTATCGGCCTTGAGCCATGCGACTTCATCCTCCAAGCGGGCAATCTTGATCAACTTCTGGTCATTCAGAGCCTTGGATGCCTTGTGGAGATCGGCGTGCATCTTGTCCAGGCCCTTCATCATCGTGACCATCCGTCCGAAGGTAGTGTCGTTCTCCTCCGCTGCAGATCGGTAGGTGCTGCTGGTAGAAGAGCTACCGCGACGAGGATGATAACGGTACGCTGAGTTGTGGAGAGCGTAGTCGTGTAGTTCTCGCATCCTGGCCATCATCAAGTAAGCCGCCTCCTGACAGGCGTGCTCGTCAGATCCTCCTGAAGCGGTGACCACCATATTGGGAAGATTGGTGCCCACGAAGCCATGTACTTCCAAACGAACTCGGAACGGGAACTCGCCACTGAGAGGCTCGATCGTGCTGTACTCCGGCGCTTCAAGGTACCCTACAACCAAAGTCATACGGGCAAGCTCTGCCACGAAGCCTTCCATGTTCTGACCACGGTGCATCGGGGGATGACCTGCCATCTACAGAGGGCAAAGGAACGGGACTCAACATATGCTCAAAAAGAAAATTTTGATGCAAGGAACCCCTTTTTTTTCAAAAATCCCAAAGACCACAGTTCGCGGACTTTTCCCAAAACAAATTAAATTTTAAGGGAAAATGCACATGAAAAATTTTAAAGGGCTCTTAAGGTTTCCAGTTGGCTTGTCCTACGGTCAAGGTCGGCTCTGATACCAACTTGTCACGCCCAGAAATTCACTACCAGAATTTCCAAAGCAAATTGTGTATTAAAATCCCTGTCCAGGACCAGCCAGGGTACACAAATGACAAAGTTGCCATACAGATCCACGTCTTACAAAACAATAAAAATCTCTTACAAAACTGCAGCGGAAAAAGGAAACAACTAATCTAATAAACTAAACACTCGCAACGTAGCGACTCCAAACCACAGGCATTCCTCGACGGTAGCAACAAGCCTACTCTTCTGAAAAGTCTTCCTCTGAAACAACCTCCAACTCTGGTGTGGGGAAAAATAAAGCAAGACTGAGTACTACCCACTGTACTCAACAAGTCATACCGGAAAGGAAAATAATGATGCAAGTAATAACAAAGGAGAGCTGCAATGGTTATTTTGCATAAAATACGCATTTAAAAACAATAGTTGAAAACAGTAAAACAGTTGAATTAATTAGTCATAATTAAACCATCACTGTCCAACGCTACACCACGTTGCGACAGGCCCAACCATCCACCTGAACTAAACCATTTCCATTAAGTCAAATTATTTAAGAGTTCAACTAATCACGGTGAATCTGGTTGATCGCCCATAACCGCGGGCACGGCTATTCGAATAGTTTTACTCTGATCAGAGGTGTACAACTGTACCCACAAGACACAGTCCTACAACACATTACTGTGCGCCACATACCACCACGGTACACCGGAAAAGGAGCTGTGACAGGACCCTTCGCATAACCCTTCCTAACCAATCGCACCACACCTCAGGTTTCGCCCCCGCTCCGCTTCCCGGCAACGGGCAGCCCCCTCTCGTGCCTTGGTGAATCCGGCAGCCAAGCAACCGGTATATCCCCGGCCGACTCAACTCCATCACGCCCACCCTTTCCGGGGAACGTCGGCTAGGAAAAAGCTATACTCCAATCCAGCCATTACCCACGCTGGCTTGTGGAAAGTACGGTAATTCTTCCAGGGTTTCCCGCGAACCGGTCCTTAATTGTCATGAGCACGACCATCAAAACCATGTGCTCACAACCCACCATTAATCAATATTTTAGTTGAAACATTTAATTAAATCACCCACGATTAACCATCGCGAGCCAACATGAAATAACCATCATTAAGTATTAATGAAGCTTTAAATAACCCAATTGTGAGCTAATGTTTCTAAGCAGGGCTAAGCAAGTTCTATTATAGCAACTATTCAAATTATTTCCCAAGCTATCAAAGGAATAGGGTAATTGCAATATAAGGCTGAGTACAATAGGTAAATTATCCCATAGATGACATTATAAAACAATGCAGTATTTAGAGAAAAATAAGACTGTTTCGCAATTTAGGTACAACATGATCAAATGAATAAGTATGACTTGCCTTGCTCTTGCGC
>BDMV01000004.1:9115965-9126541 GCA_008326285.1 Oryza officinalis | reverse complement strand
AACCTAGTTTGGCCTTTGAAAAAAAAAAAAAAAGAAGTTGAGCAAAAAAAAAAAAAAAAAAAAGTGGAAGAAAGAAAGAAAGAAAGAAAGAAAGAAAAAGCATTGGCCGAATTTGGGTGAGTTCTTAATCCATAAATTCAGATTGTGTAATTTAATCTCTTGAGCAATATCGTGCCCTTACATTCATATCATTGCAATTGGCTAGCGTCTCTCCTAGTACTTGGTGCAAAACGAGCTATCTAATATTTAATTTCAGATTGCCTCTAGTTAGCTCATTCCTTTGTTTGCATCGAGTCACATTAATCTTTGCGTGTGCGTTCATATACTACACTTAAATCTTTTGGATCAGCACTTAGGCAAAGTATTCTAGCTTGGATTATTACTTAACTTTACAACATCAAGAATTTCAGATTGCTAGGATAAACACTCCCATGCCAAGCTCCACCATATAACCGTTGTTGAGCAAGTAGTGAACACTCTTAAATTCGCTTGATCATCACTGTGCTGTTGTCACTTCTACCAGGTATAAGTTTTTATTGGCTTTAATTCACTTCGGAAGGGTAAGAACTTTACTTGGGAGAGAAAACAGTGAGATTGAGTGATTTCCATAAAGCATTATTCCACATAGCTATTGGTTTCTTGCATAGCTAACCATGTCAGGTGGAGGAGAACACCATGATGAGAGTGGTGAGACAAATGAAACTCAAGCATTCGTCAAGCAATATCAATTTGGAGCACTCCGTGAACACTTTCAACGTGAGCTACGCCAAGGACTCGATCAACTCCATGAGAAACATGATGCTTTTGCTGATCAAATTGCAAAGGATATGCAAAATATGGAGATACAAGCTGATGAAAATGTGCGGCAATTGCGGGAGGACATTGGAGCCCTCACTAGGCTCATACAAGCTCGCAATGGTGGCGATGAAGCGAGTGTTCAAGGAGGAGAAGCTGCTGCACATGTACCTCCTGCACCGCAACGCCAAGTGGCGGCCAATGTGGTGCGTCCACCGCAGCTAGGAGGACGAGGAGGAGCCCATGGAGGGCGTGGCCAGGGTCTAGGTGGAGGCCGTGGTGGGCGTGGTGGTGCTGCTCATGCAATGGAAGAGGATGGTGATTTTGCTTTGCATTACAATGACCATTATCGTCGTCCACGCAACGAAGATGATGGATTGGGCAAGCTCAAGTTTTCCATGCCCAAGTTTGCAGGTGGGACTGATCCCGAGGAGTATCTCACTTGGGAATTGAAGGTTGACAAAATATTCCGTATGCATCACTATACGGATGAGAGAAAGATACAGTTGGCATCACTTGAGTTTGAAGGTTATGCTTTGGATTGGTGGGAACAAGTCATTACTCAAAGAGCTGAGAATGAAGAAAACCCTGTTGCAACATGGCAAGAGATGAAGTGGGAAATGAGAGCCCGTTTTGTTCCTCGTCATTACAAGCGTGATCTATTTGATAAATTGCAGAATATGAAACAGGGAGCACATTCTGTGGAGGAGTACTACAAGGAGATGGAGCTAGCCATGATTCGAGCCAAGGTTCAAGAACAAGAAGAGCAAACCATGGCACGCTTCCTCTCAGGTTTGAACCATCAAGTCAAAAGAATTGTCAATTTTCAGCCTTATAACAATCTTTATGAGTTAGTGCATCAAGCTACAAAGGCAGAACGACAATTGCAAGAGGATGCTAAGTTTGCAAGATCAACGTCCTTTGCTGGCCGTACACCGTCCAGTGGAGGGAGTTATGGTTCCAAATCACAAATGAGCCAAAGAACAGCTCCAAGTGGTGGATCAAGTTTCCGCCCATCATCTAGTAAGAAGGAAGAAGCCACTCCAAGTGTAAGGAAGCCATCAAATCCAGCAGCTAGTGGTGCTACTTCTGTGGGTTCTACAGCGAAGAGTAGCGGCATACAATGCTTCAAGTGCCTTGGTCGTGGTCATATGCAAAAGGATTGCCCAAATAACAAGACGATGTTGATATTAGAAAATGGGGAATATGATTCTGCAAGTGAAGAAGAGAATGATCGCCTTGCTGATTTGGGGACATATGATGATGCACATGAGGAGGAGCAAGACATAGAGTATTGTGATCCCGGTGTTGGTCCTATACTTGTGTGTGCGCCAACGGTGTTGAGTGTGCAACCAAAGCCTTCCCATGAACAGCGCTGCAATTTATTCCACACAAGAGCTCAAGTTAGTAAAGATGGCAAATTCTGCAAGGTAATCATTGATGGTGGGAGTTGTCATAATTTGGCTAGCAAGGAGCTTTGCAATAAACTTGGTTTGAAGTACAAGAAACATCCACATCCATATCAGATCCAGTGGTTGCATGAGAAAGGCTCGTTGAATGTGGGATACACCGTGGATGTTGAATTTGAAATTGGCACCTATCGTGATACGGTGGAGTGTGATGTTGTGCCTATGGATGTATGTCACTTGCTGCTAGGAAGGCCATGGCAATATGATCGTGCTGTGCTTCATGAAGGAAGAACTAATCAATATAAGTTTTGGTGGAACAACAAACAAGTGGTGCTGCGACCGTTGACTCCTTCTCAAATTGTAAATGATAATGTACAAAAAATTGAAGTGCAAGTTGAGAGTGAGAAAGGGAGAGAACAAAAGAGTGTGATTCCACAAAAAGTGAGTGAGAGCCACAAACCAAACCCGAGAGGTCAAGGCAAGAGTGAGGGAGAGAAAAACTTAGTCATGATAGCCACCAAATCTGATCTGAGAGAGATGAAAGATGACCCCACTTTGATGCACCTTGTATTGTTGTACAAGGATGCATTGCTTTCTACTAATGACTTAACATCTCTTCCTAGTGCTGTTTCTCAAGTTTTGCAGGCTTATGACGACGTGTTTCCGGAGGAGGTGCCCGCTGGTCTACCACCTATTCGAGGTATTGAGCATCAAATTGACTTAGTCCCGGGAGCCCCTCTGCCCAACCGGCCGCCGTACCGCACAAATCCAGAAGAAACAAAGGAGATTCAGCGCCAAGTGCAAGCACTTTTGGACAAAGGGTACGTACGCGAGAGTCTCAGTCCTTGTGCCGTTCCTGTTATTCTTGTTCCTAAGAAAGATGGTACATGGAGAATGTGCATAGACTGTAGAGCTATTAACAACATAACTGTTCGCTATCGTCATCCTATTCCTAGGTTAGATGATATGCTTGATGAGTTAAGTGGTTCTACTATCTTTTCTAAGATTGACTTGCGAAGTGGCTACCATCAAATAAGAATGAAACATGGTGATGAATGGAAAACTGCTTTTAAAACGAAATCTGGCTTGTATGAATGGTTAGTGATGCCTTTTGGATTGTCCAATGCTCCTAGTACATTCATGCGCTTAATGAACCATGTTTTGAGACATTTCATTGGAAAATTTGTGGTAGTTTACTTTGATGATATTCTGATATATAGCCGCTGTTTGGATGATCATGTTGAACACATCAAACAAGTGCTAGAAGTGCTTAGGAATGAATGCTTATATGCCAATCTTGAGAAGTGTACTTTTTGCACTAGTAAGGTTGTGTTTCTAGGCTATGTTGTTTCAGCTCATGGCATTGAAGTGGATGAATCTAAAATTGAAGCTATTAGAAATTGGCCAATTCCTGTGAATGTTAGTCAAATTCGTAGCTTCCATGGGCTTGCTAGCTTTTATCGACGATTTGTGAAAGACTTTAGCACCATTGCTGCCCCATTAAATGAATTGACTAAAAAGGGGATGATTTTTGAGTGGGGAGAAAAACAAGACAAAGCTTTTGCTGAATTAAAGAAGTGTTTGACTGAAGCACCATTGCTTGCTTTACCTGATTTCACAAAAACTTTTGAGATTGAATGTGATGCTAGTGGAATAGGTATTGGTGGTGTTTTAATGCAAGAAAGAAAACCTGTTGCATATTTCAGTGAGAAACTTCATGGTGCACAATTGAATTATCCTGTTTATGATAAAGAATTATATGCTCTTGTGCGTGTGTTGGAAACTTGGCAACATTATCTTTGGCCTAAGGAATTCATAATACATTCTGATCATGAATCTTTGAAATACTTAAAGGGCCAAGCAAAATTGAATCGTAGACATGCTAAGTGGGTAGAATTCATTGAGACCTTTCCATACATTGTCAAATATAAGAAAGGCAAAGAGAATGTGGTAGCTGATGCATTGTCCAGAAAACATGTGCTTTTAACTCAGTTGGAGGTAAAGGTACCAGGGTTGGAAAGTTTGAAAGATTTATATGCTTCCGATCATGAATTTGCAGCGCCATATTCTAATTGCAAAGATGGGAAAGGGTGGGATAAGTTTCATATTAATGATGGTTTTCTCTTTCGCATGAATAAGCTGTGTGTTCCGGAGTCCTCGGTGCGTTTGTTATTGTTGCAGGAATCTCATGCAGGAGGATTGATGGGGCATTTTGGGAGAGAGAAGACTTACATGATGTTGGCTGATCACTTCTATTGGCCAAAGATGAGGCGAGACGTCGAGAGGTTTGTTCAAAGATGCATCACATGCCATAAGGCGAAGTCAAAACTCAATCCACATGGTTTGTATACTCCACTTCCTGTTCCTAGCGCTCCTTGGGAAGATATTAGCATGGATTTTGTGTTAGGACTGCCTAGGACCAAGAGGGGGAGGGATTCAGTCTTTGTTGTTGTGGATAGGTTCTCTAAAATGGCACATTTTATTCCCTGTCATAAGAGCGACGATGCGTCGCATGTAGCTGACTTGTTTTTCAGGGAGATTGTGAGATTGCATGGAATGCCAAGAACCATTGTTTCAGATCGCGACGTCAAGTTCATGAGCTACTTTTGGAAGACTTTGTGGGCCAAGCTTGGGACAAAGCTGTTGTTTTCAACGACTTGTCACCCACAAACAGATGGGCAAACGGAGGTGGTGAACCGCACACTTTCAACGCTGCTACGTACCATGATAAAGAAGAACTTGAAAGAGTGGGAAGATTGTCTACCACATGTGGAATTTGCATATAACAGAGCGGTACATTCTACAACTCAATTGAGTCCATTCGAGGTGGCGTATGGATTCAAACCAATTACGCCCCTCGATTTACTTCCACTTCCACTACAAGAACGTGCAAATATGGAGGCTTCTAAACGTGCTGATTTTGTGAAAAAGCTCCATGCCACAACGAAAGAGGTAATTGAAAAGAAGGTACGTGCTTATGCTTCCAAAGCTAACAAATCTAGAAAGAAAATGCTGTTTGAACCAGGTGATTTAGTGTGGGTACACCTTCGCAAAGATCGTTTTCCACAGAAGCGTAGATCCAAATTGATGCCCCGTGGTGATGGACCTTTTAAAGTTCTCGCTAAGATCAATGACAATGCATACAAGATTGAGCTTCCCGGTGATGACTATGGGGTAAGTTCTACATTTAATGTTGCTGATCTATCACCCTTCTTTGGACAAGATTGTACAGAGTCGAGGTCGACTTCTTTTCAAGAAGGGGAGGATGATGAGGACATCGCTAGTAATGTCAAAGCTAGTAATGAGACTTCAATAACAGGACCAATAACAAGAGCACGAGCCAAGAAACTACAATCTCAGGTGAACCTGCTCCTTAATGAATATGTCATTAATTTTAATGAGAATTTTATACTACCTAAAAACAATGTTTTACTTGTGCTCAGGTTTGAAGAGTCAGCGATGGATGGAGATCAAGGATATGTGGCCGTCATCCAAGGAAGCATAAGTCCACATCATGAACAATGATCAGCCCATAAATAGTGCTTGCGGCCCGTGAACAGTACCGTACGGCCCATGAACAGTACCCGTGCTACAGTGCGCGTGAATAGTACCACATGGGGAGTTTAGTGTTGAATAGCCTTGGGCTGAGACTATATATTGAGGGGTAGACTCCCATTGTAAAGGGAACCACTTTTGATATTAAAAATACTCTTGTTCTTTCTGTTGTCCAAACAACATTGAAGGAATTGAGAGTTAGTCAAAAATCAAGATCGTTCAACCTTTCCGCTGGGAATTGGGAGCGCGATAGAACTTCATCTGGTGGTCGTGAAGTTCAACACGTGTGATTGGGCGAATTATAGAGTGCTAACTCTTGCATTGGCAACGGGGGATCACTACGATTCATCAGTTCCACGTGAGTATCTTGATCCTACGTCGAGAAGATCGGGCGACC
The DNA here is from genome assembly GCA_008326285.1 of Oryza officinalis. NCBI lineage: Eukaryota > Viridiplantae > Streptophyta > Magnoliopsida > Poales > Poaceae > Oryza > Oryza officinalis. The sequence goes on along the minus strand of BDMV01000004.1, from coordinate 9,120,385 downwards.
CCGTATCAGAACCCGCTAGGGTTTGTGGTCGATCTTTCGATGAGAGACGTGAGATAACTCGATTGGTGGATGTAGATGACGTTCACGGCCCGACTACAGCCTTCCAAGACCGCGCCTTAGCAACCGATACACCACTTCCAAAGGCCGTCCCGATCTTGTGGAGCGCGACAACCAGCCACTAGGGCTCCCGTCCTGCAAGCAATCGAAGAACTAGCAAGAACGAGGAAACAAGCACTGAATTTGCAAGATGAAATTGAAGGTCTCAAACTGAATCTTAATCAAGAGTGGGGTTCCGAAGACAAGGACACGGGCGACTGGATCAGCACGCGTGCCTACAAGCAAGTAGCGAAGGCTAAACTTGATCTAAACAAAACCCGAGTGTTCCTGGTGGTGGCTAAGGGGTATATGACGTGGGGAGGACGACCACAAGAGAGCTTGGGTCGTGCTCCAACCCTAGGACGTGTCCCTATTGGACTCTAAACGATACAAGCCCATTGGGCTAAAATTAAGGTGGCGCAGCACCTTGGACAGAAAAGACCACTCGGTGGTTCTTTTGGATTGTTGACACCCCTTCTGAACAGATATGAGTACAAGGCCAGATCCATATGAAAGTAGACTTGTTCAGCTTTCCAACAAGTCCAGAATCACCCCAATCCGACTTAGTTTTGAAAACAGTTTTCCATTCATCTCCCAATTTCATACGAATATGGTGGTACCCACTATGCAAATCAACTTTTGAAAACACCACAGCACCACTCAATTCATCAAGCATATCATCTAATCGTGGAATAGGGTGTCGATATCAAATGGTGATATTATTAATAGCCCTACAATCAACACACATACGCCATGTTCCATCTTTCTTAGGCACTAAAATTACTGGAACAGCACAAGGGCTAAGAGATTCTCGCACATAACCTTTGGCCAGTAGTTCTTGCACTTGTTGCTGAATTTCCTTTGTTTCTTCCGGATTTGTCCTGTATGGCGCACGGTTCGGCAAAGATGCACCAGGAATAAGATCAATTTGGTGCTCAATCCCGCGTATTGGTGTCAGCCCCGCTGGTATCTCACTTGGAAACACATCAGAATACTCCTGCAAAATGTTAGCAACAGCAAGGGGCAAAGAACGTTGCATATCCTCAATTGAAATCAAAGCATCCTTGCATACCAAAGCATAAGCGACAGAGGTGGATGCAGTGAACTCGTTAATATCAGATTTTGTGGCAAGCATACAACGGCCTTTCAGTTTTATCTCATCTTTGTCATCAATTACAGATTTGTCATTTTTATTGCTCTCGCTCTTTGCTTTAGCAGCCCTAGCAACATCAATTTGCATAATAGCTTTAGGAGACATAGGATGCAACACAATTTTTCGATCATGGTATAGAAAAGAATATTGATTTGATCTACCATGATGCATAGAATCCCTATCAAATTGCCAAGGTCTACCTAGCAGAATATTGCAAGCTTGCATAGGCACAACATCACATTCAACAATATCTTTGTATGATCCAATGGAAAAATTGATTCGCACAAGTCTAGTTACCTTTCTAAAATAGTTAACATGCTTTCTTACTGATAATTGATTCAACACGTGTTAAGGACCCCGGGTTCTAATCCAAGAACTCCGAGGGCTTTTCTGCAAAACTACTTTCACTGACTAGTGGACCCCTTCTATTTTAAAATCTGGAGAATATAAGGAAAATAACAAAATCAATTTCTGAGAAGCTGAAAAATGAATAAACTTTGTAAATTCCTAGAAAATTCATCTTAGCTCCATTTTGAGTGAACCAAATTCCAGATGACTCACAAAATTATGATCTTTAATATGGTAGTATAAAACTTACCACTTACAGTAGAAGAAATATCTCTAATTATTGGTGTAAAGAATAATTTGCATAAAGCACAATATAAATTATAAAGTTTGTAGGAAATTAATTTTAGCTCTAAATAACTTGAACTAAAATTTGTTAGAATCATCAAATTCTCAACTTAATTTAGATGAATTGGGTTATAAAGCAACCAGCATATATATTTTCATACATTTTAAAATAATCGTGAATAGCCGTAATTAATATGAGAACTTGTAAAATTAATAGGAAATTGATTCCAACTCCAAATTAGGTGATTCTAGTTTTGTTAGATCCATAATTTCATAAACTTAATTATCATGAATTAACATATGACATGTACTGTAGTAAAAATGCTTGTAAAATTTTATATATCAATAAATGTGGCACCTACCTTATAAAATTCATAATAAAATCATGTTAACTATAAAAATTGTGAAACAATTTAGTTAAACTCCTGGAGAACATCCTTTTCACTGCAGCAAGCCAACACTTTACAAAACTTGAACCTAAAATGCACCTAAAGACTAATAGAGCTTAATTAGTCTAGTGCTAGTACTAAACTTTGAAAATTAATAACTCACTAAAAGCAAAGTGATAAAATATAAATTCCTTCACTATAAATCACGTTTAGACATTACCTATCTACTACAATGAATTCATGCATATTAGAAGCATTTTGGATCTTTACTTGTTTTGGTGTTTATATCGTTACCGTTATTTTCATATAGTGAACGACATTACTTTCGGTGAGGAGTTTGGATTTTATCGCTGACCGTGAGGGAGATTCTAACTAAGGCAAGTGCCCTCCTCCTTTGAACACTTTGATCCTATGTTTTTATTGGGCAAACGTTTTCTATTGCAAAGTTGCACACGTTAGATAGTTATGTTTAGAAAAATTATTTGAAAGCGATGAAATGGTAGTTATGACCTATTTGTTGCATAATCCACCTTGAGAATTGTTATCCTTGATGTTTGTAACCTTAGAATATTTTAGAGTACTCTCCATGTGCTCAAATGGGCTTATAATTGCTATATATAATGTCATATGCTTAGCCATGCCTAGTGAAATGGTTTCAGACATTGTGATCACCTTATGTATTTGAAAATGGATAATTTACGACTTCTTGACAGAGGTGAAGCCTCTGGTTATTTGTGAAATAAAATGGAGTTAAATATATTTCTAGACTTGGGCGGCGAGTGGTGTACATATGGTAGTAGTTGTGCACCGATAGGGGGAGCGTTCGCTTGAGTCGATTAAGGACTGAACTCTATGTTACCAACTAAGTATACAGTACTGCCACATGCATTAGTATGGGATGACCTTAGCTTATTAAGTTGTGTAGTGCATATTGGTAGGCCGGAGTAGAATGAATTAGTCTGACCGATGATTCATAGGAACTACCCATGAGAGTGTGGTTATTATAATGCTAGCAACAAGACTAGCTGTGTGTGTCTGTGAGGGGACGGATGGTCTGCCTCACAGCATGGGCGTCTAAGTCTATCCAATTCAACGGTTAAGTGTCTCGTGGGGGAACGGATGGTTTGCCGCCACGGCGTTAGGTTTAAGGCGTGGGCCCGCCACCTAACGACTCTGGGTCATTCCTAGGGTGGATTCACACTTGCCGCGTTGATGCAAGGCTAGAAACTAGGTGATGTAACGGCTAAGTTGTGACCTCTAGTACGCACTCAAATTGTAGAGTGTGGGGTGCTAGGCCAGCATCGAACCAACTAGAGTGTAGCCTCTGGGCTTTTATCACATCATGTGGACTTGTACGAACTCTGCAGAGTTAAAACTAACCAGTTAACCATGCTCACGGTCATGAGCGACTTGGGGAAATAGCAGGAGTGTAAATTTCTATCCTTTCTAAAATAACTTTATAAAAATGGTTGAGGAATGGGAATATGATGATAATGATGGCTTGCTACCAGGGAAGGTGCAAGTTGAAGTTTATGGTTTATGATGATGATGATGAGGAGAAATGATGATTATATTTCTATAATTACTTATATGGATCACCATGCTTTACTACATACTTTACAAAATTTACCATTTGTGAAGTATTGTGAAACAACATAGCTTTATGCAAATGAACCTATAAATAGCCATTCTTTGTTATTTAGAGCTTGCATGTATGTAGGATTGTATTGCCTTGCCAGTACATTAACGTGGTTAATGTACCGGACACTTGTATTTTCCGTGGGCTTTTGGAGGTTAGTTGAGTGCTACGGGCTCTGTTGATCTCTTCAGGACGGTTCATTAGGGGTTTACCCCTAGTCGGATTGCTTAAGGGTCTTGGGTAATTAAGCTTCCGAGCGAACCTTTAATTATAAGGCCGTTCGGCCATATATATCATAGAATTAGATTCTAAATTAATAGTGTGCTAGTACTCCGTGTTTATGATATGAATATCATTTGCTTTGATGAAAGTGTCTTGGTATGTTCTAGCCTATAGAACTATCTAGACATGAGTATGGATGTTGAACAAACGAGATGTTGTAGAGCTTAGCAAATTGTCAAGTCTCCTGGGATGTGTAACACATCTGGTCGCTGCCTTCGTGTGGTTTTG
>BDMV01000004.1:9091992-9114520 GCA_008326285.1 Oryza officinalis | reverse complement strand
GTACCCTGAGCTGCTTTGATACCACTTGATAAACCTTGAATACCACTCGATACGCTCAGGCATCTGGTTGTCCCGATCTTCCAGTGAGTTGATGATAACTACGATTTAGGAGAAACGTTGACGATCCGACTACAACCTCTCCATGGGTTGTTGATCTTGCCGGTGCAAATCAACCTTATTCCTGCAAGCAAATCGAAGAAACAAGCAAGAACAAGATAAAAGCAATCTGAATTGCAAATAGGAATTAAAACTCACGATAAAGGGGTACCTAGCAGAATATTACAAGCTTGCATAGGCACAACATCACACTCAACAACATCATGGTACAAATTGCAAAATTAATGCGTACGAGGTTTGTTAACTTTGCCTTACCACTGTTGTTTAGCCACTAGATGTAGTATGGATGTGGATGTGGTTTGGTACTAAGTGCAAGCTTCTCCACCAATGGATCCAACCTTATCTCCAAATTCCATTCCAATCGGCCGCAATCAAAGAAACAAGGTGTTACGTCACCTATGATGGGCCTATGGGCTTGTAACTTTATCTGGGACCCCGGCCCAGGTGGGGTTCTCCCCAACCTGGTGGAGCACGACCTAGGAACCCCCTTGGTCGTCCTCCCACCTCTTTAAATAGCTAGGTACCCCTTTAGTATTTCTGGGGGTTTTGTTAGACTAAAGTTTTAGCCATTGCTACTTTTTCTTGTAGTTATGTGTGTCGGCTAGACCACCTAATTACTTGTATTCGGAACCCCACCTTATCGTGAGTTTTAATTCCTATTTGTAATATTCTGCTAGGTAGGTCAAATCAGCATTCTTTCCTATGGTAAGAAAATTGTGTTGCATCCCATGTTTCCTGAAGATATTGTGTGTAATGATGTTGCTAAGGTTGCCAAATCCAAAAGTGAGAACCATAACAATGCTCGGTCTGTTGTTGAAAAGAAAAATGAAATAAGCTTGAAAGGAAAATGCTTACTTGCTACCAAATCTGAAATTAACGAATTAATTGCCTCACCATTGGATGCCTATGTTTTGGTATGCAAAGATGTTTGGTTTCACTTGACGATATGCAATTTTCTTTGCCTTCTGCTGTTGCTAATATTTTGCAGGAGTATTCTGATGTCTTTCCAACTGCATTACCACCGGGCCTGCCACCACTTCGAGGGATTGAGCACCAGATTGACCTCATTCCTGGTGCTTCATTGCCCAACCGTGCGCCATACAGGACGAACCCGGAAGAGACTAAGGAGATTCAGCGGTAAGTACAAGAACTACTCGACAAAGGCTATGTACGTGAATCTCTTAGTCCTTGTGTAGTTCCCGTTATTCTTGTGCCTAAGAAAGATCGATCATGGCAATGTGTGTTGATTGTAGAGGGATAAACCATATCACCATTCGATACCGTCACCCCATTCCACATTTTGATGACATGCTTGATGAATTGAGTGGTGCTGTTGTGTTTTCCAAAGTTGATTTGCATAGTGGATACCACCAGATTCGCATAAAGTTGAGAGATGAATGGAAAATTACTTTCAAAACTAAGTTCGGTTTATATGAATGGTTAGTTATGCCTTTATATTAACTAATGCACCTTTGAACTTGAATGTGATGCTAGTGGGATTGGATTGGGTGGTGTTTTGCTCCAAGAAGGAAAACCTATTGCTTATTTTAGTGAAAAATTGAGTGGGCCTATTCTGAATTATTCTACTTATGATAAAGAATTGTATGCTCCTGTGCGAACTTTAGAAAAATGGCAGCATTATTTGTGGCCCAAGGAATTTGTCATACACTCTGACCATGAATCTTTGAAGCATATTCATAGTCAAGGAAAACTGAACCGTAGACATGCTAAATGGGTTAAATTCATTGAATCTTTTCCTTATGTTATCAAACAGAAGAAAGAGAAAGATAATATCATTGTTGATGCATTGTCTAGGAGATATGCTTTGTTGACACAACTTGACTACAAAATCTTTGGGTTAGAAACAATTAAAGACCGGTATGATAATGAATTTAAAGATGTGTTGCTGCATTGTAAGGATGGAAAGACATGGAACAAATTTGTCTTCAGCGATGGGTTTGATTTTAGAGCTAACAAGCTATGCATTCCAGCTAGCTCCGTTCGTTTGTTGTTGCAGGAAGCGCACAGCGGTGGGTTGATGGGGCATTTTGGTGCCAAGAAGACGGAGGACATACTTGCTGGTCATTTCTTTTGGCCAAAGATGAGAAGAGACACGGAGAGATTTGTTGCTCGCTGCACTACATGTCAAAAGGCCAGCTTAAATCCACATGGTTTGTATATGCCTCTACCTGTTCTTGCTGTTGCTTGGCAAGATATTTCAATGGATTTTGTGTTGGGATTGCCTAGGACTAAGAGGGGGTGTGATAGCATTTTTGTGGTTGTGGATCAATTTTCTAGAATGGCACATTTCATACCATGTCATAAAACTGATGATGCTACTTATATTGCTGATTTGTTCTTTCGAGAAATTGTTCGCTTGCATGGTGTGCCAAACACAATTGTTTCTGATCGTGACACTAAATTTCTTAGCCATTTTTGGAGAACTTTGTGGGCTAAATTGGGGACTAAGCTTTTGTTTTCTACTACTTGTCATCCCCAAACTAATGGTCAAACTGAAGTTGTGAATAGAACTTTGTCAACTATGTTAAGGGCTGTTTTAAAGAAAAATCTAAAGATGTGGGAAGAATGTTTGCCTCATATTGATTTGCTTATAATCATTTGTTGCATTCTACTACAAAGATGTGTCCTTTTGAGATTGTTTATGGCTTGTTGCCTCGTGCTCCTATTGATTTAATGCCTTTGCCATCTTCTGAAAAACTGAATTTTGATGCTAAACACCGTGCTGAATTGATGTTAAAATTGCATGAAACAACTAAAGAAAACATAACATAGCATGCATGAATGCTAAGTATAAGCTTGTAGGTGACAAACATCAAAGGCAATTGAATTTAGAACCAGGTGATTTGGTTTGGTTGCATATGCGAAAGGAATGGTTTTCTAATTTGAGAAAGTCTTAATTGATGCCAAGAGTTGATGGCCCTTTCAAAGTGTTAGAGAAAATCAATGAGAATGCATATAAGCTTGATCTTCCTGCAGATTTTGGGGTTAGTCCGACATTTAACATTGCAGATTTAAAGCCATACTTGGGAGAGGAAGATGAGATTGAGTCAACTCAAATGCAAGAATGGGAGGGTGATGAGGACATCAACGCGGTCGATACATCCATGCCTACACAACAACAACAGATTTCCGGTCCAATTACTCGCGCTCGTGCATGCCAAATAAACTACCAGGACCCAAAAGGAAACATATTCGCACGGGCTGGATTCGGACTGCAGAGCAACACCGATTTGTGACGACCGCCACGACTTCATACGGACTCCATTTTGGGCGTGCAAGTACTTCATGGAAAGATTATCTTGTCTACTTTCAAATGGATCCAGCCTCATGTCCATATCTGTTTTGAAACGGTCGCAATCTTCATTTTACTACCGAGTCCTTTTCTGTCAAAGGTGCTGCGTCACCTTATTTGAGCCCAATGGGCTGTGTATCAAGTTGGGTCCACTAGGGACGCATCCTAGGGTAAGGGGATGACCCCAACACCCATTTAAATAGCTAGGTACCCCTTCAGCGTTTCTGGGGTTTTGTTAGATTAAAGTTTTAGCCATTGCTACTTTTTCTTGTAGTTACGTGGGTTTTGTTGATTAGAGTTAGTGACTTGCTACTTGCATACAACGCGTGTGTTGGCTAAACCGCCCATCTGTTTGTCTTCGGAACCCCACCATATTGAGATTTCTTAGTGAAACTTTCATCTTCATCTAGCAATTCAGTGCTTGTTGTACTTGTTCTTGCTTGTTCTTCGATTGTTTGCAGGACGAGTGCCCTCGTGGCCAGGTCGTCGCGCACCGCAAGTTCGTGACAACCCTTGGAGGTGGTGTATCGGTTGCTAAGGCGCAGCAGCGCCTTTGGACGGTTTTAGTCGGGCCGTGAACGTCGTCTCCTTTCTAATCGAGTTATCCAACTCTCTCATCGAAAGATCGAGCATCAAACCCTCGCGGGTTCTCATCAGGTGGTATCAGAGCGTGGTTGATCAGTGAGTGACTTTTTACCCTTCATTGTTTCATTTTCCTATAGTCCAGAAAAAGCCAAAACAAATAGTAGATTAGTTCTCCGTAATCAAATAAACCCTTGAGCCTTTTTACGAGTACTGCTTAGTTAAGGCTTGTTGAATCTTCGATTGTATCAGTTGTGTTAAGTTGCTCGTCTTAGCATTTAGTCGATTAGAGTTTCGAGTTCTTGCCACGCACATCGCCGCCATCTTCATCATAGCCATCCATCAAATCTCTTTCCGAATATGCTAGATCTGTTCTTTTCCTTGAGTCCGATTACCTTTGAGTGCGCCGCCACCAGAAGAAAAAAAATAGAACCCTGATTCGAGTGACCTTCCTTAAAATAGTCTTATCTTTTTCATATGGACTCGGAATCAGGCTTATAATATATCCGCGAACATTTACAGAAAAAGTTACGTCCGTTTCCTCCCGGCTTTGCCAGGTTCGGCAAATTTAAAATTGCCAAATTCCGCTTGCAAAATCCTGTATTCGAGACAACAAGCTTTGGGACTCCTTTGGATTGAACTTTGAAAAATTCTACAGCTTCATATTTTGTCCGTTTGAGCTACGACTTTCTGTGGTTGGTTCCGGTGTGCTCCTAGTTGTGAAAAAAATATAAAAAAAGAAAAAAAATAAAAAAGTCGCATCTCTCTCCTCAGCACTAGAGAGAGAAAGCAAAAAAAAAAGGAGCCGACTTGTGAGCACCTCCCACCATTGCCTGTTGTTACCATTGTCATCGTTCCTGTTTGGGTTTTTATCTTATGGCGTCTTTTATGGTAGGCTCGCGTCTCTACTTCGGCTAGCCTAGGGCCAGCACGGTATCAACCTTTGAACGATTTTCAACTTGCTTTGACTAACGTGGTTTCTAGTTGTTCCTTGTGCATTGCTTTCAGCCCACCCACAACTCCACACACTCTGCTACAGCTTGACAGGTCTTGTTGCTACGGCACCGATACACCTCGTTCCACGGATTTAGACTTGTTGGTTGCCATCTCCCTCCTGTGAGCAATTGGTAAGAATTGGTAAGACCAAGCTAGAAATAATGGTCGGCGTAATGAAGACGACATTGATTGTGAGCACGTCGATGATAATTTGAATGATGATTATACTGCTGACACTGAACAGGATGATTGAGACGCTCGTGATCGTCGACGGCTACGTCATAATCGTAGAGGTATGGGTGGACACCGTCGACGTGAGGTAGGCAATAATGATGATGCTTTAACTAAAATCAAATTTAAGATGCCTCCTTTTGATGGAAAATATGATCCTGATGCGTACATTACTTGGGAAATTGCCATTGATCAAAAGTTTGCATGTCATGAGTTCCCTGAGAATAAACGGGTTAGGGCTGCTACCAGTGAGTTCACTGATTTTGCTTCTGTTTGGTGGATAGAACATGGCAAGAAAAATCCTAATAACATGCCACAGACTTGGGATTATCAGGAATATTATTAGGGCGCCAAAAGTTGAAACAATTGAGACAGGGCGGTAAAAGTGTAGAAGAATATTATCAGGAATTGCAAATGGGTATGTTGCGTTGTAACTTAGAGGAGGATGAGGAACCTGCTATGGCTAGATTTTTGGGTGGTTTAAACAGAGAGATACAGGATATCCTGGCTTACAAGGAATACACTAACGTAACCCGTCTGTTTCATCTTGCTTGTAAAGCTGAAAGGGAAGTGCAGGGACGACGTGCTAGTGCCAAGGCTAATTTTTTTGTGCAGGAAAATCTACATCATGGCAGCCACGCACGACTACTCCTCTGGCAGGACATACTACTTCCACCTCTTCCACACCAAGTCGATTAGCACCTTCTCCACCCAGCGACAAGCCACATGTTCCTCCTCCTAGTTCAGCGACCAAGACTGCCCAACAGCCAGCCGCAAGCGCTTCTTCAATTGCATCCACAGGCATAACAAGAGACGTACAGTGTCGTCGCTGCATGGGCTTTGGGCATGTGCAACGTGACTGTCCTAGCAAGCGTGTTTTGGTAGTCAAAGATGATGGTGAGTATTCATCTGCTAGTGATTTCGACGAGGATACACTTGCTTTGCTTGCAGCTGACCATGCAGATAAAGAGGAGCGTCTAGAAGAGCATATTGGTGCTCATGATGCAGAGTGCTATGAGAGCCTCATTGTGCAGAGTGTGCTCAGTGCACAAATGGAGAAGGCGAAGCAAAATCAGTGACACACGTTGTTTCAAACCAAGTGTGTCATTAAAGAACGTTCCTGCCGCATGAACATTGATGGCGGTAGCTGCAACAACTTGGCTAGCAGTGAGATTGTGGAGAAGCATGCACTTAGTACCAAACCACATCCACATCTATACTACACCCAGTGGCTAAACAACATGTGGAATGTGTTTGGCACCATTGGTTGCGAAAATTATTTTTTACACGGGTCGGTAGGTCCACCGTAATGATTGCAATGTGCGAAAACAAAACCACTTAAAAATACTCAAAAGTGTTTTTGGGCATGAGTGAATGTGTTTGGCACCATTGGTTTAGAAAATTAATTTTTACACGAGTCAGTGGACCCATCGTAAAGATTCCACGGAGCGAAAATGAAACCACTCGAAGCCACTCAAAAGCATTTTTGGGCATGTGGGAATGCATTTCGCACCATTGGTTGTGAAAATTATTTTTTCCACGAGTCGATGGGTCCACTGGAATGTTTGCAACATGTGAAAACGAAACCACTAAAATGTGTTTTTGGGCATGTGGGAATGAGTTTGGCACCATTCATTGCTAAACTTAATTTTTACACGAGGTGGTAGGCCCGCCGGAATGATTGCAACGTGTGAAAACGAAACCGCTCAAAGCCACCAAAATGTGTTTTTGGGCATGTGGGAATGTGTTTGGCACCATTGGTTGCTAAAATTAATTTTTACACGAGTCGGTAGGCCCTCCAGAATGATTGCAACGTGTGAAAACGAAACCGCTCGAAACTATTAAAAAGTGTATTTGGGCATGTGGCGTGTTTGGTACCATTGGTTGAGAAAATTAATTTTTACACTAGTCGGTGGGCTTGCAGGTAAGTTTGCACGTTTCGAAAACGAAACCAATCAAAAGTGTTTTTGGGCTTGTGAGAATGTGTTTGTCACCATTGGTTGCGAAAATTAACTTTTACACGAGTCGGTGGGCTCCCAGGTATGTTTGCACGTTTCAAAAACGAAAGCACTCAAAAGTGTTTTTTGGGCATGTGGGAATGTGTTTGGCACCATTTGTTGCGAAAATTAATTTTTACACGAGTCAGTGGGTCCGTCGGAATGTTTGCAACGTATGAAAACGAAACCACTCGAAGCCACTCAAATAGTGTTTTTGGGCATGTGGGAATGTGTTCGGCACCATTGGTTTAGAAAATTAATTTTTACATGAGTCAGTGAGCCTTCCAAAAAGATTCCACGGTGCGAAAATGAAACCGCTCGAAACTACTCAAACGCATTTTTGCGCATGTGGGAATGCATTTGGCACCATTGGTTGTGAAAATTAATTTTTACATGAGACGGTTGGTCCACTGGAATGTTTGCAACGTGTGAAAACGAAACCGCTCGAAGGCACTAAAATGTGTTTTTGGGCATGTGGCAATGTATTTGGCACCATTGGTTGAGAAAATTAATGATGAGAACCCGCTAGGGTTTGTGGCCGATCTTTCGATGAGAGACGTGAGATAACTCGATTGATGGATGGAGATGACGTTCACGGCCCGACTACAGCCTTCCAAGACCACGCCTTAGCGACCGATACACCACATCCAAAAGGCCATCCCGATCTTGTGGAACGCGACAACCAGCCACTAGGGCTCCCGTCCTGCAAGCAATCGAAGAACTAGCAAGAACGAGGAAACAAGCACTGAATTTGCAAGATGAAATTGAAGGTCTCAAACTGAATCTTAATCAAGAGTGGGGTTCCGAAGACAAGGAGACAGGCGGCTGAATCAGCACGCGTGCCTACAAGCAAGTAGCGAAGGCTAAACTTGATCTAAACAAAACCCGGGTGTTCCTGGTGGCGGCTAAGGGGTATATAACACGGGGAGGACGACCACAAGAGAGTTTGGGTCGTGCTCCAACCCTAGGACGTGTCCCTATTGGACTCTAAACGATACAAGCCCATTGGGCTAAATTAAGGTGGCGCAGCACCCTGGACAGAAAAGACCACTCGGTAGTTTTTGGACTGTTGACGCCGCTTCTGAATAGAGATGAGTACAAGGCCAGATCCATATGAAAGTAGACTTGTTCAGCTTTCCAACAAGTCCAGAATCACCCCAATCCGACTCCGTATGTAGCCGGGGCAACCATTGCAAGTTGGAGGTGTGCTGCAATCCGAATCCAGCCTACGCGAGTCCTTTTCCCTTTCAGTCTTCTCCTTGATTCCTAATCAAAACAAGAGTGCACGTGTCTCCAAGATCTAAACAGGATAGATAAGAGCTCAAGAAGGAACTCACTTGATCAAATCTCTCCACGTCTCGTCGCATCTTTGGCCAAAAGAAATGACCAGCAAGAATGTCCTCCGTCTTCTTCGCTCCAAAATGTCCCATCAAGCCACCTCCATGCGCTTCCTGCAACAACAACAAGCGAACGGAGCTAGCTGGAAGGCATAGCTTGTTAGCTCTAAACACAAACCCATCATTGATGATGAATTTGTTCCATGACTTTCCATCTTTACAATGCAGCAATACATCTTTAAAATCAGCATCATGAGCATATTGGTCTTTAATTGTGTCTAATCCAAAGATCTTGTAATCAAGTTGATTCAGCAAAGTATATCTCCTAGACAATGCATCCGCAATGATATTATCCTTCCCTTTCTTGTATTTAATAACATAAGGAAAAGATTCAATAAATTCAACCCATTTTGCATGTCTACGATTCAATTTTCCTTGACTACGAATATGTTTCAAAGATTCATGATCAGAATGTATAACAAATTCTTTGGGCCACAAATAATGCTGCCATGTTTCTAATGTCCAAACAAGAGCATATAATTCCTTATCATATGTAGAATAATTCAGAAGAGGCCCGCTCAATTTCTCACTAAAATATGCAACAGGTTTGCCTTCTTGTAACAAAACACCACCCAATCCAATTCCACTAGCATCACATTCAAGTTCAAAAGTCTTATTAAAATCAGGGAGTTGGAGCAGAGGTGCATGTGTTAACTTATCTTTTAGCATGTGGAAAGAATGTTGTTGTGCTTTGCCCCAAGAAAAGAGCACTCCTTTCTTTGTTAGCTCATTCAACGGTGCAGCAATGGTGCTGGAATCCTTCACAAAACGGCGATAGAAACCAGCAAGTCCTAGGAAACTCCGCACTTGTGTGACCGTTGTAGGTACGGGCCATCCCTGTATAGCTTCCACCTTGGATTTGTCAACTTCAATTCCCTGTGGAGTGACAACATAGCCAAGAAACGATACTCGAGCGGTGCAAAAAGTGCACTTCTCAAGGTTACCAAATAAACGTGCATCACGCAGAGCATTAAAAACAGCACGTAAGTGATCAATATGTTCGTCCATCGATTTGCTATAAATCAGTATATCATCAAAGTAGACAATAACAAATCTCCCAATGAAAACACGCAAAACCTCGTGCATTAATCTCATGAAAGTACTAGGTGCATTAGTTAACCCAAAAGGCATGACTAACCACTCATATAAACCGAACTTAGTTTTGAAAGCAGTTTTCCATTCATCTCCCAATTTCATATGAATCTGGTGGTACCCACTACGCAAATCAACTTTTGAAAACACCACAGCACCACTCAATTCATCAAGCATATCATCTAATCGTGGAATAGGGTGTCGATATCGAATGGTGATATTATTAATAGCCCTGCAATCAACACACATACGCCATGTTCCATCTTTCTTAGGCACTAAAATTACTGGAACAGCACAAGGGCTAAGAGATTCTCGCACATAACCTTTGTCCAGTAGTTCTTGCACTTGTCGCTGAATTTCCTTTGTTTCTTCCGGATTGTCCTGTATGGTGCACGGTTTGGCAAATATGCACCAGGAATAAGATCAATTTGGTGCTCAATCCCGCGTATTGGTGGCAAGCCCGCTGGTATCTCACTTGGAAACACATCAGAATACTCCTGCAAAATGTTAGCAACAGCAGGGGGCAAAGAACGTTGCATATCCTCAATTGAAATCAAAACATCCTTGCATACCAAAGCATACGCGACAGAGGTGGATGCATTGAACTCATTAATATCAGATTTTGTGGCGAGCATACAACGGCCTTTCAGTTTTATTTCATCTTTGTCATCAATTACAGATTTGTCATTTTTATTGCTCTCGCTCTTTGCTTTAGCAGCCCTAGCAACATCAGTTTGCATAATAGCTTCAAGAGACATAGGATGCAACACAATTTTTCGATCATGGTATAGAAAAGAATATTGATTTGATCTACCATGATGCATAGAATCTCTATCAAATTGCCAAGGTCTACCTAGCAGAATATTGCAAGCTTGCATAGGCACCACATCACATTCAACAATATCTTTGTATGATCCAATGGAAAATTTTGATTCGCACAAGTCTAGTTACCTTTGCCTTACCACTGTTGTTCAACCACTGGATGTAGTAGGGATGTGGGTGTGGTTTGGTGGTGAGGGCAAGCTTCTGTACCATATCGCTGCTTGCCAAGTTGTTGCAGCTCCCGCCATCAATGATCATGCGGCACGAACGCTCTTTGATGACACACTTTGTTTGAAATAAAGTGTGTCGCTGATTTTGCTCCGCCTTCTCCATTTGTGCACTAAGCACTCACTGTACGATCAAGCTCTCATAGCGCTCCGCATCATCTGCATTAATATGTTCTTCTATGTGTGCCTCACTACCTGCATGGTCAGCTACAAGCAATGCAAGTGTATCTTCATCAAAATCACTAGCAGATGAACACTCACCATCATCTTTGACAATCATAACACGCTTGTTTGGACAGTCTCGCATCACATGCCCATATCCCTTGCATCGGTGACATTGTATGTTGCTTGTTCTACCTGTAGATGCCACGGATGAAGTACTCGCAGCCGACTTCTGCACTGTCTTTGCAACGGAGTTGGTGGGGGCAGGTCGAGTCTTGTCACTGGATGATGGCGGAGGAGTACGTGTAGACGGAGTTGTAGCCATGCGTGGCTGCCATGGGTTAGCTTTCCCTGCAGAAACATTAGTCCTTGCGCTAGCACGTCGTCCCTGCACTTCCCTTTCAGCTTTACAAGCAAGATGAAACAAACGGGTTACGTTATTGTATTCTTTGTAAGCGAGGATGTCCTGAATTTCTCGATTTAATCCGCCCAAAAATCTAGCCATAGCAGGTTCCTCATCCTCCTCTAAGTTACAACGCAACATACCCGTTTGTAATTCCTGATAATATTCTTCTACACTTTTGGCACCTTGTCTCAATTGCTGCAACTTATTTATCATATCACGGGCATATGATAAATCTAGCTCTCATGGCTCGTTTCAACGCATCCCAAGTTTTAGGTATGTTATTAGGATTTTTCTTGCCATATTCTATCCACCAGACAGAAGCAAAATCTGTGAACTCACTAGGAGCAGCCCTAACGTGTGTAGTCTCAGGAAATTCATGACATGCAAACTTTTGATCAACAGCAATCTCCCAAGTAATGTATGCATCAGGATCATATTTACCATCAAAAGGAGGTATTTTAAATTTAATCTTACTAAAAGCATCATCATTATTGCGCACCTCGCGACGGCGGCGGCCACCCATACCTCTACGGTTGTGACGTAGGCGATGTCGATCACGAGTGTCTCGGTCATCATGTTCAGTATCAGCGGTGCGGCATCGCAACTACCGTGCTCGTGAACTTCCTCCGTCTGTTCTTCGTTATGCTTCTCTTTATCATCAGTGTGGAAGTCATCAAAACGCCTTAGAAGAGCAACAAGGCTTTTGTCCACACTAGCAACAGATTCCTCCAAACTTGTAAGCTTGTTGTTTGTGCCAATCTGCGTAGCCTCCAACTGCCCAAGCTTTTCATTTGTCACCTGCAAGTCGTTATCAAGCCCCTCGGTGTGCAGCTGCACTTTCCTTTCAAAATATTGTATGATGCCCTTAGTGCGAGGTGAATGTATAATTTGGTTATCATCATCTGTCCCTGTCATGGTTCAAAGACAAAGACAACAAGAAAGCAAATGACGAAATAAAAGCCCGACAACTACTAGGATGTAGCTACAGCAAGTCGCTCACTCTCAACTTGTCACACCAGTTCTTACCAATTCTTACCTTGCTCGATAGGAGGGATCGTCTACCAACAAGTCTGCAGCAATGATGAAGTGTATCGGTGCCACAGCACAAGGCCTGTCAAGCTGTAGAATATGTGGAGCTATAGGTGGGCTGAAACAAGGAACGAGCTAGCACCACATTAGTTATTAAAAGCAAGCTGAATAATCGTTCAACCGGCGGTACTGTGCTGGTCCTAGCCAAGACCGTGCTAGAGACGCGAGCCTGGACACAAAGGAGGGCACAACACACCACCCGAGGTGAACGAGAAACACAAAAGAATAGCCCTTTTTTTTTTCTTTTCTTTTTTTTTCTTTTTTTTCTCTTTTTTTCTTTTTTTTTTCAGGGGACCCTCAAAACTGATTATATGAGTAAGGAGGCTTCTAAAGAGCAACTCACCACACACACTTTTTTAGAAAGTCCAGGGGTATCTCTCTCTCTCTCTCTCTCTCTAAAATAAGCCAAAATCCTACTCGGATTGCACACAATGTCTCCTCATCGGATTGGAACTTCGAACTCTACCCAGACTCGGCCAACAGAGAGATAATATAGTAGCACAGGATTAACCGATTCCTTATCAGATTGGAACCTCGAACTCTACACAGACTCGGCCAACAGAGAGGCAATACGGTAGTGCGTGTTGTGATAAAACTGTGACAAGAACTCGAAACTCTAAGGGATCAAATCTAAGACCAGCAACTCGACACTACCGATGCAACCAAATCTTCAACAAGCCCTAACTAAGCAGTACTAGCCATGGCTCAAAGGGTTTATAGGATTGCAGGAAACTAATCAACTATATTTTTTTTTGGTTTTTCTGGACTATAGGAAAAATAAAACATCGAAGGATTGGAAATCTCTCACCGATAAACCATGCTCTGATACCAATTGATGAGAACCCGCTAGGGTTTGTGGCCGATCTTTCGATGAGAGACGTGAGATAACTCGATTGATGGATGGAGATGACGTTCACGGCCCGACTACAGCCTTCCAAGACCACGCCTTAGCGACCGATACACCACTTCCAAAAGGCCGTCCCGATCTTGTGGAACGCGACAACCAGCCACTACGGCTCCCGTCCTGCAAGCAATCGAAGAACTAGCAAGAACGAGGAAACAAGCACTGAATTTGCAAGATGAAATTGAAGGTCTCAAACTGAATCTTAATCAAGAGTGGGGTTCCGAAGACAAGGAGACAGGCGGCTGAATCAGCACGCGTGCCTACAAGCAAGTAGCGAAGGCTAAACTTGATCTAAACAAAACCCGGGTGTTCCTGGTGGCGGCTAAGGGGTATATAACGTGGGGAGGACGACCACAAGAGAGTTTGGGTCGTGCTCCAACCCTAGGAATTGGACTCTAAACGATACAAGCCCATTGGGCTAAATTAAGGTGGCGCAGCACCCTGGACAGAAAAGACCACTCGGTAGTTTTTGGACTGTTGACGCCGCTTGTGAATAGAGATGAGTACAAGGCCAGATCCATATGAAATTAGACTTGTTCAGCTTTCCAACAAGTCCAGAATCACCCCAATCCGACTCCGTATGTAGCCGGGGCAACCATTGCAAGTTGGAGGTGTGCTGCAATCCGAATCCAGCCTACGCGAGTCCTTTTCCCTTTCAGTCTTCACATCATATGTCAACAAGCAAGAACAAGATAAAAGCAATCCAAATTGCAAATAGGAATTAAAGCTCACGATAAGGTGGGATTCCGAAGACAAGTAATTAGGTGGTCTAGCCGACACACGTAACTACAAGAAAAAGTAGCAATGGCTAAAACTTTAATCTAACAAAACCCAAGAAACCCTAAAGGGGTACCTAGCTATTTAAAGGGGTGGGAGGACGACCAAGGGGGTTCCTAGGTCGTGCTCCACCAGGTTGGGGCGCACCCCACATGGGCCCCACCTGGGC
Organism: Oryza officinalis; assembly: GCA_008326285.1. NCBI lineage: Eukaryota > Viridiplantae > Streptophyta > Magnoliopsida > Poales > Poaceae > Oryza > Oryza officinalis. The sequence goes on along the minus strand of BDMV01000004.1, from coordinate 9,100,239 downwards.
CGGGGTCCCAGATGAAGTTACAAGCCCATAGGCCCATTATAGGTGACATAGCATATTGTTTCTGAGATTGCGGCTGACTGGAATGGAATTTGGAGATGAGGCTGGATCCATTGGAAAGAGGACTCCAAGAGCTTTCCATCAAGTACTCATGGGCCCAAAACGGAGCCCGCATGCATATTTGGCGGCCGTTTGAACTCAGCAGTGCAGCAGGTGGTCGAATTGGATTGCAGAACTTGGTCAGCTTAATCTTGACTTCTTCCTGTTGACATATGATGTGAGCTACGGTTGTATCCATAGTAGCCATGGTCACATCATCCTCCCCTTCTTCACGGAAAACCGTCCTCGGTTTGTCCATATGGTGCTCTTCGCTTAGTCCATTTGAAACAACCTGTTTGCAATCAAAACTAGAGAAACTCGAAGTAGCATGATTAGCAATAATATGTCTCTCTAGCGTGCAATTTTTATCCACATCTACAGGAGGTTCTAAATCCGAACATATGTAAACTTTATGCACCAAATATATTCCTCTATTATTATATTGCCCAAATATATGGAATATAGTATTAGTTGGACATGACAAATCAATAGCAAATAATTTCTCCTTCAAACTATCAAGCTCACAAAAGTCATTAAATAGAACATAGCTCAAAGTACTTAAAGAAGATAGCAATTCACGTTCCTGAACTTCATTAGCAATTTGAACAACATGCTTAAAATCTGCGCATAAAGAACTAACACTAAAAATAGCATGTTCATTCACTAGTTGTGGCATTGATATAAGTGAAGTATTATCACACAACTCTTCTTTATCACAAGGAATAGAAAACAAATCATCTTGTGACAAAGGAATCTCAGCAATTGGTTCCACTAATGGTTGCTCGACTATAGCTTGAAAAGTGGACATGTGTAGCTCAGTTTGAGAATACTCACATTCATTTATCTCAGCATCATTTAATTTACCTTCCAAACATTCTTCAGACGACGCAGGTGCTTCATGCTTCTCCTCTTTCTTCTCAAGAACATCATTCTCCTTCTTTTCTTGAATGTTCTGAACTCCCTGCAAAACGTTCGTAATAGGAGACACAAAAGATTGCTCCTCCAATGTTTGCACATCATCAGTGCATAAGGATATAGGATATTCAGAAACAGAAGATAAATCACATTGTTCATGTTTTGTCGCATTTGATATAATTTGACTCTCAATGTTACGAGCAAGCATGAATAGGTGTGCAATATGATTATATGTCACATTAGCAAGCATAACCTGAATTTCAGACTTAAGTCCATTGAAAAATCTACGCATTGTGTTCTCATTGCATTCTTTTAGACCACTGTAGATGATACAAACTTTAAATTCATAGATATACTCTCTAACAGTTCTATCACCTTGTTTCAAATGTTCTAATTTCTCAAGAAGAATACATTTGTAATAAGAACTCACAAAACGCTTTCTCATCATGGTTTTGCACTCATCCCAAGTTTCAGGTTTATTACTAACATGACTCCACCAAAAGAAAGCAGAAGAGGTAAACTTATTACTAGCAGCCTTAATCTTTTGAGTATCAGAAAAATCATATTTATCAAATTCGTTATCTACTGCTAGCTCCCAATGAACGTAAGCAACAGAATCATACTTACCATCGTAGAATGGTAACATAGTTCAACTCGTGCAAAATAATAGTCAGATACCTCATATGCATCACGTGGAGAAGTCGTCATATCTCGTCGAAGGTGAAGAAGTCGATGTTGAGCATCTCGTATCCCCTTGCGCAATCCTGCCATGGTTAGTAGCAAAGAAGAAACACACACAAGAATATGCACGTTCCTATCAACTACTAGGTAGTGGAGGCTCAAATATCACACATACTCAAGCTTTTAACCAAGCTCTTACAAGATCTTACCAAAGCAAGCGGAATGGTGACCACACCGACTCAACCTAAACCCAATGGAGGTTGGATGTATCGATGCCTTGGCAAACACTTGCTGTACGGTTGCAATCAAATCTGTGGAGCTCTGGGTAGGCTTAAATATGTAGCAAAGGAATAGCAAATGCTCAAATCAGAGAATGCAAAGTTGAATAATTGTTCAAAGTCAAGTACCGTGCTGGTCCTAGGCTAGAACGTACTAGAGACGCGAGCCTAGACACAAACGATACCACAAGATAGCACTAGAATCAACTAAGCACAACTCTGATATACAAAAGAAACTCAAAGATAATAGCTGATTTTTTCTTTTCTTTCTCTTTTTCTTTCTTCTTTTCCTTTTCTTTCTTTCTTTTTTTTTGGTGCGGCTTTTTTTTAGCACCTTTCTGCCTTTTTTTTCTTTTTTTTTGATTTTTTTCAGCAAAACGACTCAAGGACCTGAATGCAAGATTATAGGGACTAAAATGTAAATATGAAAATTACAGGGATCAAATATAAAAGTCCAAACCCTAAAATTTGATCTATACGAAAATGGAATGCTCTCCTCGTATGGATTCCGTTTTTGCAAACGGAACTCGAATCCGATACCAAATTATATGTATATTTTTTTAGAAACAAAAAAAACCAATCTAATCTAATCTAATCTCCTCCTTCCATCTTTCTCATGGCAACAGCACGGACACGGCGGCGGCGACGACAGTGGTACTAGACGTGACAAGAACTCGAAACTCTAAACGTACTAGACGCTAAGACCAGCAACACGACAAGACGATGCAACGCAAAACTCAACAAAGCAAAAACTGAAAAGAACAATGCAATGGCACAAAGATGGCTAGGTAATGGATGCAATTCTTTTTTTAGGCTATTTTCTGGTTATAGGTAGATAAAAACTCACCGAGCAACGAAAGCTCTGATACCACTTGATAAACCCTGAGCGCTCTGATACTTGAGAATAGAGTGTAGTTGTACCGCTAGAGCGGCAACATAATGATAAACCCTAAGCCGCACTCGATACGCTCAGGGATATGGTTGTCCCGATCTTTCGGTGAGTTGATGATAACTACGATTTGAGAGAAACGTTGACGATCCGACTACAACCGTACAAGACGTTGTTGTGTTGCGCCTTAGCGATCGATACACCTCTCCGTGGGTTGTTGATCTTGCCGGTGCAAATCAACCTTATTCCTGCAAGCAAATCGAAGAAACAAGCAAGAACAAGATAAAAGCAATCCAAATTGCAAATAGGAATTAAAGCTCACGATAAGGTGGGATTCCGAAGACAAGTAATTAGGTGGTCTAGCCGACACACGTAACTACAAGAAAAAGTAGCAATGGCTAAAACTTTAATCTAACAAAACCCAAGAAACCCTAAAGGGGTACCTAGCTATTTAAAGGGGTGGGAGGACGACCAAGGGGGTTCCTAGGTCGTGCTCCACCAGGTTGGGGCGCACCCCACATGGGCCCCACCTGGGCCGGGGTCCCAGATGAAGTTACAGCCCATAGGCCCATTAAGGTGACATAGCACATTGTTTCTGAGATTGCGGCTGACTGGAATGGAATTTGGAGATGAGGCTGGATCCATTGGAAAGAGGACTCCAAGAGCTTTCCATCAAGTACTCATGGGCCCAAAACGGAGCCCGCATGCATATTTGGCGGCCGTTTGAACTCAGCAGTGCAGCAGGTGGTCGAATTGGATTGCAGAACTTGGTCAGCTTAATCTTGACTTCTTCCTGTTGACATATGATGTGAGCTACGGTTGTATCCATAGTAGCCATGGTCACATCAAGTCTTCTCCTTGATTCCTAATCAAAACAAGAGTGCACGTGTCTCCAAGATCTAAACAGGATAGATAAGAGCTCAAGAAGGAACTCACTTGATGATTAAGTTGTCGAGCACGAGCACGAGTAATAGGACCAGTAATAGGACCAGCATGGACTGGTGTCGGTGTGGATGTATGGTTGGTGGTGATGTCCTCATCAATTAATTTTTTACACGAGTCGGTGAGCTCGCAGGTAAATTTGCACGTTTCAAAAACAAAACCAATCAAAAGCGTTTTTGGGCATGTGGGAATGTGTTTGCCACCATTGATTGTGAAAATTAATTTTTACACGAGTCGATGGGCTCAGAGGTAAGTTTGCACGTTTCGAAAACAAAACCGCTCGAAGCCACTCAAAAGTGTTTTTGGGCTTGTGGGAATGTGTTTGGCACCATTGGTTGAGAAAATTAATTTTTACACGAGTTGGTGGCATCGCAGGTAAGTTTCCATGTTTCGAAAACGAAACCAATCAGAAGTGTTTTTGGGCATGAGGGAAAGTGTTTGGCACCATTGGTTGCGAAAATTAATTTTTACACGAGTCCATGAGCTTGGTGAAAATTTTCGACGGTGCGAAAATGAAACCGCTCGAAACCACTCAAAAGTGTTTTTGGGCAAGTCAGAATGTACTTGGCTCCATTGGTTGCGAAAATAAATTTTTACACGAGTCGATGGGTACCTAACTATTTAATGGGTGGATGGACGACCAAGGGGGGTCCCTTGGTCGTGCTGCACCAGGTTGGGGCGCGCCCCACATGGGCCCCACCTGGGCCGGGGTCCAGATAAAGTTACAAGCCCATAGGCCCATTATAGGTGACATAGCACCTTGTTTTTGAGATTGCAACCGACTGGGATGGAATTTGGAGATGAGGCTGGATCCATTAGAAAGAGGACTCCAAGAGCTTTCCATCAAGTACTCATGGACCAAAAATGGAGCTTGTATGCATATTTAGCGGCCGTTTGAAGTCAGCACTATAGCAGGTGCCCGAATTGGATTCCAGTACTTGGGCAACTTGATCTTGATGAGAGCAATGGGTGTATCAATGGTAGCCATGGTCACATGAACTTGGCACCATTGGTTGCGAAAATTCATTTTTACACGAGTCGGTGGGTTTGCCGGAATGTTTGCAACGTGTGAAAACGAAACCGCTCGAAGCCACTCAAAAAGTGTTTTTGGGCATGTGGGAATGTGTTTGGCACCATTGATTTAGAAAATTAATTTTTACATGAGTCCGTGAGCCTACCGAAATGTTTGCGCGGTGCGAAAATCAAACCGCTCGAAAATTCATTTTTACACGAGTCGGTGGGCCCACCGAAAAGTTTCCACGGTGCAAAAATCAAACTGATCGAAGCCAATCAAAACTGTTTTTGGGCATATGGGAATGCATTTGGCACATTTGGTTGCAAAAATTAATTTTTACACGAGTCAGTGGGTCCGCCGGAATGTTTGCAACGTGTGAAAACGAAACCGCTCGAAACCACTCAAAAGTGCTTTTGGGCATGTGGGAATATACTAGGCACCATTGGTTGCGAAAATTAATTTTTACACTAATCGGCGGGCTCGCAGGCAAATTTGCTCGTTTCGAAAACGAAACCACTCAAAAGTGTTTTTGGGCATGTGGGCATGTGTTTGGCACCATTGCCTGCGAAAATTAATTTTTACACGAGTCCGTGAGCCTGCCGAAAAGATTCCATGGTGCAAAAATGAAACAGCTCGAAACTACTCAAAAGTGTTTTTGGCATGTGGGAATGTACTTGGCATCACTGGTTGCGAAAATTAATTTTTAGACGAGTCGATGGGTCCGCCGGACCGTTCGAAACGTGTGAAAATGAAACCGCTTGAAGCAACTCAAAAAGTGTTTTTGGGCATGTGGGAATGTGTTTGGCACCATTGGTTTAGAAAATTAATTTTTACAAGAGTCAGTGAGCCTCTCGAAAAGTTTGCACGGTACAAAAATCAAACCGCTTGAAGCCTCCCAAAAGTGTTTTTGGGCATGTGGGAATGCATTTGGCACAATTGGTTGGGAAAATTAATTTTTAAACGACTCGATGGGTCCGCCGCAATGTTTGTAACGTGCGAAAACGAAACCGTTCAAAGCCACTAAAATGTGTTTTGGGGCATGTCGGAATGTTGTTGGCAGCAATGGTTGCTAAAATTAATTTTTACACGAGTCGGTAGGCCCACCGGAATGAGTGCAACGTGCAAAAATCGAAACTACTCAAAAGTGTATTTGGGCATGTGGGAATGTGTTTGGCACCATCGGTCTAGAAAATTAATTTTTGCATGAGTCGATGGGTCCGCCGGAATGTTTGCAACGTGTGAAAATGAAACCGCCCGAAGCTACACAAAAGTGTTTTTGGGCATGTGGCAATGTGTTTGGCACCATTGGTTAAGAAAATTAATTTTTACACGAGTCGGTGGGCTTGCAGGTAAGTTTGCATGTTTCAAAAACGGAACCAATCAAAAGTGTTTTTGGGCATGTGGGAATGTGTTTTTCACTATTGGTTGCGAAAATTAATTTTTACACTAGTCGGTGGGCTCGCAGGTAAGTTTGCTCGTTTCGAAAACGAAACCACTCAAAGGTTTTTGCGTCGGTGGGTTCGCCGGAATGTTTGCAACGTGTGAAAATGAAACCGCTCGAAGCCACTCAAAAGTGTTTTTGGGCATGTGGGAATGTACTTGGCACCATTGGTTGCGAAAATTAATTTTTGACGAGTCGGTGGGTCCGCCGGAAAGTTTGCAACGTGTGAAAATGAAACCGCTCGAAGCCACTCAAAAAGTGTTTCTAGGCATGAGTGAATGTATTTGGCAACATTGGTTTAAAAAATTAATTTTTACACTAGTCGGTGGGCTCGCTGGCAAATTTGCTCGTATCGAAAACGAAGCCACTCAAAAGTGTTTTTTGGGCATGTCGGAATGTGTTTGGCACCATTGCCTGCGAAAATTAATTTTTGCACGAGTCCGTGAGCCTGCCGAAAAGATTTCATGATGCGAAAATGAAACAGCTCGAAACCACTCAAAAGTGCTTTTGTCATGTGGGAATGTACTTGGCATCACTGGTTGCGAAAATTAATTTTTAGACGTGTCGGTGGATCCGTCGGAATGTTTGCTACGTGCGAAAACGAAATCGCTCGAAGGCACTAAAAAGTGTTTTTTGGGCATGTGGGAATGTGTTTGGCACTGTTGCTTGCGAAAATTAATTTTTACATGAGTCCGTGAGCTTGCCGAAAAGTTTCCACGGTGCGAAAATGAAACCGCTCGAAACCACTCCAAAGTGTTTTTGGGCATATGGGAATGTACTTGGCATCGTTCGTTGCGAAAATTAATTTTTAGACGAGTCGATGGGTCCGCCGGAATGTTTGCAATGTGTGAACACGAAAACGCTCGAACCCACTCAAAAAGTGTTTTTGGGCACGTGGGAATATGTTTGGCACCATTGGTTTAGAAAATTAATTTGTACATGAGTCAGTGAGCCTGCCGAAAAGTTTGCACGGTGCAAAAATCAAACTGCTCGAAAGCCTCTGAAAAGTGTTTTTCGGCATGTGGGAATGCAGTTGGCACCATTGGTTGTGAAAATTAATTTTTACACGAGTCGGTTGGTCCGCCGGAATGTTTTGCAACGTGTGGTACCGAAACCGCACTAAAATGTGTTTTTGGGCAAGTGGGAATGTGTTTAACACCATTGGTTGCTAAAATGAATTTTTACATGTGTCGGTAGGCCCTCCGGAAATGATTCCAACGTGTGAAAACGAAACAGCTCAAAACTACTCAAAAGTGTATTTTGGCATGTGGGAATGTTTGGCACCATTGGTTGCTAAAAATAATTTTTACACGAGTCGGTAGGCCCTCCAGAATGGTTGCACCGTGTGAAAACGAAAACCGCTCGAAACTACTCAAAAGTGTATTTTGGCATGTGGCAATGTGTTTGGTACCATTGGTTGAGAAAAATTTCTTTTTACACGAGTCGGTGGGCTCGCCGACAAGTTTGTACGTTTCAAAAACGAAACCAATCAAAAGTATTTTTGGGCTTGTGGGAATGTGTTTGTCACCATTGGTTGCGAGAATTAATCTTTTTAATCTTTACACGACTCGGTGGGCTAGCAGGTTAATTTGCACGTTTCGTAAATGAAACCACTAAAAAGTGTTTTTTCGACATGTGAGAATGTGTTTTGGCACCATTGCTTGTGAAGATTAATTTTTACACGATTTCGTGAGCCTGCCGAAAAGTTTCCACAGTGCAAAAATGAAAACTGCTCGAAACCACTCTAAAGTGTTTTTGGACATATGCTAATATACTTGGCACCATTTGTTGCGAAAATTAATTAATACATGAGTCGGTGGGTCCGCCGGAATGTTTGCAATGTGCGAAAACGAAACCGCTCGAATCCACTCGAGAAGTGTTTTCGGGCATGTGGGATTGTGTATGGCAGCATTGGTTTAGAAAATTAATTTTTACAAGAGTCAGTGAGCCTGCCAAAAAAGTTTGCACGGTGCGAAAATCAAACCGCCTC
>BDMV01000004.1:9030388-9091977 GCA_008326285.1 Oryza officinalis | reverse complement strand
GTCTACCCCTCAATATATAGTCTCAGCCCAAGGCTATTCAACACTAAACTCCCCATGTGGTACTATTCACGCGCACTGTAGCACGGGTACTGTTCATGGGCCGTACGGTACTGTTCACGGGCCGCAAGCACTATTTATGGGCTGATCATTGTTCATGATGTGGACTTATGCTTCCTTGGATGACGGCCACATATCCTTGATCTCCATCCATCGCTGACTCTTCAAACCTGAGCACAAGTAAAACATTGTTTTTAGGTAGTATAAAATTCTCATTAAAATTAATGACATATTCATTAAGGAGCAGGTTCACCTGAGATTGTAGTTTCTTGGCTCGTGCTCTTGTTATTGGTCCTGTTATTGAAGTCTCATTACTAGCTTTGACATTACTAGCGATGTCCTCATCATCCTCCCCTTCTTGAAAAGAAGTCGACCTCGACTCTGTACAATCTTGTCCAAAGAAGGGTGATAGATCAGCAACATTAAATGTAGAACTTACCCCATAGTCATCACCGGGAAGCTCAATCTTGTATGCATTGTCATTGATCTTAGCGAGAACTTTAAAAGGTCCATCACCACGGGGCATCAATTTGGATCTACGCTTCTGTGGAAAACGATCTTTGCGAAGGTGTACCCACACTAAATCACCTGGTTCAAACAGCATTTTCTTTCTAGATTTGTTAGCTTTGGAAGCATAAGCACGTACCTTCTTTTCAATTACCTCTTTCGTTGTGGCATGGAGCTTTTTCACAAAATCAGCACGTTTAGAAGCCTCCATATTTGCACGTTCTTGTAGTGGAAGTGGAAGTAAATCGAGGGGCGTAATTGGTTTGAATCCATACGCCACCTCGAATGGACTCAATTGAGTTGTAGAATGTACCGCTCTGTTATATGCAAATTCCACATGTGGTAGACAATCTTCCCACTCTTTCAAGTTCTTCTTTATCATGGTACGTAGCAGCGTTGAAAGTGTGCGGTTCACCACCTCCGTTTGCCCATCTGTTTGTGGGTGACAAGTCGTTGAAAACAACAGCTTTGTCCCAAGCTTGGCCCACAAAGTCTTCCAAAAGTAGCTCATGAACTTGACGTCGCGATCTGAAACAATGGTTCTTGGCATTCCATGCAATCTCACAATCTCCCTGAAAAACAAGTCAGCTACATGCGACGCATCGTCGCTCTTATGACAGGGAATAAAATGTGCCATTTTAGAGAACCTATCCACAACAACAAAGACTGAATCCCTCCCCCTCTTGGTCCTAGGCAGTCCTAACACAAAATCCATGCTAATATCTTCCCAAGGAGCGCTAGGAACAGGAAGTGGAGTATACAAACCATGTGGATTGAGTTTTGACTTCGCCTTATGGCATGTGATGCATCTTTGAACAAACCTCTCGACGTCTCGCCTCATCTTTGGCCAATAGAAGTGATCAGCCAACATCATGTAAGTCTTCTCTCTCCCAAAATGCCCCATCAATCCTCCTGCATGAGATTCCTGCAACAATAACAAACGCACCGAGGACTCCGGAACACACAGCTTATTCATGCGAAAGAGAAAACCATCATTAATATGAAACTTATCCCACCCTTTCCCATCTTTGCAATTAGAATATGGCGCTGCAAATTCATGATCGGAAGCATATAAATCTTTCAAACTTTCCAACCCTGGTACCTTTACCTCCAACTGAGTTAAAAGCACATGTTTTCTGGACAATGCATCAGCTACCACATTCTCTTTGCCTTTCTTATATTTGACAATGTATGGAAAGGTCTCAATGAATTCTACCCACTTAGCATGTCTACGATTCAATTTTGCTTGGCCCTTTAAGTATTTCAAAGATTCATGATCAGAATGTATTATGAATTCCTTAGGCCAAAGATAATGTTGCCAAGTTTCCAACACACGCACAAGAGCATATAATTCTTTATCATAAACAGGATAATTCAATTGTGCACCATGAAGTTTCTCACTGAAATATGCAACAGGTTTTCTTTCTTGCATTAAAACACCACCAATACCTATTCCACTAGCATCACATTCAATCTCAAAAGTTTTTGTGAAATCAGGTAAAGCAAGCAATGGTGCTTCAGTCAAACACTTCTTTAATTCAGCAAAAGCTGTGTCTTGTTTTTCTCCCCACTCAAAAATCATCCCCTTTTTAGTCAATTCATTTAATGGGGCAGCAATGGTGCTAAAGTCTTTCACAAATCGTCGATAAAAGCTAGCAAGCCCATGGAAGCTACGAATTTGACTAACATTCACAGGAATTGGCCAATTTCTAATAGCTTCAATTTTAGATTCATCCACTTCAATGCCATGAGCTGAAACAACATAGCCTAGAAACACAACCTTACTAGTGCAAAAAGTACACTTCTCAAGATTGGCATATAAGCATTCATTCCTAAGCACTTCTAGCACTTGTTTGATGTGTTCAACATGATCATCCAAACAGCGGCTATATATCAGAATATCATCAAAGTAAACTACCACAAATTTTCCAATGAAATGTCTCAAAACATGGTTCATTAAGCGCATGAATGTACTAGGAGCATTGGACAATCCAAAAGGCATCACTAACCATTCATACAAGCCAAATTTCGTTTTAAAAGCAGTTTTCCATTCATCACCATGTTTCATTCTTATTTGATGGTAGCCACTTCGCAAGTCAATCTTAGAAAAGATAGTAGAACCACTTAACTCATCAAGCATATCATCTAACCTAGGAATAGGATGACGATAGCGAACAGTTATGTTGTTAATAGCTCTACAGTCTATGCACATTCTCCATGTACCATCTTTCTTAGGAACAAGAATAACAGGAACGGCACAAGGACTGAGACTCTCGCGTACGTACCCTTTGTCCAAAAGTGCTTGCACTTGGCGCTGAATCTCCTTTGTTTCTTCTGGATTTGTGCGGTACGGCGGCCGGTTGGGCAGAGGGGCTCCCGGGACTAAGTCAATTTGATGCTCAATACCTCGAATAGGTGGTAGACCAGCGGGCACCTCCTCCGGAAACACGTCGTCATAAGCCTGCAAAACTTGAGAAACAGCACTAGGAAGAGATGTTAAGTCATTAGTAGAAAGCAATGCATCCTTGTACAACAATACAAGGTGCATCAAAGTGGGGTCATCTTTCATCTCTCTCAGATCAGATTTGGTGGCTATCATGACTAAGTTTTTCTCTCCCTCACTCTTGCCTTGACCTCTCGGGTTTGGTTTGTGGCTCTCACTCACTTTTTGTGGAATCACACTCTTTTGTTCTCTCCCTTTCTCACTCTCAACTTGCACTTCAATTTTTTGTACATTATCATTTACAATTTGAGAAGGAGTCAACGGTCGCAGCACCACTTGTTTGTTGTTCCACCAAAACTTATATTGATTAGTTCTTCCTTCATGAAGCACAGCACGATCATATTGCCATGGCCTTCCTAGCAGCAAGTGACATACATCCATAGGCACAACATCACACTCCACCGTATCACGATAGGTGCCAATTTCAAATTCAACATCCACGGTGTATCCCACATTCAACGAGCCTTTCTCATGCAACCACTGGATCTGATATGGATGTGGATGTTTCTTGTACTTCAAACCAAGTTTATTGCAAAGCTCCTTGCTAGCCAAATTATGACAACTCCCACCATCAATGATTACCTTGCAGAATTTGCCATCTTTACTAACTTGAGCTCTTGTGTGGAATAAATTGCAGCGCTGTTCATGGGAAGGCTTTGGTTGCACACTCAACACCGTTGGCGCACACACAAGTATAGGACCAACACCGGGATCACAATACTCTATGTCTTGCTCCTCCTCATGTGCATCATCATATGTCCCCAAATCAGCAAGGCGATCATTCTCTTCTTCACTTGCAGAATCATATTCCCCATTTTCTAATATCAACATCGTCTTGTTATTTGGGCAATCCTTTTGCATATGACCACGACCAAGGCACTTGAAGCATTGTATGCCGCTACTCTTCGCTGTAGAACCCACAGAAGTAGCACCACTAGCTGCTGGATTTGATGGCTTCCTTACACTTGGAGTGGCTTCTTCCTTCTTACTAGATGATGGGCGGAAACTTGATCCACCACTTGGAGCTGTTCTTTGGCTCATTTGTGATTTGGAACCATAACTCCCTCCACTGGACGGTGTACGGCCAGCAAAGGACGTTGATCTTGCAAACTTAGCATCCTCTTGCAATTGTCGTTCTGCCTTTGTAGCTTGATGCACTAACTCATAAAGATTGTTATAAGGCTGAAAATTGACAATTCTTTTGACTTGATGGTTCAAACCTGAGAGGAAGCGTGCCATGGTTTGCTCTTCTTGTTCTTGAACCTTGGCTCGAATCATGGCTAGCTCCATCTCCTTGTAGTACTCCTCCACAGAATGTGCTCCCTGTTTCATATTCTGCAATTTATCAAATAGATCACGCTTGTAATGACGAGGAACAAAACGGGCTCTCATTTCCCACTTCATCTCTTGCCATGTTGCAACAGGGTTTTCTTCATTCTCAGCTCTTTGAGTAATGACTTGTTCCCACCAATCCAAAGCATAACCTTCAAACTCAAGTGATGCCAACTGTATCTTTCTCTCATCCGTATAGTGATGCATACGGAATATTTTGTCAACCTTCAATTCCCAAGTGAGATACTCCTCGGGATCAGTCCCACCTGCAAACTTGGGCATGGAAAACTTGAGCTTGCCCAATCCATCATCTTCGTTGCGTGGACGACGATAATGGTCATTGTAATGCAAAGCAAAATCACCATCCTCTTCCATTGCATGAGCAGCACCACCACGCCCACCACGGCCTCCACCTAGACCCTGGCCACGCCCTCCATGGGCTCCTCCTCGTCCTCCTAGCTGCGGTGGACGCACCACATTGGCCGCCACTTGGCGTTGCGGTGCAGGAGGTACATGTGCAGCAGCTTCTCCTCCTTGAACACTCGCTTCATCGCCACCATTGCGAGCTTGTATGAGCCTAGTGAGGGCTCCAATGTCCTCCCGCAATTGCCGCACATTTTCATCAGCTTGTATCTCCATATTTTGCATATCCTTTGCAATTTGATCAGCAAAAGCATCATGTTTCTCATGGAGTTGATCGAGTCCTTGGCGTAGCTCACGTTGAAAGTGTTCACGGAGTGCTCCAAATTGATATTGCTTGACGAATGCTTGAGTTTCATTTGTCTCACCACTCTCATCATGGTGTTCTCCTCCACCTGACATGGTTAGCTATGCAAGAAACCAATAGCTATGTGGAATAATGCTTTATGGAAATCACTCAATCTCACTGTTTTCTCTCCCAAGTAAAGTTCTTACCCTTCCGAAGTGAATTAAAGCCAATAAAAACTTATACCTGGTAGAAGTGACAACAGCACAGTGATGATCAAGCGAATTTAAGAGTGTTCACTACTTGCTCAACAACGGTTATATGGTGGAGCTTGGCATGGGAGTGTTTATCCTAGCAATCTGAAATTCTTGATGTTGTAAAGTTAAGTAATAATCCAAGCTAGAATACTTTGCCTAAGTGCTGATCCAAAAGATTTAAGTGTAGTATATGAACGCACACGCAAAGATTAATGTGACTCGATGCAAACAAAGGAATGAGCTAACTAGAGGCAATCTGAAATTAAATATTAGATAGCTCGTTTTGCACCAAGTACTAGGAGAGACGCTAGCCAATTGCAATGATATGAATGTAAGGGCACGATATTGCTCAAGAGATTAAATTACACAATCTGAATTTATGGATTAAGAACTCACCCAAATTCGGCCAATGCTTTTTCTTTCTTTCTTTCTTTCTTTCTTTCTTCCACTTTTTTTTTTTTTTTTTTTTTTTTTGCTCAACTTCTTTTTTTTTCTTTCAAAGGCCAAACTAGGTTGAATTGTTCTTTTGGTTTTGCATAGGTCACAAATATTCAGCAAGGTGTAAAGTACTCAAGAGCAGCCCTAGATGCAATATTCAACAGCTAGTCTCAATTGATGAAAAGAATATCAGCAAGATTTTTTTTTTTTTTGGATTTTTGGAGTGGACACAAAGATTAGGCTACGCAAATAAATACGAACGATCAGCACCTAAACAAAAATTCTAATGGATCAAAACCTAACAAAACTCACAAAATTAACAGATGCAAAAACTAGGGTTTGGTTAAGTTTTGTTGCAATTTTCAGTTTAATGGACTATAGGACAAAAATAAATCAATCTAAAAGTAAGGGTAAATAATCCTACCGAGTAAACCGCGCTCTGATACCAAGATGATACGGGGTCGCCCGATCTTCTCGACGTAGGATCAAGATACTCACGTGGAACTGATGAATCGTAGTGATCCCCCGTTGCCAATGCAAGAGTTAGCACTCTATAATTCGCCCAATCACACGTGTTGAACTTCACGACCACCAGATGAAGTTCTATCGCGCTCCCAATTCCCAGCGGAAAGGTTGAACGATCTTGATTTTTGACTAACTCTCAATTCCTTCAATGTTGTTTGGACAACAGAAAGAACAAGAGTATTTTTAATATCAAAAGTGGTTCCCTTTACAATGGGAGTCTACCCCTCAATATATAGTCTCAGCCCAAGGCTATTCAACACTAAACTCCCCATGTGGTACTATTCACGCGCACTGTAGCACGGGTACTGTTCATGGGCCGTACGGTACTGTTCACGGGCCGCAAGCACTATTTATGGGCTGATCATTGTTCATGATGTGGACTTATGCTTCCTTGGATGACGGCCACATATCCTTGATCTCCATCCATCGCTGACTCTTCAAACCTGAGCACAAGTAAAACATTGTTTTTAGGTAGTATAAAATTCTCATTAAAATTAATGACATATTCATTAAGGAGCAGGTTCACCTGAGATTGTAGTTTCTTGGCTCGTGCTCTTGTTATTGGTCCTGTTATTGAAGTCTCATTACTAGCTTTGACATTACTAGCGATGTCCTCATCAATGTGGGAATGTATTTGGTACCATTGATTGCTAAAATTATTTTTTACACAATTCGGTAGGCCCGCCAAATGAGTGCAACGTGCGAAAACGAAACCGCTCAGAACTACTCAGAAGTGTATTTGGGCATGTGGGAATGTGTTCGGCACCATTGGTTGAGAGAATTAATTTTTACACGAGTCGGTGGGCTCGCAGCTAGGTTTGCACGTTTCAAAAACGAAACCAATCAAAAGTGTTTTTGGGCATGGTGGAATGTGTTTGTCACCATTGCTTGTGAAAATTAATTTTTACATGAGTCGGGGGGTTCGCAGGTAAGTTTGCATGTTTCGTAAACGAAACCACTCAATAGTGTTTTTTGGGCATGTGGGAATGTGTTTGGCACCATTGGTTGCAAAATTTAATTTTTACACAAGTCGGTGTATCCACCGGAATGTTTGCAACGTGCGTAAACAAAACCGCCGGAATGTTTGCCCTCCGGAATGATTGCACCATGTGAAAACGAAACCGCTCGAAACTACTCAAAAGTGTATTTTGGCAGGTGGGAATGTGTTTGGTACCATTGGTTGAGAAAATTAATTTTTACCCGAGTCGGTGGGCTCGCCGGTAAGTTTGTACGTTTCAAAAACAAAACCAATCAAAAGTGTTTTTGGGCATGTGGGAATGTATTTGTCAACATTGGTTCCGAGAATTGATTTTTACACGAGTCGGTGGGCTCGCAGGTAAGTTTGCATGTTTTGAAATCGAAACCACTCAAAAATGTTTTTTGGCATGTGGGAATATGTTTGTCACCTTTGGTTGCGAGAATTAATCTTTACACGAGTCGGTGGGCTCGCAGGTAAGTTTGCATGTTTCGAAAACGAAACCACTCAAAAGTGTTTTTTGGGCATGTGGGAATGTGTTTGGCACCGTTGGTTGCAAAAATTAATTTTTACACGAGTCGGTGGGCTCGCAGGTAAGTTTGCACGTTTCGAAGACAAAACCACTCAAAAGTGTTTTTTGGTCATGTGGGAATGTGTTTGGTACCATTGCTTGCGAAAATTAATTTTTACACAAGTCGGTGGGCTAGCAGGTATGTTTGCATGTTTCGAAATCGAAACCACTCAAAAGTGTTTTTCGGCATGTGGGATTGTGTTTGGCACCATTGGTTGCAAAAATTAATTTTTAGACGAGTAGGTGGGCTCGCCGATAAGTTTGTACGTTTCAAAAACAAAACCAATCAATAGTGTTTTTGGGCATGTGGGAATGTGTTTGTCACCATTGGTTCCGAGAATTAATCTTTACACGAGTTGGTGGGCTCGCAGGTAAGTTTGCATGTTTCGAAAACGAAACCACTCAAAAGTGTTTTGTTGGCATGTGGGAATGTGTTTGGCACCGTTGGTTGCAACAATTAATTTTTACATGAGTCGGTGGGCTCGTAGGTAAGTTTGCACTTTTCGAAAACGAAACCAATCAAAAGTGTGTTTCGGCATGTGGGAATGTGTTTGGCACGATTGGTTGCGAAAATTAATTTTTACACGAGTCGGTGGACTAGCAGGTATGTTTGCATGTTTCGTAAACAGAACCAATCCAAAGTGTTTTTTGGCATGTGGGAATGTGTTTGCCACCATTGGTTGTGAGAATTAATCTTTACACGAGTCGGTGGGCTCGCAGGTAAGTTTGCATGTTTCGAAAACGAAACCACTGAAAAGTGTTTTTTGGGCATGTGGGAATGTGTTTGGCACCATTTGTTGCAAAAGTTACTTTTTACACGAGTGGGTGGGATAACAGGTAAGTTTACACTTTTCGAAAACGGAACCAATCAAAATTGTGAGTCGGTGGGTCCGCCGGAATGTTTGTAACGTGCGAAAACGAAACCGCTCGAAGCAACTCAAAAGTGTTTTCGGGCATGTGGGAATGTGTTTGGCACCATTGGTTTAGAAAATTAATTTTTACATGAGTCAGTGAGCCTGCCAAAAAGTTTGCACTGTGTGAAAATCAAACCGCTCGAAGCCTCTAAAAAGTGTTTTTGGGCATGTGGGAATGCAGTTGGCACCATTGGTTCTGAAAATTAATTTTTAAACGAGTCAGTGGGTCCGCCGGAATGTTTGCAACGTGTGAAAACGAAACAGCTCAAAGCCACCAAAATGTGTTTTTGGGCATGTGGGAATGTGTTTGGCACCATTGGTTGCTAAAAATAATTTTTACACGAGTCGGTAGGCCCTCCGGAATGATTGCACCGTGTGAAAACGAAACCGTTCGAAACACCTCAAAAGTGTATTTTGGCATGTGGGAATGTGTTTGGTACCATTGGTTGAGAAAATTAATTTTTACATGAGTCGGTGGGCTCGCCGGTAAGTTTGTACGTTTCAAAAACGAAACCAATCAAAAGTGTTTTTGGGCAAGTGGGAATGTGTTTGTCACCATTGGTTGCGAGAATTAATCTTTACACGAGTCGGTGGGCTCGCAGGTAAGTTTGCTTGTTTCGAAAACGAAACCACTCAAAAGTGTTTTTCGGCATGTGGGAATGTGTTTGTCACCATTGGTTGCGAGAATTAATCTTTACACGAGTCGGTGGGCTCGCAGGTAAGTTTGCAAGTTTCGAAATCGAAACCACTCAATAGTGTTTTTTGGGCATTTGGGAATGTGTTTAGCACCATTGGTTGCAAAAATTAATTTTTACACGTGTCGGCGGGCTCGCAGGTAAGTTTGCACGTTTTGAAAACGAAACCACTGAAAAGTGTTTTTTGGGCATGTGGGAATGTGTTTGTCACCATTGGTTGCGAGAATTAATCTTTACACGAGTCGGTGGGCACGCAGGTAAGTTTGCAAGTTTCGAAATCGAAACCACTCAATAGTGTTTTTTGGGCATTTGGGAATGTGTTTAGCACCATTGGTTGCAAAAATTAATTTTTACACGAGTCGGCGGGCTCGCAGGTAAGTTTGCACGTTTTGAAAACGAAACCACTGAAAAGTGTTTTTTGGGCATGTGAGAATGTGTTTGTCACCATTGGTTGCGAGAATTAATCTTTACACGAGTCGGTGGGCTCGCAGGTAAGTTTGCATGTTTCGAAAACGAAACCACTCAAAAGTGTTTTTCGGCATGTGGGAATGTGTTTGCCACCATTGGTTGCGAAAATTAATTTTTACACGAGTCGGCGGACTCGCAGGTAAGTTTGCACGTTTCGAAAACAAAATAACTGAAAAGTGTTTTTTGGGCATGTGGGGAATGTGTATGGCACCATTGCTTGTGAAATTAATTTTTGCACGAGTCCGTGAGCCTGCCGAAAAGTTTCCTCGGTGAGAAAATGAAACCGCTCGAAACCACTCAAAAGTGTTTTTGGGCATGTGGGAATGCATTTGGCACCATTTGTTCTGAAAATTAATTTTTAAACGAGTCGGTGGGTCCGCCGGAATGTCTGCAACGTGTGAAAACGAAACCGCTCAAAGCAACCAAAATGTTTTTTTGGGCATGTGAGAATGTGCTTGGTGGTTGCTAAAATTTATTTTTACATGAGTCGGTAGGCCCTCCGGAATGACTGCACCGTGTGAAAACGAAACCGCTCGAAACTACTCAAAAGTGTATTTTGGCAAGTGGGAATGTGTTTGGTACCATTGGTTGAGAAAATTAATTTTTACACGAGTCGGTGGGCTCGCCGGTAAGTTCGCACTTTTCGAAAACGAAAACAATCAAAAGTGTTTTTCGGCATGTGGGAATGCGTTTGGCACCACTACTTGCGAAAATTAATTTTTACACGAGTCGGCGGGCTCGCAGGTAAGTTTGCATGTCTTGAAAACAAAACCACTCAAAAGTGTTTTTTGGGCATGTGGGAATGTGTTTGGCACCATTGGTTGCGAGAATTAATTTTTACACGAGTCGGTGGGCTAGCAGGTATGTTTGCATGTTTCGAAAATGGAACCAATCAAAAGTGTTTTTCGGCATGTGGGAATGTGTTTGCCACCATTGGTTGCAAGAATTAATTTTTACACGAGTCGGTGGGCTAGCAAGTATGTTTGCATGTTTCGAAAACGGAACCGATCAAAAGTGTTTTTCGGCATGTGGGAATGTGTTTGCCACCATTGGTTGAGAAAATTAATTTTTACACGAGTCGATGGGCTCGCCGGTAAGTTCGCACTTTTCGAAAACGAAAAAAATCAAAAGTGTTTTTCGGCATGTGGGAATGTGTTTGGCACCATTGCTTGCGAAAATTAATTTTTACACGAGTCGGCGTTTTGCACCAATCATTGTGCAATGATGATGTGCAAACATGGGAGGGAGCAATCTTTTGTGTCTCTTGTTAGTAACGTTTTGCAGGGAATTCAGAACATTCAACAAAAGGAGGAGAATGATGTTCTTGAGAAGCAAGAGCAGAAGCATGAAGCACCTATAATGTCTGAAGAAAGTTTGCAAAGTAAAATAACTAGTGCTGAGATAAATGAAGGTGAGTATTCTCAAGTTGCGCTACACATGTCCACTTTTCATGCTATATATAGTAGAACAACCATTAGTGGAACCAATTGCGGAGATTCCTTTGTCACAAGTTGATTTGTTTGCTATTCAAGAGTTGTATGATAATGCTTCACTTATATTAATGCCACAACTAGTGAATGAACATGCCATTTCTAGGGTTCGTTTTTTATGTGCTGATTTTAAGCATGTTGTTCACATTGCTAATGAAGTTCATGAATGTGAATTGCTATCTTCTTTAAGTACTTTGGGCTACGTTCTATTTGATGACTTCTGTGAGCTTGATAAGTTGAAGGAGAAATTATTTGCTATTGATTTGCCATGTCCAACTAATACTATATTCCATATATTTAGGCAATATAATATTAGAGGAATATATTTGGTGCATAAAGTTTACATATGGTCATATTTAGAACCTTCTGTATCGGTGGATAAAATTTTCAAGCTAGAGGGACATGTTATTGCTAATCATGCAATCTCGAATTTCTCTAGTTTTGATTGGACGAAACAGGTTGTTTTCAATGGACTACGCGAAGAGCACCATATAAAAAAACCGAGGACGGTTTTCCGTGAAGAAGGGGAGGATGATGTGACCATGGCTACTAGGGGTACAACCGTTGCTCACATCATATCTCAACAGGAAGATGTCAAGATCAAGTTGTCCAAGTTCTGGAATCCAATTCGGCCACCTGCTCCCATGCTGATTTCAAATGGCCGCCAAAAATGCATACGTGCTCCGTTTTGGGCCCATGAGTACTTGATGGAAAGCTCTTGGAGTTCTCTTTCCAATGGATCTAGCCTCGTCTCCAAATTCCATCCTAGTCGGCCGCAATCATAGAAACAAGGTGCTACGCTACCTATAATGGGCCTATGGGCTTGTAACTTTATCTGGCACCCCGGCCCAGGTGGGGCCCATGTGAGGTGCGCCCCAACCTGGTGGAGCACGACCTAGGAACCCCCTTGGTCGTCCTCCCACCCCTTTAAATAACTAGGTACCCCTTTAGGGTTTCTCGGGTTTTGTTTAGATTAAAGTTTAGCTTCGCTACTTTGCCGTGTAATCCCATGATCGGTTAGATCGCCGGTTTGCTCGTTAAGGAATCCCAACTTATCATTTGTTTTCAATTCCTATTTGCAATTCAGATTGCTTTTATATTCTTGCTTGTTTCTTTGATTTGCTTGCAGGAATAAGCTTGATCTGCACCGGCAAGATCAACAACCCACGGAGAGGTGTATCGATCGCTAAGGCACAACACAACAACGTCTCATACGGTTTTAGTCGGGTCGTCAACGTTTCTCGCAAATCGTAGTTATCATCAACTCACCGAAAGATCGGGACAACCAGATCCCTGAGCGTACCGAGTGGATTTCAAGGTTTATCATGTGGTATCAGAACAGCTCAGGGTTTATCACCCTCCAGGGTTTCTCGGGTTTTGTTAGATTAAAGTTTTAGCCATTGCTACTTTTTCTTGTAGTCAAGTGTATCGGGTTGACCACCTAATTACTTGTCTTTGAAATCCCACCTTATCGTCAGCTTTAATTCCTATTTGCAATTCAGATTGCTTTTATATTGTTCTTGCTTGTTTCTTCGATTTGCTTGCAGGAATTAGGTTGATTTGCACCGGCAAGATCAACAACAAATGGAGAGGTGTATCAATCGCTAAGGCACAACACAACAACATCTTGTACGGTTGTAATCGGGTCATTAACGTTTCCCTCAAATAGTAGTTATCATCAAATTGCCGAAAGATCGGGCATCAAACCCTCGCGGGTTCAAATCAGTTTGGCACGATTGGTTGCGAAAATTAGTTTTTACACGAGTAGGTGGGCTCGCCGGAAAGTTTGTGTTGGTCGATGATGAAACCGCTCGAAACAAATCAAAACTTGTTTTGGACATATGGGAATGTGTTTGGCACCTTTGCTTGTGAAAATTAGTTTTTCCACGAGTCAATGGGCCCGTCGGAAACTTTGTGTGCTGCAAAAATGAAACTACTAGAAACAACTCAAAAGTGTTTTTTGGTATCTAGGAATGTGTTTGACACCATTGATTACGAAAAATAGTTTTTGCACGAGTCGGTGGGCCCGCCAGAAAGTTTGTGTGGTGTGAAAACGACACCGCTCGAAACAACAAAAAATTATTTTGGGCATGTGGGCATGTGGGAATGTGTTTTGCACCATTGGTTGCAAAAATTAGTTTTTACATGAGTCAGTGGGCCCACCAGAAAGTTTGTGTGGTGCGAAAACGAAACCGCTCGAAACAATCCAAAAATTATTTTGGGCATATGGGAATGTGTTTGGCACAATTGGTTGCGAAATTAGTCACCAATTTATCTCCTCGTATGGGAATGTGTTTGGCACAATTGGTTGCTAAACACTGTCGTCGCCGCCACCGTGTCGTGCTGTTGTCGTGAGAAAGATGAAGGAGGAGATTAGATTAGATTAGATTGGTTTTTATTTGTAAAAACAAAATTGGTATCGGATTCGAGTTCCATTTGCAAAAAGGGAATCCATACGAGGGGAGCATTCCATTTTGTATAGATCAAATTTTAGGGTTTGACTTTTACATTTGACTCCCTATAATTTTTATATTTACATTTGAGTCCCTGTAATCTTGCATTCAGGTCCTTGAGTCATTTTTGCTGAAAAAATCAAAAAAAAGAAAAATATGAAAAGGCAAGAAGGTGCTTAAACAAAAAGAAAAGAAAAGCCGCACCAAATAAAGAAAGAAAAAAAGAGAAAGAAAGAAAGAAAGAAAAAAAGAAATCAGATTACTTTTATCTTGTTCTTACTTGTTTCTTCGATTTGTTTGGAATAAGGTTGATTTGCACTAGCAAGATCAACAACCCACGGAGAGGTGTATCGATCGCTAAGGCACAACACAACAACGTCTTGTACGGTTGTAGTTGGATCCTCAACGTTTCTCCGAAATCGTAGTTATCATCAACTCATCGAAAGATCGGGACAGCCATATCCCTGAGCGTATTGAGTGGAGCTCATTCAGTGGTGCTACAATGGTGCTGAAATATCGCACAAAGCGACGATAAAGTCCCACGAGTCTGAGAAAGCCAACTCAGAATTGCCTCAATCTTGGGTTGATCAACCTAAATTCCCTGCGGAGTTTATGTAGTTTTGATTGGAAGAAACGTATTGTTTTAATTGGACTACGCATAAAGCACCATATGGAAAAACCGAGGATGGTTCTCTGTGAAGAAGGGGAGGATGATTTGACCATGGATACTATGGATAAAACCGTTGCTCACATCATATGTCAATAGGAAGATGTCAAGATCAAGTTGTCCAAGTTCTGGAATCCAATTCGGTCATCTGCTATAATGCTGATTTCAAATGGCCGCCAAATATGCATACGAGCTCTGTTTTGGGCCCATGAATACTTGATGGGAAGTTGTTGGAGTCCTCTTTCCAATGGATCCATCCTTATTTCCAAATTCCATCTTAGTCGTGCGCAGTTGAAGAAACAAGGTGTCGTGTCACCTATAATGGGCCTATGGGCTTGTAACTTTATCTGGGACCTCGGCCCAAGTGGGGCCCATGTGGAGTGCGCCCCAACCTGGTGGAGCACGACCTAGGAACCCCCTTAGTCATCCTCCCACCCCTTTAAATAGCCAGGTACCCTTTAGGGTTTCTCGGGTTTTGTTTAGATTAAAGTTTAGCTTCGCTACTTTGCCGTGTAATCCCGTGATTGGTTAGATCGCCGGTTTGCTCATTGCGAAACTCCAACTTATCAGTTGTGTTCAATTCCTATTTGCAATTCAGATTGCTTTTATCTTGTTCTTACTTGTTGCTTCGATTTGCTTGTAGTAATAAGGTTGATTTGCACCGGCAAGATCAAGAACCCACGGAGGGGTGTATCGATTGCTAAGACGCAACATAACAACGTCTCGTACGGTTGTAGTTGGGTCGTCAACGTTTCTCCCAAATCGTAGTTATCATCAACTCACCGAAAGATCGAGACAACCAGATCCATGAGCACATCGAGTGGAGTTCAGGGTTTATCAGGTGAGTTGATGATAACTACGATTTAGGAGAAACGTTGATGACCCGACTAGAACCGTACGAGACATTGTTATGTTGTGCCTTAGCGATCGATACACCTCTCCGTGGGTTGTCGATCTTGCCAGCGCAGATCAAACTTATTCCTGCAAGCAAATCGAAGAAACAAGCAAGAACAAGATAAAAGCAATCTGAATTGCAAATAGAAATAATAAGTTGGGATTCCGTAACAAGCAAACCGGCGATCTAATCGATCACGGGATTACACGACAAAGTAGCGAAGCTAAACTTTTTAATCTAAGCAAAACCCAAGAAACCTTAAAGGGGCATAGCTATTTAAGGAGGTGTGAGGACGACCAAAGAGGTTCCTAGGTCGTTCTCCACCAGGTTGGGGCGCACCCCACATGGGCCCCACTTGGGATGGGGTCCCAGATGAAGTTACAAGCCCATAGGCCCATTATAGGTGATGTAGCACCTTGTTTCTTCAATTACGGATGACTAAGATGGAATTTGTAGATGAGGCTGGATCCATTGGAAAAAGGACTTGAAAAGCTTTCCATCAAGTACTCATGGGCCAAAAACGGAGCTCGTATGCATATTTGGCGGCCATTTGAATTCAGTAGTGTAGCAGGTGGCCAAATTGGATTCGAGATCATGGACTGCTTGATCTAGATGTCTTCCGTTTGAACTATGATGTGAGCAACGGTTGTATCAATAGTAGCTATGGTCACATCACAATTTCCCTGAATATTAGCGAAATTACATAATATTAAGGTAACCTTCCTGTATACTAATGGTATGTCGTATCCGTATACTTCATAACCCCAAGGATAGGAGGTAAGCCTTATCCGTAACCCTAACAGTAGCCCCCGACTTCAAATCAAATGAACTCACAGTGTTCTCGAGCCGAAGTCCCTGAATAACTGATGTTGTGCCAACCTGACCATTCTCGAGTTATCGAGAAGGTATGAAGCATTCGAGAACACCATCAAAAAGCAATAGTCCACTGTGAATTTGAATCGAAGTATAAAAAACTACCATAAACAAACCAAAAAAATCATGACGGCAATTTCTCTTTCTTCCACGAAATACGAACCGCCAAATGTGACCTATAAATTCCAATTCTGAGATTCAGTTATGTTCCTTTCGTGCAAGTGACTTTACATCTTCCTGCACTCCCCAACTCTCACTTTCTTCGCTCACTGAAGAACCCAAAAACCTCGCCTTCTTCTTCATCCCCGAGCCAAACCCATGGATCTGGGAAATTCCAGCGTCAGCACGAAGGAGATGAAGAAATTGCAGATTGAGGGATCCCTACTTGGAAAGAAAACCATGGATCGCTCGGAAGGATCCATGGTTTCTCTTGAATCTTTTGTACAATGAGGTTTTTAGCCCCGTCCTTCCGAGTTTTTCCTTCTACTTTTGGACTTCTATGGCCTCCATCTTCTCCACCTCAACCCAAACTCAATGAACCTTTCTCAGCATCTTCACACATCTCTACGAGGCGTCCCTTCTTAGACTTGTTTAGATACTTGTATGAACTTAGGTGGATGGAGGCTCGTAGAATCTTCGGTTGCGTCGGCTTCTGCCTCCGAGATGGGATGAAGGTGGAATACATCTCCTTCAACTGTCATTCCTCTCGAGGGCCATGGAGGTTGAAATGGTTGTACCTCCATGTGGAAGACCGTCCCGCCAGCCTCGCCGTCCCGAACAAGAAGCCTGAGGGCACTCCTTTGTGGACATCGAGACCCTCCTTGACCCCTTGCCTCTGAATATTCATAGAGAAAATCTACGACCTTCGGAAACAAGGGTTGTCGGGGTATGAAGTCGCCGAGGACTTCATATGTCATTGAATCCAGCCCTTGCAGGCCCGTGCCCACCCCACGTACGAGTACTCAGGGGATCACGATGAAACATGGATCTCGGTTCGAGGTATATGTTCTCGTAACCCACCTGACCTCAATTCCAGCAACAATACGATCTTGAATACTGATAATAGTATCTTGCTCGCAGATCTCGAAGACAACATGGTGGCCACTGTTGACACCGATTTTGGCCCGTGTCCTAAATATAATCTGTTAAATTATAAAATAATATATTATCTCATATATAGTGTATGAAGAGATATAATAGTAAATAAGGATGTTATTGGTAATAAACGCTAGAGACAGTCGGATGAATTGTTTTAATTAAGTAGTGGCTAAAAAAAAGGGGGGTGGCCATGAAATAAAATTTATTTGTGTTGGAGTAAAATAATTTCTGGTGCAAAATAGAAAAGGCGCACGCGCGTGCCACATAAAAAATAAACATCGTGGAAGTGTGTCAAAAAAAAGAAATTAAATAGCATGAACAAACATGTATACACGCTTTTCTCTAGAACGACGGACGCTAATACTTATCCTCCTCATCGCGTTCATATATGAAATTCATGCTATAATAAAAGGGATTATATAGGATCATATAAAATATATTTAGATTACGGTCATCCAATAATAAATTAAAGTGTAAGCCCAAATATATGTTCATTAGGCTAATGGAAAATAATTATACCCTGAATATTTGCAACATAAAATAAAAATGTGTGCCACGTGCACGCCGCTATAACGGTGCGGATCTATATACACACGCGTGCCAAATAAAAGAGGGTCACGTATGACATGATCCAACATTTTTATTTCTGTGCCTAGACGCTGGCTCAATGAAGCCACTGCGATATAATATGCATGTCAGGACGTAATAAAGAAAAATACGCATCGTATAAAATATATTTAAGACAACAATAGTCCGTTGGACAAAGAGAGTGTGCGGAAATATATATATATGTGTGTGTGCATTTCTTTAAAAAACTCAGAAACAAAAGAAACTATATTTGTGTGCATAAAAAAAATAAATAAAGGCGCCCATTTAAATGGGAATATAAACAAATCCTTAAATCAATATTTTTCATGGATCTACAAAATTATGCATGACTGCCATGAAATTAAGAAAGAGAAATATGCATGTGCTAACTAATAAATCAAGGCACGTGTCAGTGAGTAGATATACTCTCCCTCTCATTAACCAGCCAATTAAATATTAAAAAAAAGGGTAAAGAGAGAAAGCAGGCAACGACCAAGCAAGTCTACAAGACTAGGTCTACCACGTTCACCAAACCCTGCATGTACGTTAGCACATGTTCGTCCAATCAAATTAAACGGGCCCATATGTCATCCAAATGAAGGAAGCTTCCTACGGTCAATTAGTCAAGCCATTATCCCACGATCTGTATGCCTTGTTCAAATCACAAGCGCGGGTGCACGTGGCTGGTTCAAAATGACAGTGATCGTCCTCTATAAATAGAAGGCCAAAGGTGCCTTAAGAAGGAGGTTTTGGGGGAGAGGCTGGGGGATTGCTAGGCCAAAGTGAGTGGTTGCTACGCCCAAGCGCTGCTAGTCTGCCACGTCAAATCTGCTATACTGCTGCAGCACTAGTTCTTCTGCTTCACCAGGAAATTTGCCTCTTTGTTTGGCTGTGTTGGAAGATCACAGGTGCTGCAAGGTGGGAATCATGCTCCTCCTTCATCCTTAGGCTTGGCCTGTGTACGAATCGAGGAATCTCTCAATTTAATGGCTTTCAAACATAATTTTACACTTTTTCCTAAGGTTCGACCAGATGAGTACGGGCCTAGGAGTTGCTTCTATGCATGCTTTTCATACCATGGTACCATGTCCTCTGATTCGGTCCCGTTAGTAGATTCTCGCTCTCAGGTTCAATCCTCTACAAGCGGATACAAATCACAGAGACAAAAATGAATTTTGCATAACGCATCATAAATTAAACAATTGCTCGCTTCGGTCACGTTTCATGGTGCTACGCCGTGCTAGTAGAGATACAAGCAGGGTGATAAACAGAATTAATCAATCATGTTAATTGGCACACATATTTGCTCATATTAACATGTTTTCAGCCATATTTCTTTAACAAGAATTAAAATAATGTGGCATTCATTTATTGTTTTACCACAGTTAGAAACAGAAAATAGAGGAACCCATGCATATACTCTGTTTCCATCTGTTCATCCACAAAAATGGTGGATAAATCATGAACTAGGTAGGGAGTAAATCAACATACACTTGCTTCGGTTACGCTTCATGGCTCTGAGCCGTGTGAGTAGTAGTACAGGCAGAGTGAAAATTAAAATAATTCAAGAGTGACATAAATTCGCTACAACCATATATTTGCTCACAACAATATATAATCGTTGCGCCATACATAAAGTGCAGTATAAAAAAAATCTGGCATTCATGCATGCGTGCTCTAGGCTTATAAACCTCACAAAAATAACCAATAAGGTTAAAACACAAATATATACAAAATTTTGACAATATATCAATCATTGTCAATAATAAGTATCAAATATTAAAGTGAACAAATACTCAGATGGTTACGCCTGGCGGTTTACATCACAAAATTGGTAGTAATACATGTGAGCATTTCACGAAAATTAGTCAGAGTCATATACCTGCTGCATATAAAAGTGAACATTGTGCTCTAATTAAATACTAGCACTAATTTTGCTCTACTCATGTTATGCATACACATCAAGCATGATAAAAAAAATAGGCGCATGCTATATGCGCAGAAAAGCTTTTCGATGGCATTCAAATTAAAGAAATAAAGTCATAAAACAAACGCTATATCTAAATATAAGGCGAAATCATAATGAAAGAAAATCAAGTATCTTAGCAATATGCAAGATATGTGTCCGCTATAGTCTATGCTTAAATTCTGAGAGAAATAAGTGCCCATCATGCATTAGATCGACCAAAATATTAAAATGCATAGAGCATGGATAGGGAAACCCACGTTCCCCACATGCATAAAGAAAAACTCCTTGCTGTCATATATATTAGTAGGCAAATTAAAAGCCAAGAAATTATAGATTAAATAGGACATCCAAATATTCATGCGTGTCTAAAATAAACATATGGATGAAAATCTGCGAACGATTCTACGGCTGCGACATCAGGAGCTTAGGATAGATTTTCCTTTTAGCTTTGTAGCAGTCATGTAATTTTCTTTAAATTATGTTGGAATTCCTAATCAGGGGTTTTCTCTACGGAGATGTAATTAACAAAATTTTTTATGTAAATGTATGAATTCTGGAAGTAATGAACATGCAATTTCTGATGTTTATTGTTTGTAGCATTTAAATTGAATTATCTCTAACGATTTGTGTATAACGGACCTACTACTATGACCGTCCCTATTTTCCCATCGTCTGCCACGCGAGTAGGCCACTAGTGATCGACATGCCACCGGACCCCGAGAAGCTCGTCATGCCGATCTGCGACCTCCCGTCCTTAGATAAGGATGCTGCCATCAACGTAAGTAATCTCAACTACTATCCTTCATCTAACCATCGATATCCGAAAGAGTAGTAATCTAAGTCTTGTAGGTCCTACCTCTTATGGACGTCATCGGCCTGCTTGTTGACCACCATATCGCGGCTTCTCTGAAGGACAAAGCGACCTTGGAGCAAGCAGCGGCCGAGAATGCCCCGAGCGGCAGAGGAACAAAACCCTCCAAGAGGAAGTGGATGACTTTAACGAAGTAATCCGGAGCGGAGATGCTTGTGCAGATAAACGGCTCCGAGGTTAGTTATACTCCCTGTGATTTATAAATCAACCTGAGGAGCTCCTCGGCCCTAACTTACATGTCTTGCAGACTACTGTTGGTGCGAAGTCCTCACCTCAAGGGAAGAGAACGCTCCTAAAGCGGTATAAGCCCAAGTAAGTGACTGCTTTCTTTGATCTCGTAATCACTGTTCTTGTGATGTCCTCTATAACACACTTTCCTTGATGCAGCCCTTCTCCCGCAACCTCTGCTCAAAGCACTGGTCGAGAAGACATGAGCTCCACACCTCCCATTGTCGTCATCGTTGCGCCCACACCAACTCTCCCTCCGCCAAGTGCCTTAACTGTTGCGAAGATCACGGCCATCTTGATGAGGAGGGGGTTGATTGTCCTACCTTCTTGGTGATGCATTTCGAGGATTACGGCCCGGATCTCGGCTGGGGTGTGGACTAGGAGCGTCGTCGGCAGCGTCGTTTTTCGGTGCTGGGTCTCCAATGCGTGGACGGGGATCTCGAGAAGGACCTTGGGGGTTTGATCCGACTGCGGCCAAGAAGACGGAGTTGAGGTTGGCCACCGTTGACTGTATCCGTCTAACCCAGTCATCTGCTTCCGGGAAGGTAATTGGATCGATTAGAGTTTGCTTCAGTAACGAGTTGACCACGGTGAAGTGCTCGGCAGGAGTTCAAACCAGCTCGACAGGTTGTTGTGATGCAACAGGAGCAGGCGGTTGTTCTCCCGAATGAACTTCACCCTCTTCACGTACGTCCTCGACGACTCCTTCGATCACGTTCATTTCATGCGGGGAGTTGGATATTGAAGATTCCAAGCTGTGAAAAACAAAGGTTCACAAGGATCGATGTCAATGAATCCGACCACACGATCTGGGGTTTCTATCTCACTACGTCCACCGATTCATCTCGAGGTTGATCTCGATGTTGGTGGATCGGACAGCAGGGGACACAGACCATGGATCTTGTGATCTTCAAGAAGATTTTGCAGTTGGTAAGGGGGTGACTTTTCGATTTGAGGATTGGGCACCACGCCTTGTATGGAGATGTGCGCTGGATATCTTGATCTTTGCAAGCATCGAGTTCAGCTTTCACTTGAACGATTACCCGACATTCGACTAGAGAGTGCTGGGACGTCTTGTGGATCGAACACCAGGTGTGGTGGTTTGGAGGAGACTTCCTTGATGGCACCTGGCCCCCAATAGATGTCTGGGGCTTGTCTGCTTAGCAGTTCTTCGAGGAGCTGAAGTCGTCGGCTTCCTCTTTTCCGACTGGACAGGAGGAACAGCTGACGAAGGGTCGTGTTCTGTTGTCCTCGCGGTTCCATTCTCGATCCCGACATGTATTGGGAAAGACGAGATTGAAGTCACGACGAAGACTGGAAAGACGATGGATCCGACTTGAGTCCAAACAAACATCGGCTGGGTGGGATCTCCCAGGGCATTACGAATGTGGGACATTGTTGTCGGAAGACCTTGAGCTTGAAGCCATCTTGGCAAAAACTTGAGTACCAAGAACCAAAGATATTACAATAGAGAACAACAAGAAGTATCAAGTACAAATAAGATCCCTGACGAGAACGTCTCGAGAGATCCAACCGGTGAGTTGTCTTCAAAGTCCACTAGATTGCTTCTGCTATGGCGATGGCTTGCGCTATGATTCGATGATCTCGTACCACGACACCATTCGTTATGAAAATTAATTTTTACACAAGTCGATGGGCTCATCAATGAGTCTGCGTGTTTGGAAAATGAAACCGCTCGAAACCAATCAAAAGTGTTTTTTAGAATTTGGGAATGAGTTTAACACCACTTGATGTGCGCAAGGGTGTCAAGATCTTTCGATGAGAGGATAAGTCGATTGGATGGAGCGACGTTGTCGATCC
Organism: Oryza officinalis; assembly: GCA_008326285.1. NCBI lineage: Eukaryota > Viridiplantae > Streptophyta > Magnoliopsida > Poales > Poaceae > Oryza > Oryza officinalis. The sequence goes on along the minus strand of BDMV01000004.1, from coordinate 9,069,075 downwards.
GACTATAACTGTCTAGGGACGTTGCGCCCTAGAAATCGTTACACCAAATATAGAGGCAGTTGTGAATCTCGACGGATGCACGGTTAGCCCAACCACGAGGGTATTTGATGACCAGAACACGCTTGCTAGGCCAGTCCTTCCGCAAATGCCCAAAGCCCTTGCATTGATGGCATTGAACATCCCATGTTCGTCCTGTGGAAGCAACAGAAGAAGCACTCTTTGCAGGCCTGTCTGCAACCTCTTTAGCGCGAGAGGGAGCTGAAGAAGGTGTCGGCCGCTGTTTGTTGCTGTTGGAAGGTGTCGGTGTCGAGGCCGATGATCGACTTAGTGGGGCAGCGGCGCCATTCCGAGCTGTCCAAGAAGTTCTACCTGCAGAAAAGTTAGCCCTTCTACGCGCACGTCGTCCCTGCACTTCTCTTTCAGCTTTGCAAGCATAATGAAATAACCGAGTCATATTATTATACTCTTCGTAATTAAGAATATCATAAATTTCTCGGTCTAAACCCCCCAAAAATCTAGCCATGGCAGCCTCCTCGTCCTCTACTAAACCACAACGCAACATACCTATTTGCATCTCTTGATAATATTCTTCCACACTCTTACCATCCTGTTTCAATTGTTGCAGCTTATTTAACATGTCACGTGCATAATATGAGGGTACAAATCTAGCACGCATAATTCATTTCAAATCATCCCAATTAGGTGGCAAAGCATTCATATGAGTACGACGGTATTCACTCCACCAAACAGTAGCAAAATCAATAAACTCACTAGTGGCAGCCCTAACCCTCTTATCCTCAGGAACATCATGGCAAGCAAACTTTTCATCTACCACTAACTCCCACAAAAGGTAAGCATCAGTGTCATACTTACCATCAAAAGCAGGCATAGTGAATTTAATATTACCAAATGAATCGTCATTAGCACGTCCCTCACGGCGTGGCCGACGATAAGCCACACCACGGCGGTTGAAGCGAAGCCGTCGCTGGTCCGGATCATCCTCAGAATCACCAACGTAGTATTGTCATCCATCTCACTACCATGGTGGGATGCTCGGGCGATCTCATCAAGACGCCTCACAATATCATCAAGTATTGTAAGCTTGGTGTTGGTATCAATTTGCGTGCGGTCCACATGACCAAGCTTTTCGTAGGTGACACGAACGTCCTCCTCGAGCCCTTGGGTGCGGTCCCTCACTAATCTATCAAAATGGTTAATGATTCCTCTTATTCGCGGTGAGTGGGGAACACCCTGATTGGAATTGTCTTCACCTGACATGGTTAGAATGAAAAGAAACAGACAAAAACAAATACTATATGACAGGAAAGAAGGGAAAAAATCTACAAAACTACTTGGATGTGGTCCTATCAAGTCACTCACTCTCAACCTGTTCAACAAGCTCTTACCAATTCTCACCACGCTAAACAGGAGGTGATGGCAACTGTCGGACTGAACAAACCTCTGGAGAAAGGTGTATCGATGCCTTGGTCGCTTAATCCCTGTCAAGTATTAGTCGAACCAGTAGAGCTATGGTAGGCTGGTAATGAGACAAAGAAAAACTAGAAACCACGTTAGTCAAAAGCAAGTTGAATAATTGTTCAAGGTTGGCACCATGCTGGTCCTAGGCTAGACGTAGTAGAGATGCGAGCCTAACCACAAAGGATGCCACAAGACGCAAACTAGGAACGATGACAAGAGGTGACAAACAAAGAAGACAGGATATATCAAAAGCTCTCAAATCGGCTTTTTTTTCTTTTTTTTTGCGCTTTCTTTTTTTCTCATTTTTTTGTGCTTTTTTTGCGCTTTTCTTTTTTTTCACGTCAAGGAGCACACAGAAACCGACCATAGAAATTTTTAGGTCAAACGGACAAAAAATATGAGTCCCGAAGCTTGTCGCCTCGAAAACAGAATTTTGCATGCGGAATTTGGCGATTCTAAATTTGGTGAAACCGACGTTGTTTGTTGGAACCGGATGTAACTTTTTTTGTAGATGTCCGTGGATATATTATAAGTCTAATTCCGAGTCCGTATGTAAAAGATATGGCTGTTTTATGGAAGGTTACTCGAAACAGGGTTCTATTTCTTTTCTGGTGGCGGCAGACTCCAAGGCAATTGGATTCAAGGAAAGGAATAGATCTAACACAAACGGAAAGCGATTTGGTGGATGGCAGCGAAGATCGTGATGGCGATATACGTGGCAAGAACTCGAAACTCTAAACAACGTAACGCTAAGACCAGCAACTCGACACAACAATGCAACAGAAAACTCAACAAGCCCTAACTAAGCAGTACTAACAGAAAGGCTCAAGGGTTTATAAGATAACGGAAAAACTAATCTACTAATATATATATTTTTTGGCTTTTTCTGGACTATAGGTATAAGAAAATTACAAAACAATAAATCTCTCACCGAGCAACCTAAAAGCTTTGATAACACCTAATGTGCGTGAGGGTGTCCCGATCTTTCGATGAGAGGATAAGTCGATTGGATGGAGTGACGTTGGCGATCCGACTACAACTGTCCAGGGATGTTGCGTCTTAGCAATCGTTACACCAACTCCAGAGGCAGTCGTGAATCTCGACCAACTCCAGAGGCAGTCGTGAATCTCGACAGATGCACGGTCAGCCCAACCACGAGGGTATTTGTTCCTGTAAGCAATCGAGAACTAGCAAGAACAAGATGAACAAGCAACTCAATTTGCAACAAGCCATAAACAATCTCAAAAGGACACATCTTTGTAGTAGAATGCTACGAATGATTATAAGCAAATTCAATATGAGGCAAACATTCTTCCCACATCTTTAGATTTTTCTTTAAAACAACCCTTAACATAGTTGACAAAGTTCAATTCACAACTTCAGTTTGACCATCAGTTTGGGGATGACAAGTAGTAAAAAACAAAAGCTTAGTCCCTAATTTAGCTCACAAAGTTCTCCAAAAATGGCTAAGAAATTTAGTGTCACGATCAGAAACAATTGTGTTTGGCACACCATGCAAGCGAACAATTTCTCGAAAGAACAAATCAACAATATGAGTAGCATCATCAGTTTTATGACATGGTATGAAATGTGCCATTTTAGAAAAACTATCCACAACCACAAAAATGCTATCACGCCCCTCTTAGTCCTAGGCAATCCCAACACAAAATCCAATGAAATATCTTCCCAAGAAACACTAGGAACAGGAAGAGGCATATACAAATCATGTAGATTTAAGCGTGACTTAGCCTTTTGACATGTAGTGCAGCGAGCAACAAATCTCTTCACGTCTCTTCTCATCTTTGGCCAAAAGAAATGACCAGCAAGTATGTCCTCCGTCTTCTTGGCTCCAAAATGCCCCATCAAACCACCTCCATGCGCTTCCTGCAACAACAATAAGCGAACGGAGCTAACTGGAATGCATAGCTTGTTAGCTCTAAAAACAAACCCATCATTGAAGACGAATTTGTTTCATGTCTTTCCATCCTTACAATGCAACAACACATCTTTGAAATCATCATCATACACATATTGGTTTTTAATTGTTTCTAAGCCAAAGATTTTGTAGTCAAGTTGTGTCAACAAAGTATATCTCCGAGACAAAGTGTCAGCAATGATATTCTCCTTCCCTTTCTTGTGTTTGATAACATAAGGAAAAGATTCAATAAATTCGACCCATTTAGCATGTCTACGGTTCAATTTTCCTTGACTACGAATATGCTTCAAAAATTCATGATCAGAATGTATGACAAATTCCTTGGGCCACAAATAATGCTGCCTTGTTTCTAAAGTTCTCACAAGAGCATATAATTCTTTTTCACAAGTAGAATAGTTTAAAACAGGCCCACTCAATTTTTCACTGAAATATGCAACAGGTTTTCCTTCTTGTAGCAAAACACCACCCAATCCAATCCCACTAGCATCACATTCAAGTTCGAAAGTCTTATTAAAATCTAGAAGTTGAAGGGAGGTGCATGTGTCAACTTATCTTTCAACATGTTGAACTCTCTTGTGTTGTGCCCCAAGAAAAAGGCAGTCCCTTCTTTGTAAGCTCATTCAATGGTGCTGCAATAGTGCTGAAATCTCGCACAAAACGACGATAAAATCCCGCGAATCCGAGAAAGCTCCGTACCTGTGTGACCGTTTTAGGAGTCGGCCAACTCTGAATTGCCTCAATCTTGGCTTGATCAACCTCAATTTCCTGCGGAGTCACAACATAGCCAAGAAACGAGACTCGATCAGTGCAAAAACTGCACTTCTCAAGGTTACCAAACAAACGTGCATCACGCAAAGCATTAAAAACAACACGTAAATGGTCAAGATGTTCTTCTAAAGATCTGCTATAAATCAGAATATCATCAAAGTATACCATCACAAATTTTCCAATGAAAACACGTAAAACCTCATTCATCAACCTCATGAAAGTGCTAGGTGCATTAGTTAAACCGAAAGGCATCACTAACCACTCATATAACCCGAACTTAGTTTTGAAAGTTGTTTTCCATTCATCGCCAACCTTCGTACGAATCTGATTGTAACACTGCACAAATCAACTTTAGTGAAAACAGTAGAGCCACTCAATTCATCAATCGACGTTGGCTGTCTGACTACAACAATCACAGGACGCTGCGCCTTAGCAACAGGTACACCGATTCCGACGTTGGCTGTTCTTGCCGTGCCAAGAACACCCTTGAACCTGCTAGCAATCGAGAACAAGCAAGAACAAGATGCACAAGCAAATAAACTCACGGATCTGAACCAAATGAAACCTGAATCACGAGTTGGGGTCTTTTATCAAGCAAATCGGGTGATCTAGTCGATACACGCGTTCACTAGGAAGTAGCAGTAGCTAAACTTGCATCTAAACAAAACCCAAGTTCATCCCGGCGGCTGCTGCATGTATTTATACATGGGCAACAACAAGAAGGAGTGGGGGATGTAAACCCTAAGCTAGAATGGGCCCCTAGTGGGCTGCACGAGATACAAGGGTTTCAGTCCAAGATTGGAAGGCCGAACGTCTCTTTGCCAATTCTGCTCAACTCTGGTGGAATTTCGTAACGAGGTTGGACTCATGTGAAAGTTGACTTCAAGATCTTTCCAATGAGTACTCATGTGCCTCAAAAAACATCCGGAGTTGAGAAATATTGCCACGTCAATTTGATGTTGCCTGGCTGTACGAACTTGAAGTCTGAACTTGATGTCCGATCTTGTGCTTCCTTGTTATGTGATCTTGATGCCCAAACTGATTGGTTGACCCATTAGCTTCCTGTCCATCATTCCTAATAACAATAAAATCATCACGATGATTTAGTAGCATCCAATTTTGAGATGAGGGTTTATGGACAGCGAGGAACGAGTTTACCTGATAATTTAGCTCTCGTGCACGGGCTCTTGTCATTGGTCCTTGTTGCGTAGTAGGCGTGGTTGTATCGTTGGAAGAGATGTCCTCATCATCCTCCCCTTCTTGCATTTGAGTCGTCCTCGACTCAAGTTCATCTTCCTCGCCCAAATATGGTTTCAAATCTGTAATGTTAAATGTGGGGCTGACCCCAAAATCTGCGGGCAACTCAAGTTTGTATGCATTATCATTGATCTTAGCTACAACTTTAAAAGGACCATCAGCTCTTGGAAGCAACTTTGAGTTTCTCAAATCAGGAAATAGATCCTTTCTGAAGTGCAGCCAAACCAAATCACCCGGTTTAAAAGTGACATGCTTCTTTCCTATGCTACCCGCAAGTTTATATTTAGCATTCATGTTCTCTATGTTCTCTTTTGTGGTCTCATGCATTTTTAACATCAACTCAGCACGTTGTTTGGCATCAAAATTCAATCTCTCAGAAGTTGGTAGAGGTAGCAAATCAATAGGGGCACGAGGCACAAAACCATAAACAATCTCAAAAGGGCTCTTTTTAGTAGTAGAGTGTTGTGAACGATTGTAAGCAAACTCAACATGAGGCAAACATTCTTCCCACATTTTTATGTTCTTTTTCAAAATAGCCCTAAGCATGGTAGATAAAGTTCTATTCACAACCTCAGTTTGTCCATCAGTTTGGGGATGACAAGTAGTGGAAAACAACAACTTGGTACCAAGCCCACAAAGTTCTCCAAAAATGACTAAGAAATTTTGCATCACGATCTGAAACAATTGTGGGCACACCATGCAACCGAACAATCTCACGAAAGAACAAATCAGCAACATGAGTCTTATGACATGGCACACCATCGGTCTTATGACATGGCATGAAATGTACCATCTTAGAAAATATATCCACAACCATAAAGACACTATCCCTCCCCTTCTTTATTCTAGGCAGTCCTAAAACAAAGTCCATAGAAATATCCTCCCATGGTGTATTAGGAACAGGTAGAGCCATGTACAAACCGTGAGGATTAACGCATGACTTAGATTTTTGGCATGTTGTGCAGTGAGCAACAAATCTCTCCACGTCCCTCCGCATCCTGGGCCAAAAGAAATGATCAGCACGGATGTCTTCCGTCTTCTTCACACCAAAGTGTCCCATCAGCCCTCCTCCATGCGCTTCTTGCAACAATAACATACGCACAGAGCTAGTTGGAATGCATAGCTTGTTAGTTCGAAATACAAACCCGTCATTGAGGACGAATTTGTTGCATGTTTTTCCCTTCCTTGCAATTCAGCAACACATCTTTAAAATCACCATCATGGGCATATTGCTCTTTTATTGTTTCCAAGCCAAAAATTTTGAAATCAAGTTGTGAAAGCATGGTATAACGTCTAGACAAGGCATCAGCAATTACATTTTCCTTCCCTTTCTTGTGTTTGATGACATAGGGGAAAGACTCAATGAATTCAACCCAGCGAGCATGCCTACGGTTCAGTTTTGCTTGACTTCGAATATGTTTCAATGATTCATCATTAGAATGTATAACAAACTCTCTGGGCCATAAATAATGCTGCCATGTTTCCAAAGTCCGAACTAGAGCAAGCAATTCTTTATCATAAGTAGAATAGTACAAACTAGGCCCACTCAACTTCTCGTTGAAGTATGCTACAGGTTTTCCCTCTTGAAACAAAACCCCTCCCAAACCAATTCCACTAGCATCACATTCAAGTTCAAAAGTTTTAGTGAAATCAGGAAGTTGAAGCAAAGGGGCATGGGTTAACTTATCTTTCAATGTGTCGAAAGCATTCTTGTGTGCTGCAGCCCAAGTGAATGTGATGCCCTTCTTGGTGAGTTCATGCAATGGGGTTGCAACGGTGCTGAAATCCTTCACAAAACGGCGATAGAATCCAACAAGCCCAAGAAAGCTTCTTACTTGTGTGACCGTTATGGGAACCGGCCAGCTATGTATTGCTTCAACCTTGGCTTGATCCACTTCAATTCCCTGCGGGGTCACAACATAGCCAAGAAAAGAGACTCGACCCGTGCAAAAGGTGCACTTCTCAAGGTTACCAAACAAACGTGCATCACGTAGAGCATTAAAAACAGCACGCAAATGATCAAGATGTTCCTCAAGTGATCTGCTGTATATCAAGATGTCATCAAAATATACCACAACAAATCTGCCAATGAAAGCGCGTAAAACTTCATTCACTAATCTCATGAAAGTGCTGGGTGCATTAGTGAGACCAAAAGGCATGACTAACCACTCATATAGACCGAATTTAGTTTTAAACGATGTTTTCCATTCATCTCCTAGCTTCATGCGAATCTAGTGGTAATCACACGCAAATCAATTTTTGAGAACACAATTGAGCCACTTAATTCATCAAGCATATCATCTAGCCTAGGAATAGGATGACGATATCTGATTGTAATGTTATTAATCGTTCGACAATCTACACATATGCGCCAAGATCCATCTTTCTTAGGAACCAAAAGAACAAGAACAGCGCAGGGGCTAAGAGAGTCACGCACATAACCTTTATCGAGCAATTCTTGCACTTGGCGCTGGACCTCTTTAGTTTCTTCGGGGTTGGTCCTGTATGGTGCACGGTTGGGCAATGAGGCTCCGGGAATAAGGTCAATCTGGTGCACAATCCCACGGATTGGTGGCAGCCCCGGTGGCACCTCCTTTGGAAAAATGTCCGCATACTCCTGCAAAAGGTTAGTGACTGCAGTAGGCAACGAAGAAGGTATCTCTTTAAGTGAAAACAAAGTTTGTTTGCAAATCAAAGCATAGCAAACAGCAGTACTAGAATCAATCTCATCCAAATCAGATTTGGTTGCAATGAAACATGACCCTTTCAGCTTGATCTCATTTTTATTATTGTGGCCAGATTTAGTGTTCTTCTTTTTGTGCTTTTCATGTTCATTTGCCACAATCTGATTTTCACTCTTAGCATGCTCCTGATTCTTTACTTTACTAGCTTTAGCAAGTTCATCTTTCAAAATAGCTTCAGGAGACATTGGATGCAAAACAAGTTTCTCGTCATTGTGCATAAAAGAGTATTGATTAGTTTTACCATGATGCAAAGAATCAATGTCAAACTGCCATGGTCTACCTAGCAACATAGAAAACGCTTGCATAGGGACAACATCGCAGTCAATAGAATCATGATAAGAACCAATAGCAAAATTAACTCTCACCAACCGTGTTACCTTCACCCTTCCGCTACTGTTCAGCCATTAAATGTAGTAAGGTTGCGGATGTGGCTGGGTGCATAATGCAAGCTTCTCCACCATTTCAGCACTTGCCAAGTTTATGCAACTCCCTCCATCAATAATGACCCGGCAAGAACGCTCCTTGATCACACACTTGGTTTGAAACAAAGTGTGGCGCTGATTTTGTTCCGCCTTCTCCATTTGTGCACTCAACACTCGCTGCACCATGAGGCTCTCGTAGTGTTCAGCATGTTCTGTTCCAATGTGCTCCTCATTTTTGTCGTGCTCCCCATCTTCCCCTACATTGTTAGCTGCAAGCAAAGCATATGTTTCTTCATCTAAATCACTAGCAGAGGAGTACTCACCATCAGGACGCACAACTAGCACACGTGCGCTTGGGCAGTCCTTGCGCACATGACCGTAACCTTTGTAGTGGAGGCATTGAATGTCTCTCGTTCGCCCCGAAGATGCAATCGAGGATGAACTCTTGGTTGGTGCAGCAGCTGCCCCCTTTGTTGTTTCGGGAGGGCATGGTGAGGAGTTCGTTGTCGATGGTCATGGTTTGCTGCTTGATGAAGATGGGGCAGCGGCTCGGTACAGTTGGGCAGCGGGGTTGGATGGCGTCCAAGAGGTAGCACAACCTGCAGAAATGTTAGTTCTCGTGCTAGCTCTCTGTCCCTGTACTTCCCTTTCAGCTTTACAAGCAAGATGAAACAAACGGGTGATCGAATTGTATTCTTTGTAAGCTAAAATATCCTGAATTTCCCGATTCAGCCCACCCATGAACCTAGCCATAGCTGCATCCTCATTTTCTACCAAACCACAACGAAGCATCCCTGTTTGCAAATCTTGATAGTACTCTTCTACAGATTTGTTTCCCTGTCTCAAAAGCTGAAGCTTATGCAAAAGATCACGTGCATGATAAGAGGGAACAAATCTACCACGCATAACTCTTTTCATAGCATCTCAAGTTTGTGGAGTATTGTTTGGGTGGCTGCGCACATATTCACTCCACCAAATAGAAGCAAAATCAGTAAAGTCACTAGTAACAGCCCTAACACGTTTGTTTAAGGAAAATCATGATATGCAAATTTTTGATCAACAGCTAGCTCCCAGGTAAGATATGCATTGGGGTCATATTTTCCATCAAAAGAGGGCATGCTAAATTTAATCTTCCCCAAAGAATCATCATTATCGCGTACCTCACGTTGTGGTTGACGAGCACGTCCACCATGTCGACAGCGGCGCTGCTGCTGGCTGTGCTGACCATTTACCTCCCCATCAAGCTCCGTGTCAGCCGAATATTCTTCCTCATCTTGCCCAGCAATGCTGCCCTCGGTGTTGTTGTTGTTGTTGCGCCGTCCCGTACCATCACGACCCTCCTGGTCCATCCTGTCCAAACGCTCCAAAATACCTACAAGGGAGGTGTTAAGAGCCCCAAGCGTGTTCTCCATTGAGGTCAGCTTGGTGTTGGTGTCGATTTGCGTGGCCTCCAATTGGCCAAGGCGTTCGTTGGTGACTCGAACATCCTCATCAAGGTGTTCAGCATGCACCCTCACTTGGCGTTCAAAGTGTTGAATGATGCCCCTTGTTCGAGGTGAATGAGCACGTCCATCATCCTCATTTCCTGCCATGGTTAGCTTGCAGAAAAAGATCAAGAGAGAAAAAAAATGACCTATCAACTAGTGGAACTAGGTGGCAGCAAACTCCATTCTCTCAATCTTGTGCCATCAAGTTCTTACATGTTCTTACCACGCTAGGGAGTTGGTGTTGGCAGGCAAGAACAGTACAAAACTAACCACAAGCACAACCCTGTGACATAGTAGATAATTTGTGGAGCTATAGGTGGCTACAAGAAAAGTCAAGGAACAGCTAGAACCATGTTAGTCAAAGCAAGTTGAATCAACGTTCAACGACGGTACTTTGCTGGTCCTAGGTTAACCCACTGCTAGAGACGCGAGCCTGGTCACAAACGTAGTCACACAAAGAGAACTAGGACAAAAGATATAACAACAACTTCAGCCCTTTCTTTTTCTTCTTCCTTTTCTTTTCCTTTTTTCCCTTTTTTTTCTTTCTTTCTTCTTTTTTTTTGCGGGGCCTAAAAACTATGTTTGGTACAAGAACAACCCAAACAAGGCAAACACTTCACACAAACACTTGTATTCGGATTAACAATTCTTGTGCACACAGCAGAGTAGCGGAGATCTCTACGGCGATTACAACGTGCTCAGGATGAATTTTGGGGCAAGGTCAGATCCGTTGGAAAGATCACAAATCAAGCTTTCCAGATTGTATTTAAACACCTGAATCCGACATCAAACAAAAGCTGGTACGTTTAATCCCGAAACGGAGATGGATTCGTTGGGGGAAAATGGCAGCAGAGATGTATATGGTGATGGTGGATCTTGTGGTGACAAAAACGTGGCAGAACTCGAAACTCTAAAGGATTAAACACTAGAACCGGCAGTTCTACACGTCGATGCAATCGAAAACTCAACAAGCAAAGAACTAAGTAGAACAGCAAGGCTCAAAGCTTTTTTGTGGGATTTCAGATCCAACCTTTTTTTGGTTTTTTTTGGACTGTAGGTAAAGTAAAGAATGGGTAAATACTCTCACCGATTAACCTTGCTCTGATACCACATGATATGACAGGGGCTGATCCCGATCTTTCGATGAGAGGAGGGGTAACTTCGATTTGGGGGTGGAATCGACGTTGGCTGTCCGACTACAACAATCATAGGACGCTGCGCCTTAGCAATAGGTACATCGATTCCGACGTTGGCTGTTCTTGCCGTGCCAAGAACACCCTTGAACCTGCTAGCAATCGAGAACAAGCAAGAACAAGATGCACAAGCAAATAAACTTACGGATCTGAACCAAATGAAACCTGAATCACGAGTTGGGGTCTTGAATCAAGCAAATCGGGTGGTCTAGTCGATACACGCGTTCACTAGGAAGTAGCAGTAGCTAAACTTGCATCTAAACAAAACCCAAGTTCATCCCGGCGGCTGCTGCATGTATTTATACATGGGCAACAGCAAGGAGACGTGGGGGGGGTGTAAACCCTAAGCTAGAATAAACCCCTAGTGGGCTGCACGAGATACAAGTGTTTCGGCCCAAGATTGGTAGGCCGAACGTCTCTTCGCCAATTCTGCTCTACTCCGGTGGAATTTCGTAATAAGGTTGGACTCATCTGAAAGTAGACTTCAAGATCTTTCCAATGAGTACTCATCTGCCTCAAAAAACATCCGGATTTGAGAAATATTGCCATGTCAATTTGATGTTGCCTGGCTGTACAAACTTGAAGTCTGAACGTGATGTCCGATCTTGTGCTTCCTTGTTATGTGATCTTGATGCCCAAACTGATTGGTTGACCCATTAGCTTCCTCTCCATCATTCCTAATAACAATAAAATCATCACGATGATTTAGTAGCATCCAATTCTGAGATGAGGGTTTATGGACTGCGAGGAACGAGTTTACCTGATAATTTAGCTCTCGTGCACGGGCTCTTGTCATTGGTCCTTGCTGTGTAGTAGGCGTGGTTGTATCGTTGGAAGGGATGTCCTCATCATCATCTAACCTAGGAATAGGATGACGATATCATTAGGTAATGTTATTAATAGCTCTACAATCAACACACATACGCCACGATCCATCTTTCTTAGGAACTAAAATCACCGGAACAGCACATGGACTAAGAGACTCTCTTACGTACCCTTTATCAAGCAAGTCCTGAACTTGACATTGAATCTCCTTAGTTTCCTCTGGGTTGGTTCTATATGGCGCACGGTTGGGTAGTGAAGCTCCCGGAATCAAATTGATTTGATGCTCAATTCCACGCACCGGTGGCAGCCTCGGTGGCATTTCATTGGGAAAAACATCCACATACTCCTGCAAAAGGTTAGTGACGGCAGGAGGAAAAGAGACAGGTATATTCTCAAAAGAAAACAAAGCCTCTTTGCAGACAAAAGCATAGCAAACAGTGTCACTTGTATCCAAACTGACAATATCAGATTTAACAGCAAGTAAACAAGAACCTTTCAATTGAATCACATTTTTTTTGCCATGGACAGATTTAGATTCTATCTTGGTATAGTGCACAAGTTCTTTGGCGACAATCTGATTTTCACCTTTAGCATGCTCCTGATTTTTCTCTTTCTTAGCTCTAGCAACATCACCCTCAAAAACAGCTTCAGCAGTCATAGGATACAACACAATTTTCTTCCCATTATGCATAAAAGAGTATTGATTTGTTCTACCATGATGCAACGTGTCTTTATCATATTGCCAAGGTCGACCCAAAAGCAAAGAGCAAGCATGCATAGGTACGACATCGCAATCAACAAAATCACAGTAAGAACCAATTGTAAAATTTAATCTCACCAATTGTGTTACCTTAATTCGGCCACTGTTGTTGAACCACTGAATGTAGTATGGATGGGGATGTGGTTTCGTGCGTAAAGCTAGCTTGGTTACCATCTCGGTACTCAACAAGTTTCTACAACTTCCCCCATCGATGATGGTGCGGCAGGAACGATTGTTGATGACGCACTTCGTCTGAAAAAGAGTATGCCACTGGTTCTACTCCGCTTTGCCCATTTGTGCACTCAGAACACGCTGCACAATAAGGCTCTCATATTGGTCCGCAATGTCGGGCCCAATGTGATACTCATCTTCGCTACCTGTGTCGTTAGCTGCAAGCAAAGCAAGTGTATCCTCATCCAATTCACTAGCAGAAGAATACTCACCATTGTCCCTGATGATCAGAACGCATTTGCTAGGGCAGTCCTTTCGCAAATGCCCAAAGCCCTTGCATTGATGGCATTGAACATCCTGTGTTCGACCTGTGGAAGCAACAGAGGAAGCACTCTTGGCAGGCTTGTCTCCAACCTCTTTAGCATGAGAGGGAGCTGAAGAAGGTGCCGGCCGCTGTTTGTTGCTGTTGGAAGGTGTCGGTGTCGGTGTCGATGTCGAGGCCGATGATCGACTTGATGGGGCAGCGGCGCCATTTCGAGCCGTCCAGGAAGTTCTACCTGCAGAAAAGTTAGCCCTTGTACACGCACGTCGTCCCTGCACTTCTCTTTCAGCTTTGCAAGCATAATGAAATAATCGAGTCATATTATTATACTCTTTGTAACTAAGAATATCATCAATTTCTCGATCTAAACCCCCCAAAAATCGAGCCATGGCAGCCTCCTCGTCCTCTAATAAACCACAACGCAACATACCCATTGTCATCTCTTGATAATATTCTTCCACACTCTTACCGTCCTGTTTCAATTGTTGCAGCTTATTCAACATGTCACGTGCATAATATGAAGGTACAAATCTAGCACGCATAATTCGTTTCAAATCATCCCAGTTAGGTGGCAAAGCATTCATATGAGTACGACGGTATTCACTCCACCAAACTGAAGCAAAATCAGTAAACTCACTAGTGGCAGCCCTAACCCTCTTACCCTCAGGAATATTATGGCAAGCAAACTTTCGATCAACCGCTAACTCCCATGAAAGGTAAGCATCAGGGTCGGGTCATACTTACCATCAAAAGCAGGCACAGTGAATTTAATCTTACCAAATGAATTGTCATTAACACAACCCTCACAGCATGGCCGACGATGAGCCATACCATGGCGGTTGAAGCGAAGCCGTCGCTGGTCCGTATCATCCTCAGAATCACCAACCATGGTCATCCATCTCACAGCCATGGTGGGATGCTTAGGCGATCCCATCAAGACGCCTCACAATGTCATCAAGAGTGGTGTTCACGGTGGCCATAGAAGCTTCCAAGGTTGTAAGCTTGGTGTTGGTATGAATTTGCGTGCGCTCCACATGACCAAGCTGTTCGTTGGTGACACGAACGTCCTCCTCGAGCCCTTGGGTGCGGTCCCTAACTAATCTATCAAAATGTTGAATGATTCCTCTTGTTCGCGGTGAGTGGGGAACACCCTGATTGGAATGGTCTTCACCTGACATGGTTAGAAAGAAAAGAAACAGACAAAAATAAATACTATATGAAAGGAACGAAGGGAAAAAAAATCTACAAAACTACTTGGATGTGGTCCTATCAAGTCACTCACTCTCAACCTATGCAACAAGCTCTTACCAATTCTCACCACGCTAAACAGGAGGTGACGGCAACCGTCGTACTGAACAAACCTCTGGAGAAAGGTGTATCGATGCCTTGGTCTCTTATTCCCTGTCAAGTATTAGTCGAACCGGTGGAGCTATGGGTGGGCTGGTAATGAGATAAAGAAAAACTAGAAACCACGTTAGTCAAAAGCAAGCTGAATAATCGTTCAAGGTTGGCACCATGCTGGTCCTACGCTAGACGTAGTAGAGACGCGAGCCTAACCATAAAGGACGCCACAAGACGCAAACCAGGAACGATGACGGAGGTGACAAACAAAGAAGACAGGATATATCAAAACCTCACAAATCAGCCCCTTTTTTTTCTTTTTCTTTTCTTTTTTGTCTTTTTTTGCGCTTTCTTTCTTTCTTTTTTGCGCTTTCTTTTTTTTTTCACATCGAGGAGCACACAGAAACCAACCACAGAAATTTTTAAATCGAACGAACAAAAAATATGAGTCCTGAATCTTGTCGCCTCGAAAACAGAAATTTGCAAGCGGAATTTGGCGATTCTAAATTTGGCGAAACTGACATTGTCTGTCGGAACCAGATGTAACTTTTTCTATAGATGTCCTTGGATATATTATAAGCCTGATTCCGAGTCCGTATGTAAAAGATATGCTGTTTTATGGAAGGTCACTTGAAACAAGATTCTATTTCTTTTCTGGTAGCGGCAGACTCAAAGGCAATAGGATTCAAGGAAAGGAACAGATCTAATACAAACGAAAGGCGATTTGGTGGATGGCAGCGATGGTGGAGATGACGACAAAAGTGGTGATGGCAGCAAAGGTGGTGATGGCGATATGCGTGGCAAGAAGTCAAAACTCTAAACGACATAACGCTAAGACCAGCAACTCGACACAACAATGTAAGAGAAAACTCAACAAGCCCTAACTAAGCAGTACTAGCAGAAAGGCTCAAAGGTTTATACGATTACGAAAAAACTAGCAGAAAGGCTCAAGGGTATAAGAAAATTACGAAACAATAAATCTCTCACCAAGCAACCTAAAAGCTCTGATACCACCTGATGTGAGCAAGGGTGTCCCAATCTTTCGTTGAGAGCATAAGACGATTGGATGGAGCGACGTTGGCGATCCAACTACAACTGTCTAGGGACGTTGTGCCTTAGCAATCGTTACACCAACTCCAGAGGCAATCGTGAATCTCGACGAATGCACGGTCAGCCCAACCACGATGGTATTTGTTCCTGCAAACAATCGAGAACTAGCAAGAACAAGATGAACAAGCAACTCAATTTGTGGATTAAAGATGTAGGATTGAATCAACAAAAGTATCAAAGGTGAGGTTCCGTAACGAGCAAACCGGCGATCTAACCGATCACGGGATTACATGGAAAAGTAGCAAAGCTAGACTTTAATCTAAATAAACCTAGCTATTTAAAGGGGTGTTGGGGTCGTCCCTTTATCCTAGGACGCGTCCCTAGTGGACCCAACTTGATACACAGCCCATTGGGCCCAAATAAGGTGACGCTGCACCTTTGATAGAAAAGAACTCGGTAGTAAAACGAAGATTGCGGCCGTTTCAGAACAGATATGGACATGAGGCTAGATCCATTTGAAAGTAGAATTGATGAGCTTTCCATGAAGTACTTGCACGCCCAAAACAGAGTCCGTATGAAGTCGTGGCGGTCGTCACAAGTCGGTGCTATTCTGCAGTGCAAATCCAGCCCGCGCGAATATGTTTCCTTTTGGGTCCTGTTCATCATTCCTAACCAAAACAAGAGTGCAAATGTTTTCATGGTCTAAATAAGATGGACAAGAAGATAAGAACGAACTCACCTGGTAGTTTATTTGGCATGCACGAGCGCGAGTAATTGGACCGAAAATTTGTTGTCGTTGTGTAGGCGTGGATGTATCGATCGCGTTGATGTCCTCATCAATTAGTTAACCCAAATGGCATAACTAACCATTCATACAATCTAAATTTTGTTTTAAAAGTAGTTTTCCATCCATCTCCTAGTTTCATTCTTATTTGATGGTAACCACTTCTTAAATCTATTTTGGAGAAAACAGTTGAGCCACTTAGTTCATCTAACATATCATCAAGCCTAGAAATAGGATGATGATACCTAATAGTTATATTATTTATGGCACGGCAATCTGCACACATTCTCCATAAACCATCTTTCTTCGGAACCAAAATTATAGGTACTGAACAAGGGCTAAGACTTTCATGTACGTACCCTTTATCAAGAAGTTCTTGCACTTCTCGTTGTATTTCTCTTGCTTCCTTGGGATTAGTGCGGCAAGGTGGACGGTTAGGAAGAGACGCTCTTGGAATAAAATCAATTTGGTGCTCTATGCCTCTTAAAGGAGGTAAACCAGCAGGTATTTCTTCTGGAAAGACATCTTTGAATACCTGCAATAGTTCTAACATAGCGCTAGGAAGGCTAGTGATATCATTAGTAACAGTCAAGTTGCCTTTGTACACAAGTAGCACATGTATCAAATTTGGATTGTTTTGCACTTCTTTTATATCAGATTTTGTAGCAACCATTACCAACTTTTTTTCCTCATTAGACTTGTTGGCTCCTATGTTGCACCTAGATTTCTCAGATATATTCTTCTTTTCTTTTCCAACAGTGACTTTTACTTTCCTTTACATGTTTTGAGCTAATATCTGATTAGGTGTCATTGGTGTCAATTTCTTATTTCAACCACCAATTTAAAGGTATCACACTATGATCATATTACCATGGTCGTCCTAATAATAAATGGCATACAGTCATAGGCACCACATCACAAGTGACAGTGTCAACATAATCACCAATTTTAAATGTGACTTGTACCATGTGTTGTATTTTAACACTACCACAATCACTAAACCATTGCACATGATAAGGATGAGAATGTCTCAACAATTCCAAATTAAGTTTATCACACATTTGTTGGCTAGCTAGGTTATGACAACTACCTCCATCGACAATAAGTTTGATTACCTTGTCATTTACCTTGGCTTGTGTTTGGAAGAAGTTGGATCTTTGTGGATGCTCATCATCTTTGATTTGTACACTAAGAGTTTTGGTGACAACAAGGGCAGCTCCAGTTTCAAATCTGCAATCATCATATTCTTCCTTCTCTTCATGAACGTCTCCAAATACTTCAGGATCTGTATTAACATCCTTCTCTTCATTTTCACTAGCTGACTCGTATTGTCCATCTTCAGCCACTATCATTGATCGGTTGTTTGGACATTCCTTGGACACGTGCCCACGTCCCAAACATTTAAAACATTGAATTGCACTACTTCTAGCAGTTGATCCCAATGATGATGATGCAGTAGGCTTCTTCTCACTAGGTGTAGATTCTAGTTTTGACATAGGTGCGGAACTAGCATTAGTTTTAAATGAAGTACTAGTAGAAGTTGTACCTCGTCCCAAGCTAAAGCGAGCCCTTGGTGTGCTGGCTTGTGCTTTTAAGCTAAAAGAAGGTGTTCTTGTTGTCTTGGCATCTTCAAGTAATTGTCTTTCTACCTTTTCAGCTTGGTGGACCAATTCCACCATGCTATTATATGGTTGGTAAACCACGATGTGTTTAATATCTCTATTTAACCCAAATAAAAAACGTGACATGGTTTGTTCTTCATCTTCATGAATTCTTGCTCGAATCTTTTTTCCATATCCTTGTAGTATTCTTCCACAGATCGAGTTCCCTGTCTCATGTTTTGCAATTTATCAAAAAGATCACGTTTATAATGGTTAGGCACAAACCTTGCTCTCATTTCACGCTTCATTTCAGCCCAAGAGGCAATAGGTGGTTCATTATGTTCCTCTTGCTGATTTTGGACTTGCTCCCACCAAATGAGTGCATAGTCATTAAACTCTAATGCAGCCATGGCAAGCTTCTTTTCCTCTGAATAGTTGTGTATTCGGAAGATTTTATCAACCTTCAATTCCCATGCTAGATAAGTATCAGGTTCAGAATTACCTTCAAATTTTGGAATGGTAAATTTGAGTTTGCCAAATTTCTCTTCCTGAGGTTGATCAACTTCATGACGTATTTGACCTCTCTTTATGTTGTATCCCCTACGACCAGCCATACAATAATGTGGTGGAATTAGTGCATCAAGCAAGCAAAGCTGAGAGACAAGTGCAGCAAGAATCCAAGATAATAAAGAATTCTTCATTTGTTTCCTGTTCATCTCATAACAATTCACAACCTACAGCAGGTACATCCACCTCCCGGATCAATTCTTTCCGAGCTAACAGTTCTAGTGCAAGAGCCTTTTCTAGTCCAAATGCAGCTTGAAGTGGAAAGGACCAATTTCACCAAAATGCGAAGTAAGGCCCAACAGTTAGCTCTTCTTCTTCCATGGGCTCTACAGCAAAGAGTAGTGGTGTTCAATGTTTCAAGTGTTTGGGGCGTGGACATATATCAAGGGAGTGCCCAAACAACCGCACCATGCTTTTAACTAAAGGAGGTGAATATGAATCTGCAAGTGAAGGAGAGGGTGATCCAACTACTGATTTGGGTAATGAGGAAAATGAGATGACTTACTGTGATTTTGAGACTGGTGAATCCCTCATTGTCACAACCTAAGCAAGATAATGAACAGCGCTGCAGTCTTTTTCACACAAAGGCAAAGGTAAATGATCGTGTGTGTAAGGTAATCATCGATGGTGGAAGCTTTCATAATTTGGCAAGCAAAGAAATGTGTGAAAAACTTGGATTGAAGCAGCTACGACACACGCATCCATACCATGTGCAGTGGTTGAATGATTATGGAGAAGTGAAGATTCAACATATGGTGAAGCTGCCTTTCAAAATTGGTGAGTATTGTGATACCGTAGAGTGTGACGTTGTTCCAATGATGGTATGTCATTTGCTACCCGGTGAACCATGGCAATATGATCGTGCAATTCAACATGATGGCCGCACCAATCAGTATTCATTCAAGTGGAACAACAAAGAAATTGTCCTTCGACCAATGTCTCCTACTCAAATTTATGCTGATACAATGCAAAAGAATGAGGAGTTTGGTGATGTTTTTCCAGAAGAGTTGTCTGCTGGTCTTCCACCACTTCGTGGCATTGAACACCAAATCGACTTAATCCCAGGGGCTTCCCTTCCAAATCGACCACCATACCGTACCAATCCAGAAGAAACAAAGGAAATTGAACGACAGAGACAAGCACTACTTGACAAAGGGTATGTACGTGAAAGCCTAGCCCTTGTGTTGTCCCTGTTATCTTAGTTCCTAAGAAAGATGGTACAAGGCGCATGTGTGTAGATTGTAGAGCAATTAACAACATCACTATTAGATATCGTCATCCTATTCCTAGGTTGGATGATATTCTCGATGAATTGAATGGTGCTGTTATTTTCTCTAAAATTGATTTGCGTAGTGGGTATCATCAAATCAGAATGAAAGAGGGAGATGAGTGGAAAACTGCTTTCAAAACAAAATTTGTTTTGTATGAGTGGTTAGTAATGCTTTTTGGTTTAACTAATGCACCTAGTACATTCATGAGACTAATGAATCATGTTTTGGGGGCCTTCATTGGAAAATTTGTTGTAGTATATTTTGATGACATTCTGATATACAGTCATACCAAAGAAGAGCATGTTGAGCATATCAAACAAGTGTTGCAAGTACTTAGAATTGAAAATCTGTATGCTAACATGGAGAAGTGCACATTTTGCACAAACAAGGTTGTTTTTACGGGCTTTGCTATATCTGCACAGGGAGTAGAAGTGGATGAATCTAAAGTCGAGGCAATCAAGAATTGGTCTACACCTGTCAATGTAAGTCAAGTAAGGAGCTTTCATGGGCTTGCTGGGTTCTATCGACGCTTTGTGAAAAATTTCAGCACCATCGCTGCTCCTTTAAACGAGCTCACCAAGAAAGGTAATGAATTTGTTTGGGGTAAGTCACAAGAAAAGGCATTTCAAGAACTTAAGAAATGTCTAACTGAAGCACCTTTGCTTGTTTTGCCTGATTTTGTTAAACCATTTGAAATTGAATGTGATGCTAGTGGTTTGGGCATTGGCGGTGTTTTGATGCAAAAGGAAAAACCAGTAGCATACTTTAGTGAGAAACTTGGTTGTGCTCAATTGAATTATTCTGTTTATGACAAAGAACTATATGCTTTGGTCCGTGTTCTGGAAACTTGGCAGCATTATCTTTTGCCCAAAGAATTTATCATACATTCTGATCATGAAGCTTTAAAATATTTGAGAGGGAAAGCTAATCTGAATCGTAGGCATGCTAAATGGGTTGAATTTATTGAATCTTTCCCATACATTCTGAAATACAAGAAAGGCGGGAAGGTGCTAAAACAAAAAGAAAAGAAAAGCTGCACAAAAAAAAACAAAGAAAAAAAGAAGAAAGAAAGAAAGGAAAAAAATAAGAGAAAATCAGCTGTTATCTTTGATTTGCTTTTAGCTAAGTTGTCTTTTGTATATCAGAGTTTGCTTGAGTTGTTTCTAGTATGATTTTGTGGTATCGTTTGTGTCTAGGCTCGCGTCTCTAGTACGTTCTAGCCTAGGACCAGCATGGTACTTGAGTTTGAACAGTTATTCAACTTTGCATTTTCTGATTTGAGCATTTGCTAGTCCTTTGCTACATATTTAAGCCTACCTAGAGCTCCACAGATTTGATTGCAACTGTACAGCAAGTGTTTGCCAAGGCATCGATACATCCAACCTCCATTGGGTCTAGGTTGAGTCGGTGTGGTCACCATTCCGCTTGCTTTGGTAAGATCTTGTAAGAGCTTAGTTAAAAGCTTGAGTGTGTGTGATATTTGAGCCTCCATTACCTAGTAGTTGATAGGAGTGTGCATATTGTTGTGTGTGTTTCTTGTTTGCTACTAACCATGGTAGGATTACGCAAGGGGATACAAGATGTTCATGCTCAACGTCGACTTCTTCACCTTCGACGAGATATGACGACTTCTCCACGTGATTCATGTGAGGTACCTGACTATAATTTTGCACGACTTGAATCTAAGTTATCATTCTACGATGGTAAGTATTATTCCGTTGCTTATGTTGATTGGGAGCTAGCAGTAGACAATGAATTTGATAAATATGATTTTTCTGATGCTCAAAAGATTAAGGCTGCTAGTAATAAGTTTACCTCTTCTGCATTCTTTTGGTGGAGTCATGTTAGTAATAAACCTGAAACTTGGAATAAGTGCAAAACCATGAGGAGAAAGCGTTTGGTGATAGAACATCTGAAACAAGGTGATAGAACTGTTAGAGAGTATATCTATGAATTTAAAGTTTGTATCATCTACAGTGGTCTAAAAGAATGCAATGAGAACACAATGCGTAGATTTTTCAAGGGGCTTAATTCTGAAATTCAGGTTATGCTTGCTAATGTGACATATAATCATATTGGACACCTTTTCATGCTTGCTCGTAGCATTGAGAGTCAAATCATATCAAATGCGAGAAAACATAAACAATGTGATTTATCTCCTATTTCTGAATCTCCGATAGCATTGTGCAATGATGATGTGCAAACATTGGAGGAGCAATCTTTTGTGTCTCCTGTTACTAACGTTTTGTAGGGAGTTCAGAACATTCAACAAAAGGAGGAGAATGATGTATTTGAGAAGAAAGGGGAGAAGCATGAAGCACCCGCGATGTATGAAGAAAATTTGCAAGGTAAATTAAATGGTGCTGAGAAAAATAAAGGTGAGTATTCTCAAGCTGAGCTACACATGTTCACTTTTCATGCTATAGTAGAGCAACCATTAGTGGAACCTATTGTCGAGATTCCTTTGTCATAAGTTGATTTGTTTGCTGTTCCTTGTGATAAAGAAGTGTTGTGTGATACTTCACTTATATCCATGCTGAAACAAATGAATGAGCATGCTATTCCTGTTGTTAATTCTTTCAGCGCTGATTTTAAGCATGTTGTTCAGATTGCTAATGAAGTTCAGGAACGTGAATTGCTATCTTCTTTAAGTACTTTGGGCTATATTCTGTTTGATGACTTTTCTGAGCTTAGAAATTAGAAGGAGAAATTGTTTGCTAAATCTGGTTTGCCATGTCCAATTAATGCTATTTTTCATATCTTTGGTGAATATACTGATAGAGGAATATATTTGGTGCACAGAGTTTACATATGTTTGGATTTAGAATCTCCTCAAGATGTGGATAAAAATTACAAGCTACAGAGACATGTTATTGCTAATCATGCTACTTCGAGTTTATCTAGTTTTGATTGGAAACAGGCTGTTTTAAATGGACTACGCGAAAAGCACCATATGGAAAAACCGAGGACGGTTTTCCGTGAAGAAGGGGAGGATGATGTGACCATGGCTACTATGGATACAACCGTTGCTCACATCATAGTTCAACCAGAAGACATCCAGATCAAACAGTCCAAGTTCTGGAATCCAATTCGACCACCTGCTACACTGCTGAATTCAAATGGCCGCCAAATATGTATACGAGGTCCGTTTTGAGCCCATGAGTACTTGATCGAAAGATCTTGGAGTCCTCTTTCCAACGGATCTAGCCTCATCTCTAAATTCCATCCCAGTCAGCCACAATCTCAAAAACAAGGTGCTACATCACCTATAATGGGTCTATGGGCTTGTAACTTTATCTAGGACCCCGGCCCAGGTGGGGCCCATGTGGGGTACGCCCCAACCTGGTGGAGCACGACCTAGGAACCCCCTTGGTCGTCCTCCCACCCCTTTAAATAGCTAGGTACCCCTTTAGGGTTTCTCGGGTTTTGTTTAGATTAAAGTTTAGCTTTGCTACTTTGCCGTGTAATCCCGTGATCGGTTAGATCGCTGGTTTGCTCGTAACGGAATCCCAACTTATCATTTATTTTCAATTCCTATTTGCAATTCAGATTGCTTTTATCTTGTTCTTGCTTGTTTCATCGATTTGCTTGCAGGAATAAGGTTGATCTGTACCGGCAAGATCAACAACCCACAGAGAGGTGTATCGATCGCTAAGGCGCAACACAACAACGTCTCGTATGGTTGTACTTGGGTCGTCAACGTTTCTCCCAAATCGTAATTATCGTCAATTCACCGAAAGATCGAGCCTTGTCAGAAAAGGACTCGGTAGTAAAACGACGATTTCGGCCGTTTCAGAATATGGACATGAGGCCGGATCCTTTAGAAAGTAGACTTGATAAGCTTTCCATGAAGTACTTGCACGCCCAAAACGGAGTCCGTATGAAGTCGTCGCGGTCGTCACAAGTCGGTGCTGTTCTGCAGTCCGAATCCAGCCCGCGCGAATATGTTTCCTTTTGGGTCCTGTCCATCATTCCTAACCAAATCAAGAGTGCAAACGTTTCCATGGTCTAAATAAGATGGACAAGAAGATAAGAACGAACTCACCTGGTAGTTTATTTAGCGTGCACGAGCGCGAGTAATTGGACTGAAAATCTGTTGTCGTTGTGTAGGCGTGGATGTATCGATCGCGTTGATGTCCTCATCATCCTCCCCTTCTTGCATTTGAGTCATCTTCGACTCAATCTCATCTTTCTCTTCCAAGTATGGCTTTAAATCTGCAATGTTAAATGTGGGACTAACCCCAAAATCTGCAGGAAGATCAAGCTTATATGCATTCTCATTGATTTTCTCTAACACTTTAAAAGGTCCATCAGCTCTAGGCATCAATTTAGACTTTCTCAAATCAGGAAACCTTTCTTTTTGCAAATGCAACCAAACCAAATCACCTGGCTTAAAATTCAATTGCCTTCGACCTTTGTCACTTGCAAGCTTACACTTAGCATTCATGCGTTCTATGTTTTCTTTAGTTGTTT
The DNA here is from genome assembly GCA_008326285.1 of Oryza officinalis. Taxonomy (NCBI): domain Eukaryota; kingdom Viridiplantae; phylum Streptophyta; class Magnoliopsida; order Poales; family Poaceae; genus Oryza; species Oryza officinalis. Next base: position 9,044,624 of record BDMV01000004.1, on the reverse strand, counting down.
CATGCAGTTTTAACATCAATTCAGCACAGTTTTTACCATCAAAATTCAGTTTTTCAGAAGATGGCAAAGGCATTAAATCAATAGGAGCACGAGGCAACAAACCATAAACAATCTCAAAAGGACACATCTTTGTAGTAGAATGCAACGAACGATTATAAGCAAATTCAATATGAGGCAAACATTCCTCTCACATCTTTAGATTTTTCTTTAAAACAGCCCTTAACATAGTTGACAAAGTTCTATTCACAACTTCACTTTGACCATCAGTTTGGGGATGACAAGTAGTAGAAAACAAAAGCTTAGTCCCCAATTTAGCCCACAAAGTTCTCCAAAAATGGCTAAGAAATTTAGTGTCACGATCAGAAACAATTGTGTTTGGCACACCATGCAAGCGAACAATTTCTTGAAAGAACAAATCAGCAATATGAGTAGCATCATCAGTTTTATGACATGGTATGAAATGTGCCATTTTAGAAAATCTATCCACAACCACAAAAATGCTATCACGGCCCCTCTTAGTCCTAGGCAATCCCAACACAAAATCCATTGAAATATCTTCCCAAGGAACACTAGGAACAGGTAGAGGCATATACAAACCATTTGGATTTAAGCGTGACATAGCCTTTTGACATGTAGTGCAGCGAGCAACAAATCTCTCCACGTCTCTTCTCATCTTTGGCCAAAAGAAATGACCAGCAAGTATGTCCTCCGTCTTCTTGGCTCCAAAATGTCCCATCAACCCACCGCCGTGCGCTTCCTACAACAACAACAAACGAACGGAGCTAGCTGGAATGCATAGCTTGTTAGCTCTAAAAACAAACCCATCGCTGGAGACAAATTTGTTCCATGTCTTTCCATCCTTACAATGCAGCAACACATCTTTAAATTCATCATCATATATGTACTGGTCTTTAATTGTTTCTAAGCCAAAGATTTTGTAGTCAAGTTGTGTCAACAAAGCATATCTCCTAGACAATGCATCAGCAATGATACTATCCTTCCCTTTCTTGTATTTGATAACATAAGGAAAAGATTCAATGAATTCAACCCATTTAGCATGTCTACGGTTCAGTTTTCCTTGACTACGAATATGCTTCAAAGATTCATGGTCAGAGTGTATGACAAATTCCTTGGGCCACAAATAATGCTGCCATGTTTCTAAAGTTTGCACAATAGCATACAATTCTTTATCATAAGTAGAATAATTCAGAACAGGCCCACTCAATTTTTCACTAAAATATGCAATAGGTTTTCCTTCTTGGAGCAAAACACCACCTAATCCAATCCCACTAGAATCACATTCAAGTTCAAAGGTCATATTAAAATCGGGAAGTTGGAGGAGAGGTGCATGTGTCAACTTATCTTTCAACATGTTGAAGGCGTTCTCTTGGGTTGTGCCCCAAGTGAAAGGCACTCCCTTCTTCGTAAGCTCATTCAATGGCGCGGCAATGGTGCTGAAATCCTTCACAAAGCAGCGATAAAATCTAGCAAGTCCTAAAAAACTTCGCACTTAAGTGATGGTGTGTGGAACAGGCCACCCCTGTATAGCTTCCTCCTTGGCTTGATCAACCTCAATTCCCTGCGGAGTAACAACATAGCCAAGAAAAGAAACTCAATCCATGCAAAAGGTGCACTTCTCAAGGTTAACAAATAAGCATGCATCACGAAGAGCATTAAAAACAGCACGTAAATGATCAAGATGTTCATCCATAGAATTGTTGTAAATCAATATATCATTAAAGTACCATAAATTTTCCAATGAAAGCACGCAAAACCTCGTCAAGTGAAACCAAAGCATCTTTGCATACCAAAACATAGGCATCCAATGGTGAGGCAATTAATTCGTTAATTTCAGATTTGGTAGCAAGTAAGCATGTTCCTTTCAAGCTTATTTCATTTTTTTTATCAACAACAGACTGAGCATTGTTATTGTTATGGTTCTCACTTTTGGATTTGGTAGCCTTAGCAACATCATCACGCACAATATCTTCAGGAGACATGGGATGCAACACAATTTTCTTATCAAGGTATAGGAAAGAATGCTGATTTGACCAACCATGATGCATAGAGTCTCTATCAAATTGCCATGGTCTACCTAGCAGAATATTACAAGCTTGCATAGGCACAACATCACACTCAACAACATCATGGTACGATCCAATTGCAAAATTAATGCGTACTAGTTTTGTTACCTTTTCCTTACCACTGTTGTTTAGCCACTGGATGTAGTATGGATGTGGATGTGGTTTGGTACTAAGTGCAAGCTTCTCCACCATCTCACTACTAGCCAAGTTATTGCAGCTACCCCCATCAATGATCATGCGGCAAGAACGTTCTTTAACGACACACTTGGTTTGAAACAACGTGTGTCGCTGATTTTGCTCAGCCTTCTCCATTTGTGCGCTGAGCACACGCTGCACAATGAGGCTCTCATAGCGCTCTGCATCATGAGCACCAATATGCTCTTCTGGACGCTCCTCTGTATCTGCATGGTCAGCTGCAAGCAAAGCAAGTGTATCCTCATCGAAATCACTAGCAGATGAATAACCACCATCATCTTTGACTATCAAAACACGCTTGCTAGGACAATCACGTTGCACATGCCCAAAGCCCTTGCAGCGATGACACTGTACGTCTCTTGTTCTGCCCGTGGATGCAATTGAAGAAGCGCTTGCTGCTGGCTGTTGGGCAGTCTTGGTCGCTGAACTAGGAGGAGAAACACGTGGCTTGTCGCTGGGCGGAGAAGGTGCTGATCTGCTTGGTGTGGAAGATGTGGAAGTAGCACGTCCGGCCAATGGAGTAGTCGTGCGTGGTTGCCATGATGTAGATTTTCCTGCAGAAAAATTAGCCTTGGCACTAGCACGTCGTCCCTGCACTTCCCTTTCAGCTTTACAAGCAAGATGAAACAAACGGGTTACGTTAGTGTATTCCTTGTAAGCCAGGATGTCCTGTATCTCTCTGTTTAAACCACCCAAAAATCTAGCCATAGCAGGTTCCTCGTCCTCCTCTAAGTTACAACGCAACATACCCATTTGCAATTCCTGATAATATTCTTCTACGCTTTTAGCGCCCTGTCTCAATTGTTGCAACTTATTTAACAGGTCATGTGCATAGTAAGAAGGAATAAATCTATCCCGCATGACCCGTTTCAAAGCATCCCAAGTCTGTGGCTTGCTATTAGGATTTTTCTTGCCATGCTCTATCCACCAAACAGAAAGTGAACTCACTAGTAGCAGCCCTAACCCGTTTATCCTCAGGGAACTCATGACATGCAAACTTTTGATCAATAGCAATTTCCTAAGTAATGTATGCATCAGGATCATATTTACCATCTAAAGGAGGTGTCTTAAATTTGATCTTCGTTAAAGCATCATCATTATTGCATACCTCACGTCGCTGGTGTCCATCGATACCTCTACGATTATGACGAAGCCATCGACGAGCATGAGCGTCTCAATCATCATGTTCAGTGTCAGCAGTATAATCATCATCCAAATTATCATCGACGTGCTCACCATCAATGTCGTCTTCATTACGCCGACCATTCTTCCTAGCTTGGTCATCAAAGTGCCTTAGGAGAGTAGCAAGGCTGGTGTCAATACGAGCAACCGAAGCCTCCAACCCTGTGAGCTTGGTGTTGGCAGCAATTTGTGTGGCCTCCAATTGCCCAATCTTGTCATTCGTCACCTACAAATCTGCATCAAGTCCTTCCGTGTGCCATTTCACTTGCCTTTTAAAATGCCGTATGATGCCTTTCGTGCATGGATAATGGGACGCACCATGATCGTCCTCTGACCTTGCCATGGTTAGTAACACAAAGACAACGAAACAACAGATGAGGAAAAACAAGCCGTACAACTATTAGGATGTAGCTACTGCAAGGCACTCGCTCACTCTCAACCTCTCTCATAAGCTCTTACCAATTCTGACCAATTGCTCACAGGAGGGAGACGACAACCAACAAGTCTGCAATCGTGGAATGAGGTGTATCGGTGCCGTAGCAACAAGACCTGTCAAGCTGTAGCCGAGTGTGCGGAGCTGTGGGTGGGCTGAAAGCAATGCACAAGGAACAATTAGAAACCACGTTAGTCAAAGCAAGTTGAATAATTGTTCAAAGTTGGTACCGTGCTAGTCCTAGGCTAGCAGAAGTAGAGACGCGAGCCTAACCACAAAGGACGCCACAAGACGCAAACCCAAACAGGAACGATGACAATGATGACAACAAGCAATGGTGGAAGGTGCTCACAAGTCGGCTCCTTTTTTTTCTTTCTCTAGTGCTGAGGAGAGAGATGCAACTTTTTTATTTTTCTTCTATTTTTTGATATTTTTTTCACAACTAGGAGCACATCGGAACCAACCACAGAAAGTCGTAGCTCAAACAGACAAAATATGAACCATGTAGAATTTTTTAAAGATCAATCCAAAGGAGTCACGAAGCTTGTCGTCTTGAATAAAGGATTTTGCAAGTGGAATTTAGCGATTTTAAAGCTGCTGAACCTGGATATAAAATTCAATTTTAAATTTGGATGTAACTTTTTTTGTAGATGTCCGCAGATATATTATAAGCCTGATTCCGAGTCCGTATGAAAAAGATATGGCTATTTTAAGGAAGGTCACTCGAATCAGGGTTGTAATTATTTTCTGGTCGCGGCAGACTCAAAGTTAATCGGACTCAAGGAAAGGAACAAATCTAACACAATCGGAAAGTGATTTGGTGGATGGCTGTGATGAAGATGGCGGCGATGTGCGTGGCAAGAACTCGAAACTCTAATCGACTAAACGCTAAGACCAGCAACTCGACACAACAATGTAACAGAAAACTCAACAAACCCTAACTAAGCAGTACTAGTAGAAAGGCTCAAGGGTTTATAGGATTACGAAAAAACTAATCTACTAATATATATATATATTGGCTTTTCCGGACGGTTTAGCCAACACGCGCGCTGTATGCAAGTAGCAAGTCGCTAATTCTAATCAAGAAAACCAAAGAAACCCTGAAGGGGTACCTAGCTATTTAAATGGGTGTTGGGGTCGTCCCCTTACCCTAGGACGCGTCTAGTGGTCCCAACTTGATACACAGCCCATTCGGCCCAAATAAGGTAACGCAACACCTTTGTCAGAAAAGGACTCGGTAGTAAAACGAAGATTGCGGCTGTTTCAGAACAGATATGGACATGAGGCTAGTTCCTTTTGAAAGTAGACTTGATAAGATTTCCATGAAGTACTTGCACGCTCAAAACGGAGTCCCTATGAAGTCATCGCGGTCGTCACAATTCGGTGCTGTTCTGCAGTCCGAATCCAGCCCGCGCGAATATGTTTCCTTTTGGGTCCTGTCCATCATTCCTAACCAAAACAAGAGTGCAAGCGTTTCCATGGTCTAAATAAGATAGACAAGAAGATAAGAGCGAACTCACTTGGTAGTTTATTTGGCGTGCACGAGCGTGAGTAAGTGGACCGAAAATCTGTTGTCGTTGTGTAGACATGGATGTATCGATCGCGTTGATGTCCTCATCAAGTGGAGGCTCAAAAGACACACTCAAGCTTTTAACCAAGATCTTACAAGTTCTTACCAATGCAAGCTGAATGGTGACAAACACCGACTCAACCAAGCACCCCAATGAAGGTTGGATGTATCGATGCGTTGGCAAACACTTGCTGTACGGCTGCAATCAAATCTGTGGAGCTCTGGGTAGGCTGAAATATGTAGCAAGTGGGAATGTGTTTGGCACCATTGGTTTAGAAAATTAATTTTTACACAAGTCGGTGGTCTGCCGAAATGTTTGCAACGTGTCAAAACAAAACTGCACGAAGCCACTAAACTGTGTTTTTGGGCATGTGGGAATGTGTTTAGCACCATTGGTTGCTAAAATTAATTTTTACACGAGTCGGTAGGCCTACCGAAAAAATTGCAACATGCAAAAACGAAACCGCTCGAAAGTACTCAAAAGTGTATTTGGGCAACTGGGAATGTGTTTGGCACCGTTGGTTTAGAAAATTAATTTTTACACGAGTCGATGTGCCCGCCGGAATGTTTGCAACGTGTGAAAACGAAACCGCTCGAAGCCACTCAAAAGTGTTTTTGGGCATGTGGCAATGTGCTTGGCAGCATTGGTTGAGAAAATTAATTTTTACACGAGTCGGTGGGCTCACAGGTAAGTTTGTACGTTTCGAAAACGAAACCAATCAAAAGTGTTTTTGGGCATGTGGGAATGTGTTTGCCACCATTGGTTGCAAAAGTTAATTTTTACACGAGTCGGTGATAAGTACCCTGAGCTGCTTTGATACCACTTGATAAACCTTGAATACCACTCGATACGCTCAGGCATCTGGTTGTCCCGATCTTCCAGTGAGTTGATGATAACTACGATTTAGGAGAAACGTTGACGATCCGACTACAACCTCTCCATGGGTTGTTGATCTTGCCGGTGCAAATCAACCTTATTCCTGCAAGCAAATCGAAGAAACAAGCAAGAACAAGATAAAAGCAATCTGAATTGCAAATAGGAATTAAAACTCACGATAAAGGGGTACCTAGCAGAATATTACAAGCTTGCATAGGCACAACATCACACTCAACAACATCATGGTACAAATTGCAAAATTAATGCGTACGAGGTTTGTTAACTTTGCCTTACCACTGTTGTTTAGCCACTAGATGTAGTATGGATGTGGATGTGGTTTGGTACTAAGTGCAAGCTTCTCCACCAATGGATCCAACCTTATCTCCAAATTCCATTCCAATCGGCCGCAATCAAAGAAACAAGGTGTTACGTCACCTATGATGGGCCTATGGGCTTGTAACTTTATCTGGGACCCCGGCCCAGGTGGGGTTCTCCCCAACCTGGTGGAGCACGACCTAGGAACCCCCTTGGTCGTCCTCCCACCTCTTTAAATAGCTAGGTACCCCTTTAGTATTTCTGGGGGTTTTGTTAGACTAAAGTTTTAGCCATTGCTACTTTTTCTTGTAGTTATGTGTGTCGGCTAGACCACCTAATTACTTGTATTCGGAACCCCACCTTATCGTGAGTTTTAATTCCTATTTGTAATATTCTGCTAGGTAGGTCAAATCAGCATTCTTTCCTATGGTAAGAAAATTGTGTTGCATCCCATGTTTCCTGAAGATATTGTGTGTAATGATGTTGCTAAGGTTGCCAAATCCAAAAGTGAGAACCATAACAATGCTCGGTCTGTTGTTGAAAAGAAAAATGAAATAAGCTTGAAAGGAAAATGCTTACTTGCTACCAAATCTGAAATTAACGAATTAATTGCCTCACCATTGGATGCCTATGTTTTGGTATGCAAAGATGTTTGGTTTCACTTGACGATATGCAATTTTCTTTGCCTTCTGCTGTTGCTAATATTTTGCAGGAGTATTCTGATGTCTTTCCAACTGCATTACCACCGGGCCTGCCACCACTTCGAGGGATTGAGCACCAGATTGACCTCATTCCTGGTGCTTCATTGCCCAACCGTGCGCCATACAGGACGAACCCGGAAGAGACTAAGGAGATTCAGCGGTAAGTACAAGAACTACTCGACAAAGGCTATGTACGTGAATCTCTTAGTCCTTGTGTAGTTCCCGTTATTCTTGTGCCTAAGAAAGATCGATCATGGCAATGTGTGTTGATTGTAGAGGGATAAACCATATCACCATTCGATACCGTCACCCCATTCCACATTTTGATGACATGCTTGATGAATTGAGTGGTGCTGTTGTGTTTTCCAAAGTTGATTTGCATAGTGGATACCACCAGATTCGCATAAAGTTGAGAGATGAATGGAAAATTACTTTCAAAACTAAGTTCGGTTTATATGAATGGTTAGTTATGCCTTTATATTAACTAATGCACCTTTGAACTTGAATGTGATGCTAGTGGGATTGGATTGGGTGGTGTTTTGCTCCAAGAAGGAAAACCTATTGCTTATTTTAGTGAAAAATTGAGTGGGCCTATTCTGAATTATTCTACTTATGATAAAGAATTGTATGCTCCTGTGCGAACTTTAGAAAAATGGCAGCATTATTTGTGGCCCAAGGAATTTGTCATACACTCTGACCATGAATCTTTGAAGCATATTCATAGTCAAGGAAAACTGAACCGTAGACATGCTAAATGGGTTAAATTCATTGAATCTTTTCCTTATGTTATCAAACAGAAGAAAGAGAAAGATAATATCATTGTTGATGCATTGTCTAGGAGATATGCTTTGTTGACACAACTTGACTACAAAATCTTTGGGTTAGAAACAATTAAAGACCGGTATGATAATGAATTTAAAGATGTGTTGCTGCATTGTAAGGATGGAAAGACATGGAACAAATTTGTCTTCAGCGATGGGTTTGATTTTAGAGCTAACAAGCTATGCATTCCAGCTAGCTCCGTTCGTTTGTTGTTGCAGGAAGCGCACAGCGGTGGGTTGATGGGGCATTTTGGTGCCAAGAAGACGGAGGACATACTTGCTGGTCATTTCTTTTGGCCAAAGATGAGAAGAGACACGGAGAGATTTGTTGCTCGCTGCACTACATGTCAAAAGGCCAGCTTAAATCCACATGGTTTGTATATGCCTCTACCTGTTCTTGCTGTTGCTTGGCAAGATATTTCAATGGATTTTGTGTTGGGATTGCCTAGGACTAAGAGGGGGTGTGATAGCATTTTTGTGGTTGTGGATCAATTTTCTAGAATGGCACATTTCATACCATGTCATAAAACTGATGATGCTACTTATATTGCTGATTTGTTCTTTCGAGAAATTGTTCGCTTGCATGGTGTGCCAAACACAATTGTTTCTGATCGTGACACTAAATTTCTTAGCCATTTTTGGAGAACTTTGTGGGCTAAATTGGGGACTAAGCTTTTGTTTTCTACTACTTGTCATCCCCAAACTAATGGTCAAACTGAAGTTGTGAATAGAACTTTGTCAACTATGTTAAGGGCTGTTTTAAAGAAAAATCTAAAGATGTGGGAAGAATGTTTGCCTCATATTGATTTGCTTATAATCATTTGTTGCATTCTACTACAAAGATGTGTCCTTTTGAGATTGTTTATGGCTTGTTGCCTCGTGCTCCTATTGATTTAATGCCTTTGCCATCTTCTGAAAAACTGAATTTTGATGCTAAACACCGTGCTGAATTGATGTTAAAATTGCATGAAACAACTAAAGAAAACATAACATAGCATGCATGAATGCTAAGTATAAGCTTGTAGGTGACAAACATCAAAGGCAATTGAATTTAGAACCAGGTGATTTGGTTTGGTTGCATATGCGAAAGGAATGGTTTTCTAATTTGAGAAAGTCTTAATTGATGCCAAGAGTTGATGGCCCTTTCAAAGTGTTAGAGAAAATCAATGAGAATGCATATAAGCTTGATCTTCCTGCAGATTTTGGGGTTAGTCCGACATTTAACATTGCAGATTTAAAGCCATACTTGGGAGAGGAAGATGAGATTGAGTCAACTCAAATGCAAGAATGGGAGGGTGATGAGGACATCAACGCGGTCGATACATCCATGCCTACACAACAACAACAGATTTCCGGTCCAATTACTCGCGCTCGTGCATGCCAAATAAACTACCAGGACCCAAAAGGAAACATATTCGCACGGGCTGGATTCGGACTGCAGAGCAACACCGATTTGTGACGACCGCCACGACTTCATACGGACTCCATTTTGGGCGTGCAAGTACTTCATGGAAAGATTATCTTGTCTACTTTCAAATGGATCCAGCCTCATGTCCATATCTGTTTTGAAACGGTCGCAATCTTCATTTTACTACCGAGTCCTTTTCTGTCAAAGGTGCTGCGTCACCTTATTTGAGCCCAATGGGCTGTGTATCAAGTTGGGTCCACTAGGGACGCATCCTAGGGTAAGGGGATGACCCCAACACCCATTTAAATAGCTAGGTACCCCTTCAGCGTTTCTGGGGTTTTGTTAGATTAAAGTTTTAGCCATTGCTACTTTTTCTTGTAGTTACGTGGGTTTTGTTGATTAGAGTTAGTGACTTGCTACTTGCATACAACGCGTGTGTTGGCTAAACCGCCCATCTGTTTGTCTTCGGAACCCCACCATATTGAGATTTCTTAGTGAAACTTTCATCTTCATCTAGCAATTCAGTGCTTGTTGTACTTGTTCTTGCTTGTTCTTCGATTGTTTGCAGGACGAGTGCCCTCGTGGCCAGGTCGTCGCGCACCGCAAGTTCGTGACAACCCTTGGAGGTGGTGTATCGGTTGCTAAGGCGCAGCAGCGCCTTTGGACGGTTTTAGTCGGGCCGTGAACGTCGTCTCCTTTCTAATCGAGTTATCCAACTCTCTCATCGAAAGATCGAGCATCAAACCCTCGCGGGTTCTCATCAGGTGGTATCAGAGCGTGGTTGATCAGTGAGTGACTTTTTACCCTTCATTGTTTCATTTTCCTATAGTCCAGAAAAAGCCAAAACAAATAGTAGATTAGTTCTCCGTAATCAAATAAACCCTTGAGCCTTTTTACGAGTACTGCTTAGTTAAGGCTTGTTGAATCTTCGATTGTATCAGTTGTGTTAAGTTGCTCGTCTTAGCATTTAGTCGATTAGAGTTTCGAGTTCTTGCCACGCACATCGCCGCCATCTTCATCATAGCCATCCATCAAATCTCTTTCCGAATATGCTAGATCTGTTCTTTTCCTTGAGTCCGATTACCTTTGAGTGCGCCGCCACCAGAAGAAAAAAAATAGAACCCTGATTCGAGTGACCTTCCTTAAAATAGTCTTATCTTTTTCATATGGACTCGGAATCAGGCTTATAATATATCCGCGAACATTTACAGAAAAAGTTACGTCCGTTTCCTCCCGGCTTTGCCAGGTTCGGCAAATTTAAAATTGCCAAATTCCGCTTGCAAAATCCTGTATTCGAGACAACAAGCTTTGGGACTCCTTTGGATTGAACTTTGAAAAATTCTACAGCTTCATATTTTGTCCGTTTGAGCTACGACTTTCTGTGGTTGGTTCCGGTGTGCTCCTAGTTGTGAAAAAAATATAAAAAAAGAAAAAAAATAAAAAAGTCGCATCTCTCTCCTCAGCACTAGAGAGAGAAAGCAAAAAAAAAAGGAGCCGACTTGTGAGCACCTCCCACCATTGCCTGTTGTTACCATTGTCATCGTTCCTGTTTGGGTTTTTATCTTATGGCGTCTTTTATGGTAGGCTCGCGTCTCTACTTCGGCTAGCCTAGGGCCAGCACGGTATCAACCTTTGAACGATTTTCAACTTGCTTTGACTAACGTGGTTTCTAGTTGTTCCTTGTGCATTGCTTTCAGCCCACCCACAACTCCACACACTCTGCTACAGCTTGACAGGTCTTGTTGCTACGGCACCGATACACCTCGTTCCACGGATTTAGACTTGTTGGTTGCCATCTCCCTCCTGTGAGCAATTGGTAAGAATTGGTAAGACCAAGCTAGAAATAATGGTCGGCGTAATGAAGACGACATTGATTGTGAGCACGTCGATGATAATTTGAATGATGATTATACTGCTGACACTGAACAGGATGATTGAGACGCTCGTGATCGTCGACGGCTACGTCATAATCGTAGAGGTATGGGTGGACACCGTCGACGTGAGGTAGGCAATAATGATGATGCTTTAACTAAAATCAAATTTAAGATGCCTCCTTTTGATGGAAAATATGATCCTGATGCGTACATTACTTGGGAAATTGCCATTGATCAAAAGTTTGCATGTCATGAGTTCCCTGAGAATAAACGGGTTAGGGCTGCTACCAGTGAGTTCACTGATTTTGCTTCTGTTTGGTGGATAGAACATGGCAAGAAAAATCCTAATAACATGCCACAGACTTGGGATTATCAGGAATATTATTAGGGCGCCAAAAGTTGAAACAATTGAGACAGGGCGGTAAAAGTGTAGAAGAATATTATCAGGAATTGCAAATGGGTATGTTGCGTTGTAACTTAGAGGAGGATGAGGAACCTGCTATGGCTAGATTTTTGGGTGGTTTAAACAGAGAGATACAGGATATCCTGGCTTACAAGGAATACACTAACGTAACCCGTCTGTTTCATCTTGCTTGTAAAGCTGAAAGGGAAGTGCAGGGACGACGTGCTAGTGCCAAGGCTAATTTTTTTGTGCAGGAAAATCTACATCATGGCAGCCACGCACGACTACTCCTCTGGCAGGACATACTACTTCCACCTCTTCCACACCAAGTCGATTAGCACCTTCTCCACCCAGCGACAAGCCACATGTTCCTCCTCCTAGTTCAGCGACCAAGACTGCCCAACAGCCAGCCGCAAGCGCTTCTTCAATTGCATCCACAGGCATAACAAGAGACGTACAGTGTCGTCGCTGCATGGGCTTTGGGCATGTGCAACGTGACTGTCCTAGCAAGCGTGTTTTGGTAGTCAAAGATGATGGTGAGTATTCATCTGCTAGTGATTTCGACGAGGATACACTTGCTTTGCTTGCAGCTGACCATGCAGATAAAGAGGAGCGTCTAGAAGAGCATATTGGTGCTCATGATGCAGAGTGCTATGAGAGCCTCATTGTGCAGAGTGTGCTCAGTGCACAAATGGAGAAGGCGAAGCAAAATCAGTGACACACGTTGTTTCAAACCAAGTGTGTCATTAAAGAACGTTCCTGCCGCATGAACATTGATGGCGGTAGCTGCAACAACTTGGCTAGCAGTGAGATTGTGGAGAAGCATGCACTTAGTACCAAACCACATCCACATCTATACTACACCCAGTGGCTAAACAACATGTGGAATGTGTTTGGCACCATTGGTTGCGAAAATTATTTTTTACACGGGTCGGTAGGTCCACCGTAATGATTGCAATGTGCGAAAACAAAACCACTTAAAAATACTCAAAAGTGTTTTTGGGCATGAGTGAATGTGTTTGGCACCATTGGTTTAGAAAATTAATTTTTACACGAGTCAGTGGACCCATCGTAAAGATTCCACGGAGCGAAAATGAAACCACTCGAAGCCACTCAAAAGCATTTTTGGGCATGTGGGAATGCATTTCGCACCATTGGTTGTGAAAATTATTTTTTCCACGAGTCGATGGGTCCACTGGAATGTTTGCAACATGTGAAAACGAAACCACTAAAATGTGTTTTTGGGCATGTGGGAATGAGTTTGGCACCATTCATTGCTAAACTTAATTTTTACACGAGGTGGTAGGCCCGCCGGAATGATTGCAACGTGTGAAAACGAAACCGCTCAAAGCCACCAAAATGTGTTTTTGGGCATGTGGGAATGTGTTTGGCACCATTGGTTGCTAAAATTAATTTTTACACGAGTCGGTAGGCCCTCCAGAATGATTGCAACGTGTGAAAACGAAACCGCTCGAAACTATTAAAAAGTGTATTTGGGCATGTGGCGTGTTTGGTACCATTGGTTGAGAAAATTAATTTTTACACTAGTCGGTGGGCTTGCAGGTAAGTTTGCACGTTTCGAAAACGAAACCAATCAAAAGTGTTTTTGGGCTTGTGAGAATGTGTTTGTCACCATTGGTTGCGAAAATTAACTTTTACACGAGTTGGTGGGCTCCCAGGTATGTTTGCACGTTTCAAAAACGAAAGCACTCAAAAGTGTTTTTTGGGCATGTGGGAATGTGTTTGGCACCATTTGTTGCGAAAATTAATTTTTACACGAGTCAGTGGGTCCGCCGGAATGTTTGCAACGTATGAAAACGAAACCACTCGAAGCCACTCAAATAGTGTTTTTGGGCATGTGGGAATGTGTTCGGCACCATTGGTTTAGAAAATTAATTTTTACATGAGTCAGTGAGCCTTCCAAAAAGTTTCCACGGTGCGAAAATGAAACCGCTCGAAACTACTCAAACGCATTTTTGCGCATGTGGAAATGCATTTGGCACCATTGGTTGTGAAAATTAATTTTTACATGAGACGGTTGGTCCGTTGGAATGTTTGCAACGTGTGAAAACGAAACCGCTTGAAGGCACTAAAATGTGTTTTTGGGCATGTGGCAATGTGTTTGGCACCATTGGTTGAGAAAATTAATGATGAGAACCCGCTAGGGTTTGTGGCCGATCTTTCGATGAGAGACGTGAGATAACTCGATTGATGGATGGAGATAACGTTCACAGCCCGACTACAGCCTTCCAAGACCACGCCTTAGCGACCGATACACCACTTCCAAAAGGCCGTCCCGATCTTGTGGAACGTGACAACCAGCCACTAGGGCTCCCGTCCTGCAAGCAATCGAAGAACTAGCAAGAACGAGGA